>OX393552.1:34335242-34935242 GCA_947650365.1 Chamaelirium japonicum
CTTCAATAATCTTATCCTCGACCTCAAAATTTTGTTCTTCCCTTTTGATTATGCTTAAGTTATTTAATATAAGTTTGGATTTTTCTGACATGTACTATATTGCCTTTGTTGTAATTTTTAGCATGTTTTTCTAAAATATGTCTTGTTTATTTTGCTTTGTTGTTACTTTTGGTTTAGTGGCCCAAGTTATACTGCAAGTAGAAAATAACTTAATCATTTTATTCAATTTTTGGCAGGTAACAATCTAACACAAGTGACATCGAGGTTGACAGGGATATAAATGATGCTGTCGAAGACCAATCTGAAGAATTTATGGAGTCTTACGAAGGCGGTGAAGAATTTATGGACTCTTATGAAGATAGTATGCCATTAGAATGTGAAGACTGCTCTCCTGGATCCATACATGAGTTCCCTAAGCCGTACATAGGTATGAACTTTCAATCAGAAGAGGAAGGAATATATTATTACAACGAATATACACGAACCACTGGATTTGGTATTCGAATGGGTAGAATATTCAAGTCGAAAATAAAAAATTGTGTTACATCAAGGAATTTCTTATGTTCAAAAACAAGGTTTCAAAGAAGTTGACAAAAGGAATCATAATCCAGTTCAAAAAAGACGATTATCACGAGAAGGTTGCAAAGCAATGATGAGAATAAAGTTGATAGATGCTGGTGTATGGGTTGTGGATAGTTTTGAAGAGGCAACATATACACAATCTGGTAAGCCCATGAAAAATAGAAAAAATGCGTTCCCATCGGAGAAAATCCAATGCTACTTGTTCATTAATCCGCAGTTTAACTGATACATTGAATCCCGCAACGATCACAAATGTATTAAATGCTTTAGACACATAAGGATTTGTTCCTATTACACAACAAGAAACACGGTCTGCCTTGAAAAAAAATTCAAGCAAATAATATTGGAAAGGAATGCATGAGTGTTGTAAAGGCGTTCATCTATATAACATGGCACGGCGGTCTACATGCTGACTAGACAAAATGGAACAACTTGCTGACTAGACAAAAATGAACGGATAGATTTAATCATTATCTCTTGATCTAACCATAGAGTGGGACTCATCCCTTCACTTATTCACAAGGGAAGTCCCTCAATTAATGCAGAATTAATTGGCTCACAAAAAAGACAACCCAATCACCGGAAAATCCCTCACGAAAATCACTCTCAAATCTCAATTAATATAAGAATCTTTAGAGTAAATTACACTTTGCCCCCTAAAGTTTAGCTTAAAAACACTAAACCTTTTTATAGCTATAAAACAACATTTTACCCCCTCCAATTCAGTTGTCGATCAGATAAAAATCACCAAACAAGAAAATTATATAGTTGACAAAAGGGTGTATTGTGCTAACATTTCAAACTTTAGGGAGCGATTTGGAACAAAATAAACTACATGGGAGTTAAGTGATTTTAAGCAAAACTACAGAGGGGCAAAGTATAATTTATCCTAATCTTTGGGAAATTTTATTCATACCCCAAAAATCTGTAACTAGCCCCGTCTCCCTATCGACCCTTTAATACCAACATTGTCCTTTTCTTTTCTTTTGTACCCCAAATCTCAAAGCCCTAACTTAGCATATTTTGTACCCCCAACCCAACCCAACCCAAGGTCTGTTTGAACTTCCTTAGCCCTAGCCTAATCCGTCAGGTTGGCCAGGTTGATCAGGTTGTGCGGGATGGATTGATCGGCCTCAATATGGTAGAGGAGAAATAATTCGGATTGGGCTCGGGTTGGGTTCAGGTTAGCCCGCCCAAATTTGGGTTGGGTTCGAGTTGGGCTTGGGTTTCGGTTGGCCCGCCCAACTTGCATCCCTACGTCTGCCTTCAAGTAGGGGTGGCAATAGGTCGGGTCGGGTCGGGTTGAGACATAGGTATAAGGGCAAAACATACAACCCAAACCCGACCCGTTTAATAAACGGGTCAAAAACTTAAACCCAAACACGACCTGACCCGTTTAACCCGTTTACTAAACGGGTCGGGTCGGGTCAGGTCGGGTTGGCTACCAAAACGGCCCGGTGATTTGGTTACCTCACTCATGGCCAACATACCCACCATTTCGGCCCGGCCCATTATGAAAAAAAATAAATAAAAAAAAAGGTCCTATTTAGAATTTTCGCCTTAGGCCTCAGTTTGTATCGAGACGGCCCTACTCTCTCTCTCTCTCTCTCTCTCTCTCTCTCTCTCTCTCTCTCTCTCTCTCTCTCTCTCTCTCTCTCTCCTCCCGGGCTAGCAGAGTTGGGGGTTGGTTGGTCGCATCGAAGGCTCCCGCTTTGTGCCAATCGGCACGGGCTTGACGAAGGCGGTCAGGTGTATTGTCGTCGCATACGACGGTGGGGTGTGGTGATGCTCGGGGGGGGGGGGGGGGGGGGTGTTGCCGCCGAGGGCGACCCGCTACAGTGCCGACAGGCACGGGCATGCACTAGTGGAATGACAAGGCAAGGATGCTGGCTTATATTACGAGTTGGAGATTGATGAAGACTGTCGAGTGAGGAGTATGTTCTGGATTGATGGTAGATCTCGAGAGGCCTATAATAAATTTGGTAATGTGGTTGCATTTCACACCACATACAGGACCAATACATTTTCAATGTTGTTTGCGCCATTCACAGGTGTTAACCACCATAGACAATCTATTCTGTTTGGATGTGTCTTGTTGGCAGACGAGACGGAGGATACATTTGTTTGGTTATTTGAGGCTTGGTTGAGAGCAGTGGAAGGAAGATAACTTGTCTCAATCATTACCGATCAATGTTATGCAATGGGAAACGCTATTAAAAGGGTATTTTTGGAAATCCATCATCGATTGTGTTTATGGCACATTGGCCAAAATGAACTAAAACATTTAACTGCTATCAAGATGAAACATCCAAGCTTTAAGGGTGATTATAAGACATGCAAATACAGCCAACAAATTGAAGATTTTGAATATAAATGGCAAGAGATTTTGGAGAAGTATGAGTTGAAAGAAAATACATTGTTAGTGAAGATGTATGATATCTGTGAATATTGGGTCCCTTGCTTTCTAAGGGATATTTTTTTTGCTGGAATGACTACTATACAACGTAGTGAAAGTATGAACGCTGTCTTTGATGTGTATATAAATTCAAGTTCCCCATTGGATCAATTTATTAGAAAATATGACCTAGCATTAAAGAGTCGACGTGATCAAGAAAACAATGAAGACTATATTACCATGCATACAAAACCTGAATTATAATCCAAACTTTTCCTAGAAGAACAAGCTGCATCGATATATACAAGAACGATTTATATGAGATTTTAGGAAGAATTGGAAAACAAAGACACTTTATTCGCACAAAGGGCTAACCAAGAAGGTAATGTCACCTTATTCATAGTAGGTAATCAACATACAAAATTGGTCGATTACACGGTAAGTTTTGATGGAAGTGATAGCACATCTATATGCAATTGTAATAAATTTGAGTTTGAACGAATACTATGTAGGCATATCCTCCGAGTCTATGATAAGATGGATGTGACAGAAATTCCATTGAAATTTATTCTAACCTGATGGACTATTGATGCTAGATATGGTCATATACAAGTTGGAGGAGATACTGGTTCAGGTATGTCGGCAATGATGAAATGGAATGTTAGAGAAGCTGGTCAACTATCTACTAATTACGGAATGGAATCAGTTGAACAATACTATGTGGTATTGCCAATGTTGAATGCGATTAATGATCGAGTACATATGATAAAATTAGCGGCTGAAGAAACTGCAAGTAAGGTTTCACATATTAGAAGCCAAGATGATGCAGGTGTTCCATTAGCACTACTACTTGATCCAGAGTGCGTGACAACTGTGGGCAGACCTAGTGTTCTACAAAGACTAAAAAATGGCATTGAGAAAAGTAAGAAGAAAGGAAAGCAAATACAAAAATGTTATAACTGTGGGATGACTGGTCACTACAGTAGCACTTGTTCTCTACTAAAGGGTAATAAAAGTGGTACTTTTTTCACTTTATGACTTTGGTATAGAAATTGCTATGATTTTGTTTTCTATTTTCCTTATTTTTGCACGTTTGGTTTTATATTGTTATGTGATATTTCACATTGTATCTCTTTATATAGTGACACCCTTGTTTTTTTCTTCTATTTCAATATTGGTTGTTTCAGGATGAGAAGAATAAGTTACTGTGCTAGTGACATTTGTTGGAGCTCACTTCAAACGATTACAGGTTCAAGAAAATATAGTTTTCCTTTTAATAGTTCTGTTTTAGCAAGTAGTTTGGATGTAGTCAAGAGAGATTAAAAGTGAGCTATCATAATTATTCTAATTTTCTTCCTTTTTCTTTTTGTGGTGTAATCAAGAAGTTATTTGTGAGACTTGATGCAATTGCTATCCTTCACAGTTACCAACAGGCACCCTCAAGAGTCTGAAGGTTGAAGCAGTACTCAATGAAGATGTCTTGGATTCTAAGGCACTCACATTTTGAAAAACATTGCAATCAGACCATTAGCCTGTATCAATGAGATATTTGC
This sequence comes from Chamaelirium japonicum, assembly GCA_947650365.1. Classification (NCBI taxonomy): domain Eukaryota; kingdom Viridiplantae; phylum Streptophyta; class Magnoliopsida; order Liliales; family Melanthiaceae; genus Chamaelirium; species Chamaelirium japonicum. The sequence goes on from OX393552.1 coordinate 34,339,773, forward strand.
AATTATATTTTAGTGTCTAAGGTTAGTGTGCAAAATGTGTTCTCAAGGGGCATAAAGAAATCAGGATGAACCCTCATCACCTTTTGCGATTTTGAGTAATGGGAATGATATATCTAAGTGTGTTGTTATCTTTCCGATGTCATGTTAGCGGTATGGTTTTTATTTTGTTTTGCTGATGATGATAGTGAAGTACATGTTTTATGTTTCCTACAATAGTTATTTGCTGTGTACCATGTGAAAGCCAATGCCAGGGTCCGAACAGGAACCTCTCTAACATGGGAGAGGAAGTAATGAGTTCAGATCTCCTCCAGTGGGTCACCCCAGTCAGTGGGCCCATGTGCGGCTGTGATACGTGTTGGGCCCACCTGTGCTGACAAACTGCAGAAGATCTGTACTCGGAACTCGGAAGTAATTGGTGCTCAGAGCTAATTGGATTAACCTTTTGAGACTGGATGTAATGGAAGGTTGTGATGGCACCTAATCACAGCCATCTCATTGCCTTCCAGTCTCTTTAAATTCAATTAACATATAGTGGCCGAGCTGGGTGCAATGGACAGATGATCAGTGGTCATTATAAGATGGTCCAATCTGGATGGTAAGCATGATGGCTGAATAGGGTTTTTTTATTCTTTTCCTCAAACAGAACAAACGGTTAATAGTAGCCAGCTGTAAACTAAAAGCAAATGTTGCCTTTTGACTTTCCAACGGCTCCATTGCATAAAAATAAAAAACACGGACTCCACCGGCTACATACAAACGCACGCCTACAGCCCGTGTCATTGTACGGAGTCATGTCTCAGGGAATTCATGTATGGATCCAGGAGAGCAGGCTTCACATCCTATATCTGCCGACCCATATTCAGTCTCCTCTAATGGCATACTATCTTCATAAGAGTCCATAAATTCTCCTCCGCCTTCGTAAGACTCCATAAATTCTTCAGATTAGCCTTCGAAAGCTTCATTCATATCCCTGTCAACCTCGATGTCACTTGTGTTAGATTGTTCCCTGCCAAAAATTGCATTAAAATGATTAAGTTATTTTCTACTTGCAGTATAACTTGGGCCAATAAACCAAAAGTAAGAACAAAGCAAAATAAACAAGACATATTTTAGAAGAACATGATAAAATATTACAACAAAGGCAATATAGTACATGTCAGAAAAATCCAAAATTATATTAAATAACTTAAGCATAATCAAAAGGGAAGAACAAAATTTTGAGGTCGAGGATAAGATTATTGAAGCAAAGGATTGACATGGCAGTGTACAACTGGTGTATTAAAGAAGGCCCCGTTCATCATTGACATGACAGCTCGAACCCCCTCGACATGGGGAGCAATGGGGAGCGACGGCCGGACATTCATCGGCACCGAATAAAATCTGACATCGACCAAGGGTTTGGGTTGGAAAGGGTTTTGGGCTTCAAGCCTCTGATCAGGTGGAGCCGACAAAAAGAGAGATAGAGAGAGAGAGAGATCGCCAGATTGAGAGAGATATAGAGGGGGTGCACCATTTGTTCACAAAGGATCGAGATAGAGGGATTGAGAGAGATTGAGGGTTTTGGGCCTGAAACGGAGCTTGATCGGAAAGGGTGTGTTTCACCACTCGGGGGGGGGGGACTACAATTTGAGAAAGGATCAAGAGAGAGAGAGAGACAGAGAGAGAGAGAGAGAGAGAGAGAGAGAGAGAGAGAGAGAGAGAGCGAGAGAGAGAGTAACAGTCGGGCCAGGTGGCTGTTGGAGACCACCGCCTCCTTCTCCTACGCCGGCAACGAGCACCCGGTGCGACGGATCGTGAGAGAGAGAGAGAGAGAATAAGAGAAGGGAAAGAAGGGGAAGAACACAGTCGGGCCGGGTGGAAAGTCGGATCAGACGGCTGATTGGGGAAAAGGGGAAGAACGAAAGCCTAAAAAAGGGGAACACTACTGATTGGGGAAAGGAAGTTACGTGGGGGGTCTGATCAGATCAGACGGCTGGGCCCGTTCTGTCACAGGAAAAACCCTGGTAACGTGCGGCCACCCCCTTCTGGGGCATTTTGTGAATTTTTTTTTTGGGGATTGATCACCCACCCTTGGATAGCACACACAAAAAATTTCATCCCCATCCAAGCCCTGTAGGCCGTCCAAATGTGATCGACTTTTATCGATCGTTCACTTTTTTCGTCATTTTGATCAGCAAATTTGGACAGACTACAAGGCTTGGATCGGGCTGAAATTTTTTGTGTGTGCTATCCAAGGGTGGGTGATCAATCCCAAATTCTCAAAATGCCCCGGAAGGGGGTGGCGCACGTTACTGGCCGCAATGTATCACTACTATATATATATATATATATATATATATATATATATATATATATATATATATATATATATATATATATATATATATATATATATATATATATATATATATATAGGGAAATGCTTAAATGCGGTCCGCGTCCGCAGTCGTCCGATGCACCATGCCGTGCATTCGATGCACGTGGCGAGTGCATCAGACGGCTGCAGACGCGGACCGCACGAACCGCAAACCGCATTTAAGCATCCCCTTATATATATATATATATATATATATATATATATATATATATATATATATATATATATATATATATATATATATATATATATATATATATATATATATATATATATATATATATATATATATATATATATATATATATATATATATATATATATATATATATGTATATATATATATATATATATATGGGGAGGGATACTCTTACTAATGGGCTCTTACAAATAGAGTTACTAATGATTCAAGCCGTCCGATCAAAACAGGCCGACTACTGAGATTAGTCCTCAATCCAGTCGCTAAAAAAACTCAGTCCGCGAGAACGAGCCCCTGATCTGCCTCTCTCTCCTCCGCACGAACGAGACCCCCGATCTGCCTCTTGTTCCTCTACATAAACGAGACCCCGATCGGAGCTCAAATCTTGCCCTGACCTCCGCGCAAGCAGAGCAGCTGCTCCTTTATCCTCCCAACCCCGATCGGAGCCCCGATGATGCCCTCTTACCCGATCGGAACCCTAATCTCCCCCGGCCTCCCTCTACCCCAAACGGATCCCAAATCACGGCTTGCCTCCCTCTTCACTGGTTCCGATCGTGTGCGAGCAGTTGCCTCTTTGTCCTCCGAGCCGGCCAATCGGAGAGGAAGAAGAGCTCTCTGTCATCTACGATGAGCGCCCATCGATTGGAGTTCCCTGTTTCTCTGTGCCTGCAGATCGGAGACGGTTGGGCCGATCGGTTGGAGTTTCCTGTTTCTCTGCGCCTACAGATCGAAGATGGTTGGGACGAAACCCGACCAGCAGGTAGGTCCCCTCCACTTTCTTTTCTACCCCTATTCTTTTCGTGATTGGAGAGTAGCAGGCGACGGCTGGGATGAAATCCGACCAGAGAGGAAGAACACCCCAGAGCATGTCGGCTGCAGGAATTTCTAATATCCTTTGATCTACTGCAGGAATTTCTTATTATCCTTTGATTTACTGCACCATCTCTAATCTCTACTTATTAAAAAAATGTGATTGTTAATATACTTCTATCACCATGATTCTCAGAGTGTCCATTTTATTTTCTCAATGCCATTCTCTTTGAGCATTCTAAAGTGCCATATGGTTGTCACTGTGCCCACATGCACGTCCTGGTACTTGTTATGTATAGAAATCTCATCTGATTATTATGCCTGATTATATTTTTCTATATTATGTTGTTTCATGACAGTGGTGCCATAATCTAAATCTAAAATCTTCAACAAGTGTGATTTTGATAGAAATGACAGAAGAAGGAAGGTATTCATTTCGTCATTCTTGAATTTTTTTTCACTAAATTATTTTGTCATATTACAGTTTTTTTTATCAAATGCTATCACGTTGATCTCGTGTCTTTTATCATTTCCTTAGAAGCATTTCTCCTGATGATCTGGCAGCTACCATTGATCCAACAACAGAGTGCTATAGTGATGAAACTTCATATGAGGCTATAAAAAATCAAGATATAGCTAAAAGTTTGAAGGACTGCAGGGATATAATCAAACCGTTCATGGGAATATTGTTTAATTCTTTGAAAGAAGCAAATGAATATTATATAGAATTTGGTTGTGAAAAAGGGTATACGATTCATACTCGGTCATCAAATAAAGGGTGGCGTGGGGATGCTATCACTTTTGCCAAGTTTGTTTGCTTATGTGAGGGAATCTATCGGAAGAAGTCAAAAGAAGAAGGCATGGACCATAATGAAAAATGTATTATCAGAAGAAGTCATTCGACAGTCAGGGGCGGTTGCAATGCTTATATGCGTGTTGCGAATATTAAAGAGACAAATCAGTGGGAAATTACAGGCTTTAGTGATGACCATAATCATGCATCGGTCACTCCTAGCAAGATGATTCATATGAGGTCAAACAGATTTATGCCCGATGCAGCAAAAGATTTGACCGAATGTTTTAACAGAAAGAATTTGCAAGTAGGAAAGCTATCATTTATTTTTGGTGGTGGTTATTCAGCTGTAGATTTTGACGACAATGATTGTTGGAATCACCTGAAATCGATCAGACATAAAGACTTGGAATCTGGAGACGCAAATACAGTTGTTACATTTTTTAGCAAGAAACATGTCGAGAATCCACACTTTTTTTATGCTATTCAATGCAATGAAAATGCTCGAGCCACAAATTTTTTCTGGGTGGATGCAAGATCAAGAATGGCGTACGAGCAACTTGGAGATGTGGTTGCATTTGATACCACTTATCGGACAAACAAGTACAGTATGCCGTTTGCTCCCTTCACAGGAGCAAATCATCACTCACAATCAATATTGTTCGGTTGTACACTATTGCAAGATGAATCCGAGGTGACTTTTGTTTGGCTTTTTCAGAAATGGTTAGAGACCATGGAAGGTAGACATCCATTGTCTATAATAACAGACCAAGACTTAGCTATTGGTAGTGCAATAGTAAAGGTCTTTCCCGAATCACGTCATCGTTATTGCCTATGGCATATCCAAAAGAAATTCCCAGAGAAACTTGCTCATGTGTATTCAAGAAGTCAGAGTTTAAGCAAACAATAGAAAAATATATTCATCATATATACACAAGTGAGGAGTTTGAAAACCAATGGCATTCTATGATATTGGAATTTGATTTAACCGAGAATGATTGGCTCAAGAGTCTATATGAAATTCGGTATATATGGGTACCGACGTACAATCGAAGTATCTTTTTTACTGGAATGAATACAACTGATAGAAGTGATAGCATTAACTCCTTTTTTGATGGATTTGTTTCATCTCAAACTAATCTGAAAGATTTTGTTACACAGTATGAACAAGCTTTGGATAAAATTTATACAAGAGAGAGAAAAGAAGACTATATCTCTATATAAAAGAAGTGGATTTTGAATATAATTAGTCCGATATTGAACCATGCCTCGACTATCTACACAAGAAATAAATTTGACAAATTCCGATATGAGTTTGATCAACTATGTCGTTATAAAGTAGGTGAACATGCAACTGATGATCAATAGCACATCTTTAATGTTATGACAAAGTTTGGCCTACCTGAAGAGTTCAATGTAAAATTTAATTTACAAACAAAAGATGCAAAATACGAATGTCAACACTTTGAGTTTATGGGAATAATTTGCCAACATATAATAAAACTCTTCGATCGTCTTGACATAGATGAGATACCCCCAATTTTATACTGAAAAGGTGGGCAAAAGAAGCAAATAGACGAAATAAAAATAAAATCATATGAGATTCTATATTATGTTATGTATAGAAATCTCATCTGATTATTAGGCCTGATTTTATTTTTCTATATTATGTATTGTGTATTGTGCATGCAGTAAGTGCGGCACCACATAATAGCCGTCTGATGCACTGCTGCATACATCGCATGCATGCAACACATGCATCAGACGGCTACGGTGCAGTGCCGCATTATAGCATGCCCATATATATATATATGGGAAAGGGTAGCCTACTCCATGGAGTAGGAAACTTACCTACTCTATGGGTTAAATGGATGCCGCGATGGACTTTTTAATGGAAGTTAAGACTTGGTCAAGTTAGGTTCACCCCTCCCAGCAATTATCAAGAATTTTTTTTTTTGAAAAACATATGCCAAGTGGCATTTTTAGCATCCACAAAAAATATGTTTTTACAATACACAATTTACCGTTAAATTTGTTTCAACTTGATCGAGTTGGTTTAAGTTTTTTTCTTTGGATTTTTTTTCTTAATCCTAATCTATCCATATTAGATTAACCATACATGAATAAAAAAGTCTGATTAAAAAGTGCCATGTTGCGTCTATATAGTCCATGGAGTAGGTACGTGGAGTAGGCTACCCTTTCCCTATATATATATATATATATATATATATATATATATATATATATATATATATATATATATATATATATATATATATATATATATATATATATATATATATATATATATATATATATATATATAGAGAGAGAGAGAGAGAGAGAGAGAAATGATAAAATGCAGCATGCGGTGTTGCACCGCTGCGTGCATCGCACGCACCGTAGCGGTGCATCAGACGGCTGCGGTGCGACGCCGCACGCACCGCACCCAATAGCCTAACACGCAAATATATATATATATATATATATATATATATATATATATATATATATATATATATATATATATATATATATATATATATATATATATATATATATATATATATATATATATATATATATATATAGAGAGAGAGAGAGAGAGAGAGAGAGAGAGAGAAATGCTTGAATGCGGCATGCGGTAAGTGTGGCACCTACCGCATGTATATATATATATATATATATATATATATATATATATATATATATATATATATATATATAGGGTCGGGATTGGATGACCCAGCAAATTTTGACCCAGCAATAACCCAGCACCCTTTGATGAACCTAGAGGTTTTAGAATTTGATGAAAATTGGTAGGCATGCTCTCTATGGTATGTTGATCATCCTCACAAAAAATCAGCCCATTCTAAAACTTCTAGGTGCATCAAATGCTGATTTCAAATCAACGGTTTTTTACTATCAATTTTAACCGTTGATTTGAAATCAGCATTTGATGCACCTAGAGGTTTTAGAATAGTCTAATTTTTTGTGAGGATGATCAACATACTATAGACAACATGCCTACCAATTTTCATCAAATTCTAAAACCTCTAACGGCTGGGAGTAAATCTCGCTGTTACTAAGCCCGCCACAGTAACAGCGAGACTCAGCCCGCGGGGGAATCGAATCCGTTGGCTGCTGCGATCGGACAGCTGAGGATTGATCCGGCAAATCTACAGCCGATCGGAACCGATTTCTCGGTTTTTTTCGGGACACGTGGCATCCATGCCGCGTAGCTGCAGCGTTGACGCTGCACCTGAAGTCCAGGCTCCCTGTCCCCGATATATATATATATATATATATATATATATATATATATATATATATATATATATATATATATATATATATATATATATATATATATATATATATATATATATATATATATATATATAGGAAAGTGCTAGAATGCGGCATGCGGTGCGTGCGGCATCGCACCGCAGCCGTGTGATGCACGCGCTGCGTGCATGCGATGCACGCAGCAGTGCATCACACGGCTGCGGTGCGATGTCGCACGCACCGCATGCCGCATTATAGCAGCCCCCTATATATATATATATATATATATATAGGGGACGGGGAGCTTGGACCTCAGGTGCAGCGTGAACGCTGCATCGGAGCCACCCCCCGCGCGCCACCAGTCCAAGAAACCGCCGCCCCGCGTTTAAAATAGCATATCGATCGCCTGTCGTCCGATCAGTGCAGCGCACCAACGCCCGCAGCGGTCTGATCCTGCAGCGCACCCCCGCCCGCAGCGGATCGATCGCCCGCCGTCTGATCAGTGCAGCGCACCAACGCCCGCAGCCGTCTGATCCTGCAGCGCACCCCCGTCCGATCAGTGCAGCGCACCAATGCCCGCAGCCGTTCGATCCTGATGATCGGACGGATGAAAATAAAATCGCGGTTACTGTAGCCGCTACGGTAACCGCAAGAATCCTTTCAACCGTCCGATCATCAGGATCCAACGGTTGAAAATAAAATCGCTCTTATTGTAGCTGCTACAGTAACCGCGATTTTATTTTCAACCGTCCGATCATCAGGATCGGACGGCTGCGGGCGTTGGTGCGCTGCACTGATCGGACGGGGGTGCGCTGCAGGATCAGACGGCGGGCGATCGATCCGCTGCGGGCGGGGGTGCTCTTCAGGATCAGACCACTGCGAGCATTGGTGCGCTGCACTGATCGGACGGCGGGCGATCGATATGTTGTTTTAAACGCGGGGCGACGGTTTCTTGGACAGGTGGCGCGCGGGGGGTGGCTCCGGTGCAACGTTCATGCTGCACCTGAGGTCCAGGCTCCCCGTCCCCATATATATATATATATATATATATATATATATATATATATATATAATACGGGGTATGAACTGACAGCCCATTTGGGCATTTGGGCTGGCAAATCACAGCCCTCCGATTGTGATCACCGGCAGTCTGTTTGAAAGAAAAAAAAAAACACCGAACCACTGCCCACCCCTCTCTCTCTCTCATTCGCTGAAGCTCATCCCCGACCCCTCCCGTCTCCGGCCCCGGTCCCCTCCGGCTCCCCCGGTCCCCTCCGGCGCCCCCAGCAGCTGTGCCCACCTCCGGCCCGACCCCCGACCCAGCGGCCTAGCCCCTGGCCCCCGGCCCTGCGCCCATCTCTGGCCCCGGTCCCCTCCGGCGCCCCTGGCAGCTGCGCCCACCTCCGGCCCGGCCCCCGACCCCTGCGCCCGTCTCGGGCCTCTGGCGCCCCTAGCCCTGCGCCCGCCTCCGGCCCGGCCCCTAGTCCCCGGCACCCGGCCCCTGCGCGCCGTCCCCCGGTACCGGAGCCGAACAGCCTCCGGCCCGGCTGCGCGCCGTCTCCCGGTCGGATACGGTGCCTGTGTCGGTGCCGGAGGGGGCAGCTGGAACGGGAGGTCGGGGACGGGGTTGCTGCTGCCGAGGTCGGGGACAGGGCTGCCGCTCGCGACAGAGAGGGAGTGGGAGAGAGAGGGTAGTGGTTCGGTTTTTTTTTTTTTCTTTTAAACGGACGACCGATGATCACAATCGGAGGGCTGTGAGCTGACAGCCCAAATGCCCAAATGGGCAGTCAGCTCATACCCCATATTCTCTCTCTCTCTCTCTCTCTCTCTCTCTCTCTCTCTCTCTCTATATATATATATATATATATATATATATATATATATATATATATATATATATATATATATATATATATATATATATATATATAAGGGGCTGTTACGTTGAGCTGTGAGCTGCGGTAGGAGAAAATGAGCTGCGGGTATTTTGACCTCCCTAGAAGTTTTGGAATTTGATGAAATTTGGTGAGGGTGTTGTCTAGGGTAAGATGATCATCCTCACAAATTTTCATCAAATTCCAAAACTTCTAAAGGGTCAAATAGTAGAAGCAAAATCTACAGATTTTAATGGTGACTACGGACGACAGATTTTGCTTCGACCATTTGACCCCCCTAGAAGTTTTGGAAGTTGATGAAAATTGGTGAGGATGATCATTTTAGCCTGGACAACACCCTCACCAAATTTCATCAAATGCCAAAACTCTTAGGGGGGCCAAAATATCCGCAGCTCACTTTCTAAACCGGCAGCTCACAACTCACTGTAACATTATATATATATACTATATACTATATATATATTTATAGAATACAGGGCATGAGCTGACAGCCTATTTCTCCATTTGGGCTGTCAGCTATCAACCCTCCGATTAAATCACGCACCGTCCGTTCTTAAAAAAAAAATGCACTCTATGCCATCTGCCATCCCCGACCCCGTACCCCTCCAGTCCCTTCACCAACCCGGTAGCCCTTCGGCGACCCCCGTCCCCACCCGGCAGCACCCCGGCGGACAATCGACCTCCCGGTGACACCCCGGCGGACACCCGACCCCCCGGCCGTACCCCGACGGACATCCGAAGACCCTCGACCCCCTCAGGCGACCCTGTCCCCCTCCGGCAGCCCTCCGACAGCCACTCCGGCACCGGGAGGTTTGCTGGAAGGGGATAGGGTCGATGAAGGGGGTCGGGGGTCGCCGGAGGTGGAGGTGCGATCGGGGTTAATGCGATCGGCCGGCGCCGGAGGTGGGGGTGCCGGAGGGAGAGCCAGAGCCGGCGCCAGAGGGCCGGAGTCAAACCGCGATCGGGGTTGGTGCGATCGGCCGGCACCGGAGGGCCGGAGTCGGAGTCGGAGCAGGAGACGGAGGTGGGGGTGCCGGAGGGCCGGAGGAGGGGAGCCGGAGAGCCGGAGAAGTCACTGGAGGGTGGTCGGGCTGCCGCTCGAGATCGAGAGAGAGAAAGAGAGAGAGAGGGGGGGTGTACAGCTATTCAAAAAAATTGATTTTTTTTTTTAAATATGGACGGCTGGATGATGGGGATCGGAGGGCTGTTAGCTGACAGCCCAAACCATGAAATGGGCTACCAGCCTATATCCCATTTTCTCTCTCTCTCTCTCTCTCTCTCTCTCTCTATATATATATATATATATATATATATATATATATATATATATATATATAGGGGCATGCTATGCTGCGGCATGCGGTACGTGCGGCACAGCACCGCAGCCGTCTGATGCACGCGCTGCGTGCATCGCATGCACGCAGCAATGCATCAGACGGCATGCGGTAGGTGCCGCACTTACCGCATGCCGCATTCAAGCATTTCTATATATATATATATATATATATATATATATATATATATATATATATATATATATATATATATATATATATATATATATACATTTATTTATTTATTTATATATATATATATATCCCGTTTGGGCTGTTAGCTGACAGCCCAAACCAAGAAATGGGCTACCAGCCTATATCCCGTTTTCTCTCTCTCTCTCTCTCTCTCTCTATATATATATATATATATATATATATATATATATATATATATATATCTATATATATATATATATATATATATATATATATATATATATATATATATATATATATATAGGGGGGGGATGCTTAATTGCGGTCTGCGGTCCGCGTCCACAACCGTCCGATGCACCACATCGTGCATCTGATGCACGTGGCAGGTGCATCGGACTGCTGCGGACACGGACCGCAGACCGAATTTAAGCATTCCCCTATATATTCATATATATATATATATATATATATATATATATATATATATATATATATATATATATATATATATATATATATATATATATATATATATATATATATATATATATATATATATATATATATATATATATATATATATATAGGGTCAGGATCGGATGACCCATCAAAATTTTGACCCATTAATAACCCAGCACCCTTTGAGGCACCTAGAAGTTTTAGAATGGGCTGATTTTTTGTAGACATGTTGTCTATGATATGTTGATCATACTCACAAAAAATCAGCCCATTCTATAACCTCTAGGTGCATCAAAGGGTGCTCCTCAAATCAACGGTTAAAATTGACAGTCAAAAACCGTTGATTTGAAGTGCGCATTTGATGCACCTAGTGGTTTTATAATGGGCTGATTTTTTGTGAGGATGATCAACATAACATAGACAACATCCCTACAAAAAATCAGCACATTCTATAACCTCTAAGTGCCTCAAAGGGTGCTGGGTTATTAATGGGTCAAAATTTGCTGGGTCATCTGATCCTGACCCATATATATATATATATATATATATATATATATATATATATATATATATATATATATATATATATATATATATATATATATATATATATATATATATATATATATATATATATATATATATATATATATATATATATATATATATATATATGGGTCAGGTTCAATGGACACTGTTTTTGCACTCAATTTTTTACACCGATTTTCAAAACATTAGATAGAGGCTTCAGAATTTCTTGATTTTTTGTGAGCATAATCACCTTATCCTAGTTAGCACGTCCACAAAAAATCAAAACATTCTAAAGCCTCCAAGTACATCAAAACTAAAAGGCTTTATCGACCGTCCATTTTAATCGTTAATTTGAAGAGCACATTTAATAAGTCTAGAGGCTTTAGAATGTGCTGATATATTGCGAATGTGTTATCTATGACAGGATGATTATGCTCACAAAAAATCAAGAAATTCTGAAACCTCTATCTAATGGTTTGAAAATCGATGTAAAAAATTGAGTGCAAAAACAATGTCCTTTTAACCTGACCCTATATATATATATATATATATATATATATATATATATATATATATATATATATATATATATATATATATATATATATATATATATATATATATATATATATATATATATATATATATATATATATGTAGGAGTGATCTGTTGCGAAACCCCCTTATTTGCGAAACTAAGCCCTAGCCGTCCGATCAACCGATCCAACGATCGGTATTCAACCCCCCACCGATCGCAGCTGGTACTGTGGCGGGCATAGTAACAGCGATTTCGGTGGGGGGGTTGAACCCCGGCTGTCCGATCATCTTGAATCGAACGGCCCAAATCCTTTCCACCCCAGTTTTGGTGGTCTGGATGAACCCCGACCGTCCGATCGGTTTGAATCGAACGGCCCAAATACTTTCCGCCCGGTTAAAAATTGTAGCCGTTCGATCGAATGATCGAACGGATGAGATCCCGTGGGAACAATCGAATAGGACAAAAAGTAATGATAGTAATCATTACTTTTTGTCCTATTCGATATTTCCCACGGGATCTCATCCGTTCGATCATTCGATCAAACATCTACATCTTTTAACCGGGCGAAAAGGATTTTGGCCGTTCGATTCAAGCCGATCGGACGGTCGGGGTTCGACCCCCCCACCGAAATTGCTGTTACTGTGCCCGCCACAGTAACAGCTGTCGTCGGTGGGGGGGGGTAAATACCGATCGTTGGATCGGTTGATCGGACGGCTGTGGCTTAGTTTCGCAAATAAGGGGGTTTTCACAGCTTAACCGGGTTTCGCACCAGATCACTCCTTATATATATATATATATATATATATATATATATATATATATATATATATATATATATATATATATATATATATATATATATATATATATATATATATATATATATATATATATATATATATATATATATATATATATATATATATATATATATATATATATATATATATATATATATATATATATATATATATATATATATATATATATATATATATATATATATATATATATATATATATATATAGGGGCATACTATGCTGCGGCATGCGGTACGTGCAGCACTACACCATAGCCGTCTGATGCACGCGCTGTGTGCATCACATGCACGCAGTAGTGCATCAGACGGCTACGGTATAGTGCCGCACTTACCGCATGCCGCTTTGTAGCATTTCTCTCTCTCTCTCTCTCTCTCTCTCTATATATATATATATATATATATATATATATGTATAGGGGAGGGATACTCTCACTCATGAACTATTACAAGTAAGATTACTAATGATCCAAACCGTCCGATCAAATATGGCCAACGGCTAAGATTAGTCCTCAATCCCCCAATCCAAACCCCCGGTCTGCCTCTCTCTCCTCCGTGCGAATGAGACCCCGATCCCCCTGATCTCAGCCCCTGATCCCCTGATTGGACTCCGGCGGTAGCCCCCTTTCCCTCCGGCTCCGGCAGCCCCCATCCCCTCTGGCCGCAGCCCGTTTCCCCTCCGGCTCCGGCAGTCGTAGCCCTCTTCCCATTCGGCTCCCGACGGTGAATCAGAGCCCCGACCGGCAGTCGCAGCCCCCTTCCCCTCCGGTTTCGGCAGCAGCCCCCTTCCCCTCTATCTCTGGCTCCGGCAGCAGCCCCCTTCCCCTCTGCCTCTAGCTCCGGCCCCGACGATGAATCGCAGCCCCAACGGTGAACGGCAGTCCCGATGCTATCTCGGGCGGTCGGGGCTGCCGGAGAGGCGGTTGGGGCTGCCGGAGGTGGCGGTCGGGGCTGCCGGAGGTGGCGGTCGGGGCTGCCGAATCCCCCGGTCAGGTCCGCTGGGGCCGCCAGAAGGTGGTAGATGGGCCGGTCGGGGCTGACGAAGGTGGCGGATGGGGCGATCGGGGCTGCCGGAGGCGCCGATCGGGGCTGCTGCGATTCACCGGAGGGTCGAGGCTGCCGCTCGAGAGAGAGAGAGGGGGAGGTTTAATCTCGGTCGTCCATCAGATCTGAACAGAGGGTCAGGATCATAGGTAATCTTACTTGTAAGAGTTCATGAGTGAAAGTATCTCTCCCCATATATATATATATATATATATATATATATATATATATATATATATATATATATATATATATATATATATATATATATATATATATATATATATATATATATATATATATAGAGAGAGAGAGAGAGAGAGAGAGAGAGAAATGCTTGAATGCGGCACCTACCGCATGCCGTCTGATGCACTGCTGCGTGCATGCGATGCACGCAGCGCGTGCATCAGACGGCTGCGGTGCTGTGCCGCAGCATAGCATGCCCATATATATATATATATATATATATATATATATATATATATATATATATATATATAGAGAGAGAGAGAGAGAGAGAGAGAGAGAGTTCTGCTCTCCTGCGGGACGTCCCACACTGAACAAATCCGGGACAAAACTGGACCGTCCGATTCCTTCCATCGGATGGCTGGGATTCACCAAGACCAAACCCCGGCTGTTATTGTGGCGGCCACAGTAACAGCGGATTTTTGGTCCGGGTGAATCCCAGCCGTTCGATCGATGGATCGAACGGACGGAACCAATTTTCGCTGTTACTGTAGCGGCTACAGTAACAGCGAAAATTGGTCTGAACCGTTCGATCCATCGATCGGACGGATGAGATTCACCCGGACCAATTGTCGCTGTTACTGTAGCCGCAACAGTAACAGCGAAAATTGGTTCCGTTCGTTCGATCCATCGATCGAACGGCTGGGATTCACCCGGACCAAATTTCCGCTGTTACTGTGGCCGCCACAGTAACAGCCGGGGTTTGGTCTTGGTGAATCCCAGCCATCCGATGGAAGGAATCGGACGGCCCAGTTTTGTCCCGAATTTGTTCAGTGCGGGACGTCTCGCAGGAGAGCAGAACTCATATATATATATATATATATATATATATATATATATATATATATATATTAAAATTGGTCCAACCCAACACCAACAGACAATAGCCCGCAATGCACCGCATATAAAACTTAAAAACCCTAAATCCCAACCAAATCATATTCTACCGTCTCCACCCTTTGCCCGACCGGACCCAACCAAGACTCATCCAAAGCATCATGTCCTGTGCAATTCTGAAAATTCTAAAATTCTGACAAAATTGAAATTTTTGAAAAAACCCAAAAATCCACCAAGATTAGAATTTCGAAAATGTAACATTCCAAATTTTTTTGATAATTCTTAATATTCCGAATCGGAATTGGATTTCGAAATTCTGAAATTTCAGAATCGGAATACCATTTTGGATACCGAAATTTTTTTGAAATTTTCTGAACACGTCTATTCCGATCCGATCCATCCGAAAATCAGCCCTATACATTGGAAATACCACAATTCAGTGTCAATGATCTTGCCAACCAAGCTAAGAGCTTTAGACAGCTGCCTAATATTTTAAAATTCGATTTGTTTATTAGGCATTTAAAATGTTAAGTAGGGAAGATCTAAATGAAGGCAACAATGGTTGACACTGATAATTTTTTTGGGGTGGAACCGTAACAAGTGATCCTCACCTTAATCGCCAGTTCCCACCAATGTAAGTCATCCTTCGCTCTCCCTGTCATCATTTTAATGGGCAGAACTATAGAAAAAGGAAAAATGCTATTTGAGCCTCCAAATTTACCTATGAGTGTATGTGGTGGGAAATTCAGTTGGGTTAAGCCTTGTAAAAGTAAATACTATATCGGATCGTGCATATGACTTTCGATCGTGTGCACGGATGAATCGGCAAAAAATCCGGCAAGTAAAATCCAGGATATATCATGTGCACGATCTGGGTTTTGACATTGCGGGTCGGGTTGCGAGATCTCCTGTTTTGGCAAGACAATTTCGGGTTTTGGGTCTCCAATTGGTGTTTGACGGTTCTGGACATTGTGGGGTCCCCTTAGTCCGTGTTAGGTTGAGCATTTGTTGTTTTTCTCCTTTGTCTTCCTTTTTGTCTTAACTTGTATTGTAAATATTTTTATTTTAATATACTGGTAGGGTCTCTTTGGGCCACCCCCCCACCCTCCTCACTGAGAGGATTAAAAAAAATAAAAAAATTGGTATACGATGGCCTACCCTAACCCTAGCTGTATAAGGAGAAAAGGAGGAAGGTTGTAAGGTGATTGAAAAGCAAAGGAAATTGTCGACGACAGCAACGGAGGGGTTCGAGATCGTCTACGGAAGAAGGGTGAGTTGCGAGAAAATTTGAAGGATCCAGAGAGGTGCCGGAGCGGCACTCCCCCGAGACTCTTGGATGCTCATGAGAGCGTAACGACCATGACCACATAGGAGTGATTCTTCTTGTTAGAGGATTAATGAGAGAAAGAGAGAGAGAGAGAGAGAAAGAGAGAGAGAGAGTCATGGTCAAGGATAGAACGAAAATCTAATCTTGGGTTTGCCGCGTAGAGAGAAGAGAGGAGAAAAGTAGAGAGGAAGAGGAGAAAGGAAGAAGATATGGTGTGCGGATCTTCTCTGGGTTCCTTGGTGTGTCTATCTCGGTTTCTACTTCGGTGTCTATTTAATCTCTTAGCGACCCTTCGGTAATCTCTGTGTATCTCTCAGGCGAGTTGTTCTCTACTTCGTGGATATGATTATGAGAGGAGCAAGATTTGGGTTTGCGAGGTCCGATAAACGGTGACCACTGCATGGTGTAAATCTTGCTAAGTGATATCCAAGTCCCTGATTGCCTGTGATTTTGTGGTGTTCATTGTCATTGTATTTGTGCATTAGATTATCTATATATGGTTGTGCGATCTCTACAGGGCTCTATTCCTTGAACCTCAAGAACCATCTTGAGAGCTGAATACTCCTACAGTATAAGGGATCAACGTCGGTGCGAGGTCGATCGATTCTCCAACAATTGGTATTAGAGACAAATGTTTGGTGTGAGGTTGCGAAGAGGGTGGAACAATTGGTATCTACCTTCTTGCCCGACTTTTCCGTCGATGACAGTCGTGCGCATGACCTGACAGTCGTATGCACAAATCTTCTTGGCTGACCTTTCCTTGTTCCTGAAGCTCCGTCTTCCATCATTTCTTCGCGCACGAACCTTGGAGTTGTATGCGGCTTGTTTAGAGCCACATCTTCAACAATCTCCACCTTGGCTTCATAACAAGACGTGAGTATCCCCACGGACCGAATCACTATCTTTGCACCGTAAATCCATCTCCTGATCGTCATCGCCGCCTTTGCCCCCTCACCGGGAGCCCAATCACCAAACTTGGTGATTGCCTAAGTCTTTCGACTTGGCCAACCTCCTGATCAACCTCGCCCCTGAGCATGCTCCACCTGCACCCTTGTTTTTCACTGAACACCGTGCATGTTCCGCCAGTACTCTCTCGGCTACCATCATGATCCTGGAAGCTCCAACCATCACCCGTCAACAACTCCGTCATAAACCACGGCCCTTGATTCACTCTGCGATGCTTCCCGCGCCTATCGCTCCCAAGCCGTTGCCCGTTAGCTAATGCTCGAATATCTTCTGCATCCTGCTGTACCACAGGTGTGCCCACAGCTGAGTACATCGCCACCACGACCATCGTCACCTTTTTTCCACTATCCATTGCAGCCACCACACCAGGCTAAACCGTAGGTATGCCTAAGGTCATGCATGCCGCAACCATTCCCGTCAGTGCTCACATCGTTCGTACGGTGACCGCACTAGTCCCTCTCGGCACCTCCACCAGTCTCTCGTCGGCAACCCAAATCAATTCGCTCATCGATAGCTGAACATGATCCAGGCACCCGCACATACCATGCCATCATGACTTACCACCATGATCCATCAAGCTGGGGAGTAGGTGCCTTGACTGGACCTACCTCCTAGCTAACGACTTCGGTGTCTCGAACAGCCTCGAGGGAGGTGGCGCCCGGCCACAACCTCCCCCTCGAAGACTCCTCTGAAGATCCGATCCTCTCGGACAGCACTGGACCGTGCCTCTTCCCATCGTGCCCTTCGCCTAGGGTGCCGATCGTCGTCACTAACAAGCCTCCCAGGAGAGAAGGTGCTAGACCGCAACCTCTCCCCGAGCCTCCGGTTTCCTTCTTGAGTATCGCTCCCAGGTCATCTGTCACACCGTGTACCGCTCGTGCGTCTTGTCCCTCTTTCCTTGGTCTGCCTTGTTCTACGCTGTCGAACAAGAGCCTCCTCGGATCCCCCAACAATAGCTCTAATACCAATTTCTTAGTATCACCCAAACCTAAGCTCTGATACCAATTAGTTGGTATCACCCATAACCTAAGCTCTTATACCAATTTGTTGGGATCCGAGGCCCTCGCGCAGTGGAACACAATGAGCGCAGAAGCACCATGGCATAGATAACCAGCGAAAAGACCGAGATAATATAGAGAACAAGTAGAACACGCAAGAAGTTTTGACAATGACTAATCGATGGATTCACTAGTATGGGGAAAACCCGAGTACAATTACAATTGCCACTACCTAATCCCTCATACTTCCACAAAAGGATTCCACCTTGAGAGAAGAGAACTCACAGCCCTACACCCCTTGGAACAAGAAGAAACCCTACCGGTCTCCAATGGTTTCCTCTCCCTCTCCCTTGGTGATCGCTACCTTCTAATCTCTCCCTTAGGTCTCTCTTGTTCCTTTGAGATAATCCATGATTCCCTAGGTTCATCCTAGGACCTCCCCTTTATAGGGTTACATTTGTATCCGACTTGGGGAAGGAGTCTCACGAGAAAACGTAGGCCAAAACGTGTCACCCGCGTTTTGCCAGCCACAGTTGTGCGCATGACCTAGGGAGGTCATGCGCACAACTCAATCCGTCTTCTCGCTCGACTTTTATGTCGATGCCAGTCATGCGCACGACCTGAGAGTTATGCACACGACTCTTCCTGGCCGACCCTTCCTTGTTCCTGTAGCTCCGTCTTTCGTCGTTTCTTCGCGCATGAATCTTGGAGTTGTATGTGGCTTGTTTCAACGGTTTATTCCTAAAATTGGTGTAGTGGGATCTCTTATTTTGGCAAAGCAGTTTCAGGTTTTGGGTCTCCAATTAGTATACGATGGTTTATTCTAACCCTAGCTATATAAGGAAAAGAGAAGGAGGCTTTTCAAGTTTTGGGTCTCCAATTAGTATACGATGGTTTATTCTAACCCTAGCTATATAAGGAAAAGAGAAGGAGGCTTGTCAGATGATTGGAACTCAAGGGAAAGCACGATGGCGGCGATGGAAGGGTTCGAGATCATCTACAGAAGAAGGGTAAGTCATGGGGAAAATTGAAGGAGCCAGGGTGGTCGGCGCAGCGCTCCCCTAGGGCTCTTAAATGCTCGTGAGAGCATGACGGTCGTGACCACAATGGGGTGGTTTTTCTTTGTAGAGGATTGAGCGCGAGTCATGGTCGTGGAGAGAAAGGAAACCCGGTCTTGGGTTTGCCGCATAGAGAGAAGAGAGAGGAGGAAAGTAGAGAGAAGAAGAATAAGAGAGGAAGAGGAGGAAGTAAGATTAACTATTCATGGATCTTTTCTGGGTTTCTTGGTGTGTCTACCTCGGCTTCTACTTCGGCAGTGATTTCCCCTCTTAGTGATCCTTCGGTAATCTCTGTGTATCTCTCGGGCAGGTTGTTCTCTACTTCGTGGATGTTATTGTAAGAGGAGCAAGATCTGGGTTCGCGGGGTCCGACATAGTATCCCACCGGCCTTCAGGTGCCCCTCTAGAAGTGGTGCACGTACAACATCCCCTAGGTCTTCACTCAATCTCCGATAGCCATCCTATGGTGCCCGTGTGGGAGACATATAGGTGGCAATGGGTCGTGTCAGATCAGGTTCATGTCGTGTCTAGTTTTGGGTCGTGTCCAAAATCCCTAGACCCGAACCTGACCCGTTTAACTAATCGTGTCTAGACCATAAATTGGTACCCGACCCGTTTATAAACGAGTAGACCCGATAAGGCCCATTTACCACATGGGTCTATTTAGTTGACCCGACTCGACCCAACCCGATCTGACTCAACCCGACTTGATCCGATAAGACCTGTTGGTACTATGTTACCCTATATACTATAGTATCGGATTACAGGTTGACCCTACTCGACCCGACATGACCCGTGGAATTTTAAACGGGTCTTTTCGGGTCTACCATGTCTAGACGTACCCTAAACCCAGACCTGACCCATTTATTAAACGGGTTAGTCGTGTCAACCCGTTTATGACCCGAACCCGTTTAACCCAAAGACCTGCTAATTTTGTATCGATTGAGTCAACCATGTCGGGTCCAAAATTGTCAGCTCTAGGGAGACATGTCCGCGCTGCCCCCCAGATCTCTCACCTTTGGTAACCCCTTTCTCGAACGCCGCCCTTCTAGGGTTCCAAGCCATCATAGCTATCTTGCGTCGTCCCATTTCTCTCATCCTCCGTTGCAGACCTCCCTTTATAGGGGCTCCATGGGGGGTTGCTTTCCTCCAAGCAACAACTCCTATGTGCTAGCTAGGTTGCAACGCTTATGCACTAGGTTTACCTAACAGACCATGCCGGATATGGGTGCAAAATCTAACTAACGCCAGATAGTGAAACCCACCAGCCCTGCTTGGGGTCCACAAAAATGATAGTGGGACTCGCTAGCCCTGCCTGGGGCCCACAGGGATAGTCCGGGACCTAGTAAATCTCTCCCGGATATTTACCAATGCCCCATATATTCCCTAATCTTTATAAATTGCAGATCCTGTAAAACAATCCGGACTGGAATTCATTATTCTCAATTCCACTTTCTGTTTTTCAATGCTTGCTGAGCCTTCTGGTAATACAACTCTAGTCAAGCCCACTCTGCCCTCTATCTACTTGTAAAAGAACTCCTTGGCCTGTCGTGAGTAGCTCTACTTTTCAGAGTTAGTGGATTCAAACGTTGTGTCTTACCACAAGGATACGCAGGCTTCGGTCGAACTTCGTCATCACATCCTGTGTCGACCCTCTCCCACTCTCTCAACGAGGGTTATTGTCTTCGACGGCATGAATTATCTTTGTTCGGCATGATCCGTCCTTTGGGGGCACAGATCGTCTCCCCTTAGCATAACTCATCTTATCGAAGAATAATAAATCGACAAAAGATATCTTACCATCACACATACATGGCATGCACCATCTTTAGTTTAGCACGGTCCGCCTCTTCAGGGCACGAACCGTCTTTCTAAGCATGGCGCATCTCTTACTAGATGGTAAGGGATATTAAAAAAGGAGCGAGACAAAGATAAGATCTATTAGATTCCTACGATATAGATTTCACAATATCAATATGCAAAACAAATAAACGAACTATAAATATAAACTCGAAATATCTTTATCAAGCTAATCTTCAATTGAAATCACAAAAAATATTAAAAGAACATAAATAAAATTAGAACAAAGCTATGGGCTTCATCGAAGCCCTAGAAGGGCTTTAGTCGCACATGGTGGGGGTGGCGACGAAGTAGTACTTAATGATGGATGATGATTGATCCATGGTGGCTCTTCTTCTTCTTCTCTGTTGATCTTTCTCCCAGTGATGATTTTTTGAAGCGAAAAAGCAGATGCGTTTCGTCAATGGAAACACGGATATATATGTTCTTGAGCGTACACGAGTTGTAGTTTTTCCACAGGCGTTCTTGACCGTCCGATTTAGGACATCGGGGTGCCTGAATGGTCACGGCCAATCGATCAGGCCTTGCGGCCGATCGATCGGCCATGGCAAAGTCTTTATCTGCAGGGTGGGTCGCGGACGATCGATTAGTGACTCTGAATTCTCTGTCTGTGGGGTTTGTATGCGGGGGATTGTTTTCTTCGTGGCTACTCTTAGTTTTCTTCCTTGTTACGTTGCATTTGATGTTGCTTGAGGTTCTTTTTCTGCCAAACATGAAAATACAATTAATCAGACAATTTAATGCATAAGTATCGTGATTCGGCACAAATTTAGGGGCATGAATATGACGTATTTATGCGCCAATCATTGGCCAAACTCCATGGGCTATCAAACCCAACAAGACCACCCAATATATGATCTCCAACAGCCTCCGAACCGGCTTGCTAAACTATTGTGCTCTGAAATCGCTCACCATATGCAACGATCGAGCACCTGTCGCTATCCGTGGACACCCTTGCTTGCTTCAGCACTTGAAAGCGTCACCCAAAGATCCATAGTCGTCCGATGTTTAATCCCGACACCTACATCGGGTGATTCTCTACCAGGCGAAACGCTTTTATCGGCTAGTAGAAACTCACCGAAACAAAGGTGCAATGCATGAATTCGGACAGTTGGGATAGATGCATCGATCGACATAAAATTTTTCAGAGTTAAATTTATCTGGTGGTGGGAACTCACCGGCGAGAGACGCATTACACGGTAAACAACGAACGGCCTTCCATGACTTTTTATTGTTTGGACTTTGGCATAGAAGGAGTGGTTTAGGGAGTCTCCTGGAGTGCTCTTTCACTACCCGGACTCCCTACTTTGCCTATATGGCATCCTAAAGATCTCCTATACATCCGTTGGAGTCCTAACTAGAATGAAAAAACTCAAAAAATCAAATTGCTCTTGTATTTAGAAAAGTAAGAGCATCTCCAACGGCCTCACTTGAGGCGATCTTTCCAACAGATGTGGCGATAAACCCAACATCCAGCTCTCCAATTAACGGCCTCGCTTAAGGATCGTCAGATGTAAAAAATGCTCCTGATGCTCACTCGATTTGTTGGCTCCCTGGGGAATCACTAGCAAGTACAAATAAGGTCTGCTGCAATAAAGACCGTTCGATTAAATGAAAATGAACCGTTCAATTAAATCTCTTGAACCGATAAAAAGCAAAACCTTTCGGAATTATTATATTATAGGGAGTGGCCTGGACTGGACAGGTCATTGGAGTAGAAGCAAAACCCACTCAACAAAAATGCTGAGGTGGTATTTTTAGCTTACTAAATTTAGATTTAAGATAAGGAGGCAGTTGGAGATGCTCTAAGCCCCCTTCTAAGCATCCCTCTCCCTCAGTCCTTCCCCTCCTTCCCTTTGTGTGAGGTGCACGCTTCTCACGCATCATGTCCTTTGCTTCGTACGCACTTCACAGCACCCAATAGAAACTTAACGTACCTTTCGTTTTTCTATGCTGAATCTTTCCTTTTAATCCAACCTTCCTCCCCCACCAAGGTTTCTTAAGGCTGCAGTGTACGTCTCACTCTCCCCCCCCCCCCCCTCTCTCTCTCTCTCTCTCTGCCTTCCATCATCACTGCAAGAAGGAGAAGAAGCAGAGGAAGAGGGTGATCGATGGTGGGCTTCTACCTCTGCTTCTCCCTCCTACCCCTCATGGGTTTCACTGGTAAGCATCCATTCCCCCCAATCCCTCTCCTTCTTCTTCGCACCCATGTCTCTGATTCTCAAAAACACTACAGATCAAGAAGTCCTCCAGCTGCTAACCCTCCATCAACCGAGCCCGTCCACCCTCGCCCACACCACCAGCCCGAGGCCCACTGCAGTCCCCGTCACCGTAGCAGACCTCCCCACGGTCTCCTCCGGCGTCTCGGCAGCGGAGAGCTGGGTGGAATCCCACGTCCTTGCTCGACTCCCATCCACCGGAGCCGCCACCATTGATGTGGGGGCAGGGGTCCTCTGCAACCGAAGCCTCGAGCACCATTGGCGCCTCGTCCCGCCCTCCGTGAAGAATCTGTACTACTCGCTCGAGAGACGCGGCCTGCTGGAGGAGATCAGAGTCTCGGTTTCCCTCTCCTCCGATTGCTTCGACCAGCCCCCGCACCCTTCCGGGCTTCGGGGCGGCCTAGCACGAGAGATACTCGAGCCTCTGCTGGGGTTTCTCCAAGACTCCAACTTGGGTTACTCCATCGACCCACCTACCGACTCCCCGCGTATCGCCGAGATCACCGACGTGGCTGGGTTTTCGGGGGTCAGGGGCACCGGGTTGGTGAGACAAGCAAAACCCATGAGCAGGAAACTATCTTCTCTAGGATCTCTTGGGTTTCCCTAATTCTCGGAAAGGTTTGATCATGCTTAAGTTTGGGTGACAAGGGCTCCTAATTAAGTTTGTTTACGTTGTAATTTTTTTTTTCTTTTCCTATTTTTGATGTAAATTATTTTTAGTATTAATAAACTAATAGGGGTCTAAGCCTGGACACTATTTTACCCATGAGAAGTGCTAGCTATTCAACTCGAAACGTTTGTCCCGAATGATCAGCCCGATTGACGTGGCATCCGATCGCAGTCTCATTTTGCTTGCACGCCCGGGTTGAATGCGATCCACTAGTTAAGGATGGATGCAACGGATGACTGTGATCGATCAGCTAGGAAATGTCAATCAGGCTGACCATTCGGACTAAATAGTATTTTCCCTTACCCACATGTCAGTCTGAAAAAAATATCCGGACCACATGGGTCTAGTTACATAGCGTTACTCTTTGAGCGCAGATCCTCTAAGGTTATAACCTCATGTTAAAAGAGATATGCGTGAAAGACACGGTTGTTCTTTTGTATAACGATTGAGGCTGAGTGCGACCCTTCGGGCTAGGTGTAATTAATGTGTTAGCAACTGACATAATGGATAGTTGTGATTTACTTTTAGTTGCCACCTATCTCTTAAGCTGAGGTGATAACCTACGAGGATCCGATGACTTACTCTCTTTTCAAGCATTGAATGCTAATTGAACATTCAAGGTACGTGATCCCGGGGGGGGGGGGATAGGAGAGTTGGTAAGCAACTGATGCTTTAGTAAGGAGGTTGCAAGTTCAAGTTACCTAGGAGTGCATAAAGAAGATTATGAGTGGGTCGGTGCAAGTTGTCGGAGGGATTAGTCCAAGCTAGCCTGATCGGAGTAGGTCCATTGCCCGAAAGTTTCAAAACACTTGCCGATATCAAAAAAAAAAAAAAAAAAGGGTTACGCGGGCATAATTAATACCAATGTGGGGTCATCAAGCAGCACTTAGTGGAGAGCATTTTTTGCTACCTGGTTAATTTGCTGCACTAACTTACAGCCCAATGTGGGGCCATATCATTCATTAAAAGTGTACAACGGGGACTACACTTGCTATCAGACATACGCTACACGATGTTATTCCCATTATACCCTTTTTAATGGACTACGCGGCACACCATAATTGCGCAATGTGTAAGCAAGTGCAGCAAATCAATCGGATAACGAAAATACTCTTCGCTTAGAGAATCTCCAATCAGCTCCTCAGTGGACCCTAACTCCTTAGATATTATATGGAACAATTTGGAGAAAGACAAATCCAACAAGCTTCTCGGCAGGCCCTCCTTAGATATTATACCAAACAATTTTGGAAAAAGACAATTCCAACCCGCTCGTGGATTTTTAATATTTTGACGCTTGCGAGAGGTGGCGACTGGCGATTGGGGTGGCAATGGGTCGTGTCGGGTCTGGTTCTTGTCGTGTCTAGTTTCGGGTCGTGTCCAAAACCCCTAGATCTAGACCCGATCCGTTTAACTAATTGTGTCTAGACCCTAAACCCATACCCAACCCGTTTATAAACAGGTAGACCAGATAAGACCCGTTTACCACATGGGTCCATTATGTTGACCCGATCCGACCCAATCCGACTCGACCTAACCTAACCCGATAAGACCAGCTGGTACTACATACTACAGTATCGGATTGTGGTTAGACCCGACCCGACCCGACATGACCCATTGAATTTTAAACGGGTCTACCGTGTCCAAACCCTAAACCCGAACCCGACCCATTTATTAAACGGGTCTATTGTGTCAACCCGTTTATGACCCGAACCCGTTTAACCTAGACCCAGACCCGCTAACTTTGTGCCGGATCGTGTGGAGTATGTATTGTCGGGTCCAGAATTGCCAGCCCTAGGTGGCGAACGGACTCTCTCACTACCGAAAACACCACCGTTGATGTCGATACGGGGTTCCTCTGCAGCCGAAGCCTCGAGCACCATTGGCGTCTCGTCCCGCCCTCCGTGAAGAATCTGTACTACTTTTTTTTTTTTGAGAACCCCTCCAGAGGGAGGGAGGGTTTGGCGGACCCCAACCAGAAGAATCTGTACTACTCGCTCTTGGGTTTCCCTGATTCATGGAAAGGTTTGATCATCATGGTTAAGTTTGGGTGACTAGGCCTCCTTAGTTTGTTTCCGTTGTAATTTTTTTTTTTTTTTTTTTTGATATAATTTATTTTTATTATTAATAAATTGGTAGGGGTCTAAGCCAGAACACTACTTTACCCACGAGAAGTGCTATTCAGTCCGAAGCGTTTGTCAACCCTGATTGCCGTGGCATTCGATCAGCATCACTTTGCTTGTCAGTCCGAGTTGAATGCGATTCACTGCCCGAAAGTTTTTGAAACACTCGCCGATATAATAAAACAAAAAGGGTTACACGGGTATATTGCCGATGTGGGGGCATCGAGCAGCGCTTAGTGGAGAGCATTTTTGCTACACGACCTGTTGATTTGTTGCACTAGCTTATAGCCCAATCGTGATGTGTCACGTTGTCCATTAAAATGCATGGCACTAAGGGGACTACACTTGCTAAAACATACGCTACATTGTGTTTTTGTTAGATTAACACTGTGTGAAATTATGAGCCCCTTACAGTCTGTAGCCAAGGGTCTTGGCAACTCTTGAAGTGAGTACTTAAAATTCTTAAAATTAACGATGAAATTAAAAAAACATGAAAGGGGTTGGCTATCTTCTTAAGGTTCACGATGTGTTTTCCCAACGTTGAAGGGTCTCCTAGCATACCTAAGGGTATGGCCAGTCGTCCGGTGGAATGCAATTCCCGAAATAAGTAAGATGAGTGTGAAGGTCCTCCGTGAAAGACGAAAAAACATGTTTGACCAAATCTGATATGTTTCTTCTTCTTCTTCTTCTTCTTCTCTCTCTCTCTTATTCCCTTCTCTTATCCCCTACCGGTATGTCGGTTTGTGGGTTCCCCACCTCTCTTTAGGGGAACGACACCAACATGTCCACAATCATTTAATTGAACAAGGTTAATTAATAATATAAATGATCTATTATAGTGGTGTCATGTTTTTGACGTGTGCTAGTTGTTAGTTTTGTTTTCTTGTTGCACTTTACTGATGTGTTTTTTCTAGTTTACTGTTGTGGTTTTATCTCCACATAAATCTAAAATTGATTTTTTCTTGAGAAATGTTTATTTTTATATGTCTTCTACTAGTCAAGTTTTATCACATTGACGCCTCCTGTAGTATAATTTTTAAGGCGCAAGTACTCGTCAACAGTAGGGGTCGCAGAGTTACATCAGTTGTAGTAGTTACATTACTGAGCATTCTTGTGCAGCGTGTTTCCTTTCCTTTCAATTCTAAGTCTTTCTTTTTATTCTTAATAGTCGGACCTGTCCTACTAGAAGCTTTAATGTAACTAGAACTTTTTTGTTAGTATTAATTGAATGAATTAATTTAGTTAGCTTTATACTTTATCACTATCATCAGTTATAAAAAAAATACCCCTAACTCTTCGTATTTTTTTATTAATTAGCTTATTTAATTAACCCTATGGAAAAATATGGGGCGTTACATCTTTATAGAGAGCTATAAAGGTTAATTAGTGCTCTCTCTCTCTTTCTCTCTCTCTTTCTCACAAGTGAATCACATCCCGAAGGCAGCGTGGTCACTGAAAGCGGCCGTCCGATCGAGTGTCAACAAGCATGTAACCGCTGAAAACGATCATCCGAGTGCTGACAGGCACGAGTATTTACTAGTGGCTACATGGCACACCATGATTGGGCAATATATAAGCAAGCACAACCTATCTATCGGGTTGCAAAAATGCTCTCCATTGAGACAATAGCCAATCTCCTTAGATATTATATGGAACTTTTGTAGAAAGACATCCCCAACTAGCTTCTTGGGGGGCCATCCATAGATATTATATCAAACATTTTGGAAAAAGATAGCTCCATCCGGCTCCTGGGTTTTTAATATTTTGACTTCTATGTGCTATTCCTTTTGCCCGAGGTAGCAAACGGATTCTCTCGCTATCGTTGGTCCCCACTATTTTGTCCCAAGGCGTCCATCTCCCTCCTCTCCTTCCTTTTCATGTGGACCTCAGTGGGTCCGGTCTGCATGACAGTCGTACGATGGCTGGCGACTCAAAAGTGAATCACACTCCATTGACCACATACGGCTGTGATGAGCACCGGGTTCACCGATTTGAGATCTGAACTCATTTATGTGAAGAGCACACTTCCACACCTTATGTCCATCGCTTGGTACACACTCCCCGCTCCTAGGGCTGGCAATTTCAGACCCGACACGGCAGACCCAACATGACCTGACACAAAGTTAGCGGGTCTGGATCAGGGCTAAACGGGTTCGGGTCGTAAACGGGTCGACACGATAGACCCGTTTAATAAACGGGTCAGGTCCGGGTTTAGGGTCTGGACACGTAGACCCGGGAAGACCCGTTTAGTATTCAACGGGTCGTGTCGGGTCGGGTCGGGTCTGATCTACCCGCAATCCGATACTATAATATATAATACTAGCGGGTCTTTCGGGTCAGGTCGGGTCGAGTCGGATTGGGTCGGATCGGGTCAACTGAATAACCCCGGGTGATAAACGGGTCTTACCGGGTCTTATCGGGTCTACCTGTTTATTAGCGGGTCGGGTACGGGTTTAGGATCTAGACACGATTAGTTAAACGGGTCGGGTCCGGGTTTGGGGTTTTTGGACACGAACCCGACTAGACACGACACCAACCCGATGCTGGGTAGCCAACAAATTTGCCATCTTTTGGCTTGCCAACTTCATGTGGCAGCCGCCTATGGCTCATCCCATGGCCCCCACAAAAATGTTCCCCGCAATGAGGCCTACCAGCACACCACATCGCCTGGAGTTGGCAACAAAAGTTGGCACTCAATCCCACCGCATTTGACTACCCACATAAGGCCCAATCATGATCTGCCACATCGTTCATTAGAAAGGATTCGGATCTTTCTCAATTCTTGGATGCCTCTATTGTATGCTCCCATCCATGCGATTGGGATTCAACAGTGCAGATCAATTTTTAACAAGGTTATGTACATATGTAATGGTACCGGTTGAAAATTAAAGTTTTCAATCCCTATCATTAACTCCTGATCCCGCAAATGAGAGGGGGAATAGAGCCACCCAAGAATTAAGACAATCTGAATCCCTTTAGGCCTCGTTTGGTTTTAGGAAAAGAAGGTTGGCTTCCTTTTCCTTTTCCCTGGCATCAATTTTCTTTTCCTTTTACATTTCCACGGAAAAGAAAAAGGATGTCGTTGTTTGGTTCGTGCAAGAAAATATATTGGGCGGAAAGCAAGTCTGGCATCCTTTTCCTTTTCCCAAGTCTGTTTGGTTCAGTATGGGAGTAAGGTGAAAAATCCTGCACAATCATGTTTGCCCTTTCCTTTCCCTTTCCATTTCCCAAATCTATTTAGTTCACCATGGCAATAAGGTGAAAAATTTAACTAAGGAGATCTCATGTAATGAATAAAAATATTCTAGAATACCTTAAAAAAAAGTTTAGAATATAAATTTTTTTCAAGACATGGAAATACTCTTTTTTTTTCAAAGTATGAAAATACTCATTTTTTAAAGACATAGGGATACTCTTGTTTTTCAAGCATGGGAATGAGATGAGATATCTTATTTCCATTGCCCTTTATTATTTTTATTTTTATTTTTATTTTATTTGAATTTTTTTTTTCAAGCATGGGAATGAACTATTATTTTTTCTATATAGCATAAACATAATCCTTTTTTTTTTGTAAGAATTGATTGATCCATTTACATATCTTTCATCCGAGCAAGACCGAGAGAGAGAAAAAGAGATAGAGAGAGAAAGAGTGTTCATTTACTATATATGAAATTATTGTTCATATCTTTCAATCGACATTACATACTTCCAATCACTATTTGAGAGTTCCTCCATTTAACAAATTTAGAAAATTCATAATCGTTTTCTTGTCGAAATCCATAATGTCGGTAAAGTGTCGATCTAGATCTTCATCCTTCAACTCCCTCTTTAGTCCATTTTTTTCGAACTTAAGTTGTTCTTTAGTTATCTTTGCTTTTTCTTTCTGATAATGCTTCATTATATGCCTGTCCATTATTAAAAAAAAATATTCACAAATATACATAATCTATGCAAGTTAGTTAAGCCAAATAAATGTTCTAAGAACGAATAACAAAAATTAAAATTAATATGGGAGGCTCAGTTCTTGTCAAGTATTTCATGTACATATCATCATAGACAGGGGATGATACAACTGGCTACAACCGGTTAGCTACATATTGCAGTAATCCAAAGTTGTCATGCCATACATAATCCCCCCTGCCTCATTTAGGGCTTCGGTCTCCTATAGCAGGTCATATATTTGGTATATCATCATTGCCTCTTTTTATATTAAAACATATAAATTAAAATATTGAAAACAAAATATCAAGATAATGCACTGTCATATATCAAAATACAACTCTTAATTGTTTCATAGTCACTAATAAAGTTACATAAATCAAAGGTCTCATCTAAAGTTACATAAAACAAAATTACGTAACTACGATACCTAAAGCAAAAGATACAATACACATCCAAATAGAGACAATTTCTTTCGAAAGAGCTACATGTTCAGTCTTGACTTCCTCCCTAACCTCCTCCTCACATTTGTCTTGGAAAATAGGATACTCATATTTTGTCACCATATATTCATTAAAAGCGGCTTCTGCTTCAGAACGAGTATTATAAGAGCAGAATACTGCTCCAGAGTATGCGGATACATAGGTACTATACTTTGGCCATGTTGATTATACCTGAATTCATGTCATTTTTGCGAACCAAACAAGGCCTTAGGAAGGGCATAATGGCGCAGCCAAATGTTGCGTACATTCGGTGGAAAAGTGTAGTCCCCATTATGCCCTTTCTAATGGACAATGTGGCTGTGGTCGCGGAAAAAGATTCGGGTCGTCTTTATTGCGGATCACACGAGATTACAAATTTTCTTTGATCAGGAGATTGTGGGAGAGATCCTCTGGAGGGTCCCTTTGATCCGCGTCTCCACGTGGTATTCGTGCGAGAGCTCTGAAGGGGTTGCCCAGGACAGAGGTCTTTACAGGGTGAGGGTTTTTGAGAGGCTAAGGAGTTTCTGCCGTCGATTTTGTCCCGTCCGTGCTTCGCGCTTTCTCGGCTAGGGAGGCTTTGGGCTTCGTTCCTCGGTCTTCGTGTCTTCCTCGATCCTTGTTCGACCTCGGCGTCCTTGATCGTCGGTTCGCGGCGTCGATCGTGTTTTTGGCGTCGGCTTTGGCTTTAGCTTTCGGCTTTGGCGTAGCTTTGGCGTGGCTCTGGCGTTTGCTTTGCTTTGGCGCTTGCGCTTGAACGTAGGCGGGTAGAGACTTGCGATGCTTTAGTTCTTCCGGACTTCGCGTCGTATCGGCTAGAACGTGCGGTGCTTTGCTCGTGACCGTCGTAGTTGCTTGGCTTTGGCACGTGCGTTGCTTTAGCGCGGGCTTTACCGGTGCGTTTGCTTTGGCTTCTTGCGTCGGCTTTGACTTTAGCTTTGACTCGATCTTCTTCTCGAACGACCGACGTTACTTCTTCAAGGCTTATTTATTCTTCCGGCTTCCTCAACGGTTGTGGCGTCGGTTTTGGCTTTTCGGCGGGGGTAGCACCGATGCTCGTGCGACGGTTGTAGCGTCGACTTTCGTTGATGAAGACGGCGGGTGTAGCACCGATCTTCGTGCGACGGTTATAGCGTAGGCTTTTGTTGATGAAGACGGCGGGTGTGGCACCGGCTTTAGCACGACGGTTGTAGCGTCGGCTTTTGGTTGACGAAGGCGGCAGGGGTAGCACCGGCTTCAGGCCTTCTTCTCCCGGCTTTCTTCTTCGTGCGAGGAGTGGAAGCTTTGATCTTCGAGTGCAAGGTCTTCACGTTGATGAGGACTTGAAGGGCCAAGGATTCCCGTAGGACGTGCTTGCCGTGCCTCGTGATGCCTTCGGTCTTCAAGCGTTGGAGCTCGTCTTTGCAGAGCCTTTTCCTCTTCAGCTTTCGACCTGGCGACGGTTGTGACGTCGGCTTCTTCTCCGGGCGTGTTTGGCTTGATTGGAGTTGAAGGCTTCTTTTGGAGATGGCGGGTGTAGCACCGATCTCTATGCGACGGTTGTAGCGTCGGCTTTTGTTGATGAAGACGGCGGTGGTAGCACCGATCTTCGTGCGACGGTTGTAGCGTCGGCTTTGTTAGTGGAGACGGCGGGGGTAGCACCGATCTCCGCATGACGGTTGTAGCGTCGGCTTTGTTGATGAAGACGGCGGGGGTAGCACCGATCTCCGCACGACGGTTGTAGCGTCGGCTTTGTTGGTGAAGACGGTGGGGGTAGCACCGATCTCCGCACGACGGTTGTAGCGTCGGCTTTTGTTGACGAAGACGGCAGGGGTAGCACCGGCTTCAGGCCTTCTTCTCCAAGCTTTCTTCTTCGTGCGAGGAGTCGACGCCTTTGTTGAAGACGACGGGTGTTGTCGGCTTCGATCTTCTTCTCCGGCCTTTGCTTATGGCTTCTTCGGAGTTGATGAAGATCGTTGGAGAAGTCGGGATGACGATGACTCCGGGTCTTCTTCTCCAAGCTTTCTTCTTCGTGCGAGGAGTCGAAGCTTTGATCTTCGAGTGCAAGGTCTTCACGTTGATGAGGACTTGAAGGGCCAAGGACTCCCGTAGGATATGCTTGCCGTGCCTCGTGAAGCCTTCGGTCTTCAAGCGTTGGAGCTCGTCTTTGCCGAGCCTTTTCCTCTTCAGCTTTCGACCTTTTGTGCCTTCCCCCACCCCTTCTATTTATAGGCAAAGGGGGGTGGTTGGGGGAGATATGGCTGAAATCTTTTTTGTTTCCTCCAATATCTCCCCCCATAACCATCAAGATATTGTTCCCTTATTTGGGGAAACAAACCCGATCCCCTCCTTTTTAGTTGGGGTGGTTATGGGCTAGATGTGACTCGATCTTCAAAGATCGAGTTGTTATTTTTGTTGCACTTTTGGATCGGATGGCGACACAACGTCATCTTGTCCGTTGGATCGAAGGATCGTCGCGGATCTACGGCTAGGTAGACGTCCACGCCACCTCCCCCCGCATCGAGGCGGTTTTGATTTCTTTTTTCCTTTTCTTTTCTTTTTCTTTTCTTTTTCTTTTCTTTTTCTTTTTTTCTCTTTTTCCCTTTCTTTTAGGGCCGGCCCCACCTCTCCATGAGGAGGGGGGCACGGTTTTCTAGAAGGGGGGCTGGTGGGCCCCCCTCTTTGTGTTCGGGTAGCGGGTCCGGTGGGACCCGTTCGCTTTGAGCCAGGCCCTTTTTATGAACGGGCCATTGTGCGCGAACTGAGTTCGCATGCGGGCCGTTGTGTGCGGGCCGAGTTTCGCATGTGGGCCGTTGTGTGTGGGCCGAGTTCGCATGCGGGCCGTTGTGTGCGGGCCAGGTTTCGCATGCGGGCCGTTGTGTGTGGGCCAGGTTTCGCATGCGGGCCGTTGTGTGTGGGCCGGGTTTCGCATGCGGGTCGGGTTCAACCCGTGGGCTAATTTCGGTGCCCACAAATGCCCCCTCAAGGTCAAGTGCGCCCGCGGGAAATGCGTAGCAATTGGCCTTGATCACGTATTTGTGCGGAATTTAGGTCTTTATAGGGACCCCCGCCTTTTTGTTTTCCCTCATCGTTGCTAGCGCGGAAGATGAAGGGCGCCGGCAGCTTGGAGACGAAGACGTCTTCTAGGGTTTTTTTCATCTTCCTTGTTGTCGCGGACTTCCTTTGAATCGAGGATGGTGCGAACATTGACGGCGGTCGCTGCGCGGAGTCCCAGGGCAGCAAGGCGACGGGAGCACGAGTACGACCGCGATGCACCTCGGTGGAGGGTTATTGCGCCTCTTCGGTGCGGGAGCTCAAAGGCGAAGGAGGTGGAGTGGTCGAAGATGCGGCAGGTTCGCTCCTTCCTACTCCTCTTTCTTCCTCCTTTTCTTCCTTTTTTTCCTTTCCTCTTTTTTTTTTGGTCATGAAATGGCGGTTGCATTGGATACGGAGGCCTCTAGATTCATGGGATAGGAGATTTATCACGTCTCTATCCCAATAACCGAATATCCATATATATAGGGGGTTAAATGGAAATTTTCACCAACAGCTTCCGTTTCTTTTTTTTCTTTTTTTTCTTTTCTTTTTTTTTTTTTTTCTTTTTTTTTTCTTCCTTTCTGCCGTCGGGTCGGCGGGGTCAGCGGCAGCAGCGGCGCGGGGGCCGGTGCGGCTGGCGGGCACGGTGGCCGCGGGCTGCAGCGGTGGCCGGCGTGGCAGGAGGGCACGACGCGCGCGGGGTGCGGTGGCCGGCGCGGCAGGGCGCGCGCGTGCGGGGCGCGGCGGCCGGTGCTGCGGGCGGGCGCGGTGGCCGGGGCAGCAGGCGGGCGCGGTGGCCGGCGCGGTGCGGGGCGCGGCAGGTGCGGGCACGACGGGCGCAGGCGCGGCTGGGGGCTGCGGTGGCGGCCGGCGCGCGGGCTGGAGGCTGGCGTGGGCGCGACGGGCGCAGGCGCGGCTGGGGGCTGCGGTGGCGGCCGGCGCGCGGGCTGGAGGCTGGCGTGGGCGCGACGGGCACGGGAGCGGGCGGGCGGCAGCTGCGGCGGGCGCGCGCGGGCCGGCGGCGGTCGGGCCGCGGTGGTGAAGCGGAGGCCAGCAGCCCCCCCCCCCCCCCCTGGGGCTACGGGCTTTAACCGGAGAGAGGGGGGCTGCAGCTTTTTGCTGTGGCCCCCTCTCGGTTTCTCCTCTTTGCACAAGGGGGCGGGGGCTGGGCTTTTTGCTGTGCCCCCCCCCTTTCGGTTTCTCTTTTTACAAAAAGGGGCTACAGTCCCTCCACCTCTTCTTCTCAGCCGTCGGGTCTGCGGGGTCAGCGACGGCAGCGGGCGCAGGCGATGCGGCACGTTGGTCATAGGCAGCGGCCGAGTGCTGGGCGATGCGGTGGCTGACCGGAGGTCGGCTGGTTGACGCCGACGTACGGGCTATGGCGGCGGCTCGGGATGCGGGCCAGAGCGGCGGCGGCCGTGGGGTGTGACCACGGGCACAGAGCAGGCAAGTCTGGTGAGAGTGACTGCAGACGGCGTGGCGTGACAGCGGTGGGCGGTGCAGGCGGTGTGGCATGCTGGTCATAGGCAGCGGCCGAGTGCTGGGCGATGCGGTGGCTGACCGGAGGTTGGCTGGTTGACGCCGACGTACGGGCTATGGCGGCGGCTCGGGATGCGGGCCAGAGCGGCGGCGGCCGTGGGGTGTGACCACGGGCACAGAGCAGGCAAGTCTGGTGAGAGTGACTGCAGACGGCGTGGCGTCCGGCGCGACTGCTGGTACAGTTGGCTCCGGCAAGGCGCGGCAGGCGGTTGCAGGTGCAGATGGCTCCAACGAGGCGCGCGCGGCCGGTGGCGTTGGGTCCAGCCAGATGCGAGATTAGGCATGGAGGCCGGCGGTGGTGCGCAGGTGGCACTGCGGGTCGCAGGCTCGTTTTGCCTAGCTTGAAGACCACAGCCTCGTTTGGGGGTTGTGGGTTTTAAAAGAGAATGGAGCTATGGTTCTTTTTGCTGCGGCCCCCTCTACATTTTTGTTTTTGGTATTAAGGGGCTGTGGCCCTTTTGGTTTGTGGATTTTGAAGGAAGGAAAGGGCTGCTGACCGCTCTTCGGTCTTGGGTTTTTCATGGGGCTATGGTCCCCTTTGGGGCTGCAGCTTCAGCTCCGTTTTTTTTTTTTTTTCTGAGTTCTGGACTTGATCTATTTCTTCTGAGTTTTGACCAACTTTTCCTCGGGACTCCTCTTTTTTTTTTTTTTTTTTTTTTTTTTTTTTTTTTTTTTTTTTCGATTTCTGGACTTGCACTGCCCTTTTCTTCTGGAATTGACCTCACATCTTGATTTGACTTGCACTTTTCGTCTCGTAGGATTTGTCCCTTCGAGTGCTTTTCGAAGGCCGATGGGACCGTTGAGGTCTACCGCGAGAGTAGAGCGACTGGCGAGGTTGCACCCGGGCAGGCTGGGCGAGACGGTCTGGATGTTCCTCTGGACTTTGGAGAGAACTTTTTCTGATGGTGATGTCAGCTTGGAGGACATCAAGATGGGCATTCTGGAGTTCAACGAGGAGGAAGATGAAGCCACTAGCATTGACGAGGAGCACCCTGTCTTGGTCGTCTTTTGCTTGCTGATCTTGACCTCGGTGACAGCTCTAACAATCTTTTTGGCTTCGTGGAGGTCGCGAAGGATGCAGTCCTTGGCTCATGGCCCTTTTCTTCTTCTTCTTCTTCTTCTTCTTCTTCTTCTTCTTCTTCTTCTTTTTTTTTTTTTTTTTTTTTTTTGCCTTGACTTGATTTGTTTGTATGCGTGACTGATTTGTGCTTTTCTCCCTTTCTTTCTTCAGGGTCCGCCGTTATGAGAGCTTTCCGTCGTCTGGATGGATTGTCGATGCGGTCTCCCACGGGAGTACGCATCTTCGTTTCCCTTTTGCGCAAGTCTTCTGCCACCGTTACGAGAGCTTTCCGACTTTTGGATGGATCGTCGGTGCGGTCTCCCACGGGAGTACGCATCCTCGTTCTCCTTTTGCGCGAATCTTCTACCACCGTACTTCGGAGCAGGAAGCGTGTGTCGAAGTTGGACGAGTTCATTCTCACCGATGAGGGATCTTCACGGCAGATCGTTTGGTCGAGTCCGGAGTTGCCATTCAGGAGTCAGTTCCAACGGATGTTTTGGCCGCAGCTTCTTTGTCAGTTCCTGTGGCGTCTTTGACAGCCGTCACGGCGATGGTTCAGGAGGCGGTTCCCGTGCTTGGGTCTTCAGGACAGGATCGCGCCTTATCTCAGCACTTAGAGGCTTGCTAGCGAAAGTATAGATCGCAGAGTTTTCTTTCTAAGCTTCTTTTGGAGAGTTGTGCCGGAAGTTTATCCAGGCGACGCTCGCACCCTTCGAGTAGGAAGGTCTTGACGCTTTGAGTAGCTGGTGGGTTTCCTGGTGGATGGCTCCTTGTTTGAGGAGCATATGTGCACCCTTTTGGCGGATAGCTAGGCTCATTGCTTGCAACGGGCTTCACTAGAGGAGGATGCTTCCTTGGCGTTGGCGAAGGCCGAGGAAGAGGAATGTCGACTGGAGGGGCTTCACACGTTTGCTACTGCAGACTTTGTTCGGGTGCAGAAGAAGGTGAAGATTACTCGCGCGTCGCTTCAGAAGCTGGAGTCCCTCCTTACAAAGCAGCGTGCAAAACTGGCGACGCGTTGAACTGGTAGATCGATCGAGAAGGCTTCTGTAGCGAACCTTGCGAAGCAGCGTGCCGCTTCAGCGCCTCTAGGACTTCGACTTGCTACTCATGCGTTGCTTCAGAAGCTGGAGTTCCGTTTCGAGAAAGCTCGAGCAACCGAGAAGACTTTTGTAACGGAGCTTGCAAAGCAGCGGGAGGAGTTTACGAATCGCCGAGAGCTGGTGGTTTCTTCCCTTTCGGAGTTGCACCGTGTGGGTGTCTCGAGAGATGAGCTGTGGCAGCTCCGGGAGCTGGTGGCTTGACGGAGGCTGACGGCTTCTCATCCCACGGAGTTGGACTTGCGTCTTTTCTGGGCTTATTTTTCTGGAATGGTGGTTTACTTTTTTTTGTTTGGACTGAACCTTTACAGGCTGCCTACGTACCCTACTGAGAGGGATCAAGTCACACGTAGTTCCTTTTTTTTTTTTTTTTTTTTTTTTTTTTTTTTTTTTTTTTTGGGCAAGGGGGGTAACCTTGCGCTAGGCAAAGTACCTCTTGAGGGACTTGCCGCTGGTAGGCAGAGTCGCTGCTGGTGCGCAGTTGTCATCCGCCTTCTTCGCTTCAATGTAGTTAGAAGTGAAGATCTTCTTGATTGGAGTTTTGATGATTGTTGGAGTTTGACTGGAGCCGATGCCTTGGCGATTTGGAAGGATTTGTTCGCCACTCTTGAAGAGGCGGGTTTGAGTCTTTGTCAGGCGATGTGGTATTGCAACTGAGGGTAGTGAACTCATATGCACTGTGCTTTCTTTGTTGCGGCTGGATTTGAACATCAGCTCGGTGGAGTTTTGCCCCCGAGTGTTTCCTAGCTTGATTGCGAGTTGCTCGGAGCTGGTGTACTCGGAAGACTCGGTTGAGCTCAAGACGTGCAACAGACCATGTAACGGTAGTGCCATCTCTTGCAAAGCGATGAAGTTGGCCTCAGAGACTGGTGACGCTGGTTCCTTTGCTGGAGTGGAAGGCGATTGTCCTGGCTTGCGAAGCCATTGAGGCGCGAGCCACAGGACTGTCGCATCTTGAGCAGACAACGGAACGTGTGGCGTTGAGCTTGATTTGGAGTTGATATGGATTTTTCGTCTTGATGCTGGCGCTCCTTTGACTTTGTGCACCGTCTGGCTGGAGAATGTCGCTAGTTTTGCAAGTGGAGAGGTTTTGTCTCTCGCAGCTGCTTTGACTTTCTGGGCTCGTGGAGCTTTTGCTGGAGGAACTTTTGTAATAGGGTCTTTGACCTGGTGGAACTCGACGTCAGCAAGGTGTGATTCAGCCTCGTTGCAGTGCTTGCCGTTGGCGACGATGGTTCTCCCCATACTTTCGATGTTGGTGCCACTTTCTTCATTGAGCACTTGGTGAACTTCCCTCATGCAACCGGAGACCTTGAGGTTTTGATCAACTTCAAGGAAACGGCTGGGGAAAAACTCCTGGAGTGTCGCCAGCTCTGGGCAAGTTTGCTGGAGAAGATTTTTCGGACTTGCTGGAGGTACTTTGGACGTCTTTCTTTCTGGAGCTTCACTCTTTTCCTTGAAGGTCTTTCTTTCGGGGAGTTTTCTTGTCGTCCGATCTTGCTCGTGGTTGGCCAGACATGCTATCCTGTAGCTTGACTGTCGTGGCGTTCTCCTTCGAGGCGTCATAGCCCATGCATTTTTATCAAGAAGATCTTCCTCGCCAGGGTGAAGAATTGGTGTTGTAATCAAAGGCTCTTCTTTGATCTGAAGGACTTGCTCTTTTGGAGGCTTTACCGATTCATCTTCTGATCCCCAGCCGGTTGGCTTGACTTCTTTTTATTGGGATTGAAGGAGGCTTGGAGTAGAAGACATAGAAGTCGAACTTACCTGATGGCTGGCCTAGCAGGCTGACTTCAGGGTCTCTTTGCTCGTCTCTTGCTTTGAGCACATGCTGGGATATAGCTTTGTTTGGAAGAGGGAGTGTTTGCGCGAGAGGCGGTTGCCCCCAAGGCAGTGAGGATTTGGCCCTGGGCACTGCAGGAGCATACCGTCGTTGTCTTCTTGGAGCTGGTTTCGCCATCGATCTTTGACAGACGATGCGCAGCCTTGCTGAAGTGCGTTGTGGAGTAGTCAGTGCTGGTGGGAAGGAATCGAAGGTGATTGACGTCATATTTGACTCAATAATATCACCAGAGTCGATCTCGATCGTCCCTTGCTTGGCGAGTGCCATGATCTTATCTTTGAAGACAAAGCACTTCTCGATGGGATGGCTGACCATCCGGTGGTACTTGCAGAAGAGCGGATTGTTGACTCGATGTGCTTGTTCTAGCCTTTTTGGTGGCGGAAGTTCGATCATCTTTTCTTGCATCAACTGATCAAACATGGAGGAAACTTCCGAGTCTGGGAAGGGATACTCCTTAGCTTCAAGCTCCTCGAGAGTCATCCTTGGTAACCGTTGAGGCTGAGGAGGTGGTATGGCGGCTCCTTTGCCTTTGTCCAGCTTGCCACCGATCTTGAGTGGTTTGGAAGTCGAAGCGAGGTCGGTGATATTGACTTGCTTTGATGCCGCCAGTTCGTCCTCCTCTTCCACCTTCTGGAAGTCTTTGGCCTTTGAGTCCCCGCGATTTGCTAAGCTGAGCTCCATGTCGTGAGCTCGAGTTGCCAGTTCTTCGAAGGACCGAGGCTTGATCCCTTTGAGGATGTAGAGCAAGCCCCAGTGCATGCCTTGGGTGCACAACTCGATGGCCGAGTCTTCAGACAAGCGATCTCGCGAGTTTAGCGCAAGGTTTCTCCAACGATCAATGTAGTCGATCACCGGCTCATCCTTCCTTTGCTTGGTAGCAGTAAGCTCGGTCATGCTGACGATGCACCGAGTGCTGTAGAAGCGGTTGAGGAACTCCCTCTCCATTTGATCCCAGTTGTCAATGGATCCTGGAGGAAGATCAACATACCAGTCAAAAGCATTACCTTTGAGGGTGCGAACGAACTGCTTCACCATCGCGTCGCCGTATGTGCCGGCGTTGTTGCAAGTTTCGACAAAGTGGGCAATGTGTTGCCTTGGATTTCCCTTCCCATCGAAGTGCTGGAACTTTGGTGGCTGGAACCCGGTAAGGAAGCGCAGCTGTTGGATCCTTGTAGTGTAAGGCTTTGAGTATGCCGCCGTGGTCGAAGGTAGGCTACTGCCGTGGGAACGCATCATGTCTGCCACCAGTGCTTGTATCTGCTGGGCATTCATCGTCGCTGCCATCGAAGGTTGCGCGGCCGTCGAGGCTGGCACGGGAGCCGAGGAAAGTGCAGGAGTAGTTGCTAGTATTGCCGGGCCAACTTCTGCAAGAGCAGGAGTTGGAGACGGGGCTGGAGCAGCTACTGGAGAAGCAGGAGGTTGACCGAATGTTGCGGCATCCCTGGCACTCAGCCTTTGAAGCAAGGTGTTGATGTGACGATCTTTCTCTTCCATTAGTCGGGTGAGCTGAGCCATGTGTTCACTCATTTGCATGACTTGGAGCTGGAGAGCGGACGGAGGATGATGTCGCAGGACGTCTTGATGTTGTACTCCCGCACCCTCGCCATCGTCGTCGGAGACGTAGTTACGCTGACTTGCTTCTGCTTGATGACGGATGTTTGCCCCCGGCAAGGGAGGTGCAAAGTCCGCTGGAGAACCCGAACGGGTTCGGGGTTGGGGCTGGTCCTCCCCAAACTTCTGGACAGATGTTCCAGGATTGAGGCTCGTTTCTTCATGCACCAAGGCCTCATTGGCGCCTTGGCGGGCATCTTCGGCAGCAGTTTCTGGCGTGAAGAAGTCCGCAAGAGTTTGAGTACGCCGAGTGTAGACACGTACTACCGGGGGAATGACATCCTCCGGGTTTTCTGGATCACCGTGTTGGAGTAGTGGAGACTCGGCGATAGGTGAAAGGCTTGTTGGAGCAAACGTATCATCGTTCGTCCCGGCCATGGCGAATTTGAAGCAACTTCTTCAAACGTACGGATGAAAGGAGAGGAGGTCCCACCGGGCGTGCCAGAAATCTGTGGTCGCGGAAAAAGATTCGGGTCGTCTTTATTGCGGATCACACGAGATTACAAATTTTCTTTGATCAGGAGATTGTGGGAGAGATCCTCTGGAGGGTCCCTTTGATCCGCGTCTCCACGTGGTATTCGTGCGAGAGCTCTGAAGGGGTTGCCCAGGACAGAGGTCTTTACAGGGTGAGGGTTTTTGAGAGGCTAAGGAGTTTCTGCCGTCGATTTTGTCCCGTCCGTGCTTCGCGCTTTCTCGGCTAGGGAGGCTTTGGGCTTCGTTCCTCGGTCTTCGTGTCTTCCTCGATCCTTGTTCGACCTCGGCGTCCTTGATCGTCGGTTCGCGGCGTCGATCGTGTTTTTGGCGTCGGCTTTGGCTTTAGCTTTCGGCTTTGGCGTAGCTTTGGCGTGGCTCTGGCGTTTGCTTTGCTTTGGCGCTTGCGCTTGAACGTAGGCGGGTAGAGACTTGCGATGCTTTAGTTCTTCCGGACTTCGCGTCGTATCGGCTAGAACGTGCGGTGCTTTGCTCGTGACCGTCGTAGTTGCTTGGCTTTGGCACGTGCGTTGCTTTAGCGCGGGCTTTACCGGTGCGTTTGCTTTGGCTTCTTGCGTCGGCTTTGACTTTAGCTTTGACTCGATCTTCTTCTCGAACGACCGGCGTTACTTCTTCAAGGCTTATTTATTCTTCCGGCTTCCTCAACGGTTGTGGCGTCGGTTTTGGCTTTTCGGCGGGGGTAGCACCGATGCTCGTGCGACGGTTGTAGCGTCGACTTTCGTTGATGAAGACGGCGGGTGTAGCACCGATCTTCGTGCGACGGTTATAGCGTCGGCTTTTGTTGATGAAGACGGCGGGTGTGGCACCGGCTTTAGCACGACGGTTGTAGCGTCGGCTTTTGGTTGACGAAGGCGGCAGGGGTAGCACCGGCTTCAGGCCTTCTTCTCCCGGCTTTCTTCTTCGTGCGAGGAGTGGAAGCTTTGATCTTCGAGTGCAAGGTCTTCACGTTGATGAGGACTTGAAGGGCCAAGGATTCCCGTAGGACGTGCTTGCCGTGCCTCGTGATGCCTTCGGTCTTCAAGCGTTGGAGCTCGTCTTTGCAGAGCCTTTTCCTCTTCAGCTTTCGACCTGGCGACGGTTGTGACGTCGGCTTCTTCTCCGGGCGTGTTTGGCTTGATTGGAGTTGAAGGCTTCTTTTGGAGATGGCGGGTGTAGCACCGATCTCTATGCGACGGTTGTAGCGTCGGCTTTTGTTGATGAAGACGGCGGTGGTAGCACCGATCTTCGTGCGACGGTTGTAGCGTCGGCTTTGTTGGTGGAGACGGCGGGGGTAGCACCGATCTCCGCACGACGGTTGTAGCGTCGGCTTTGTTGATGAAGACGGCGGGGGTAGCACCGATCTCCGCACGACGGTTGTAGCGTCGGCTTTGTTGGTGAAGACGGTGGGGGTAGCACCGATCTCCGCACGACGGTTGTAGCGTCGGCTTTTGTTGACGAAGACGGCAGGGGTAGCACCGGCTTCAGGCCTTCTTCTCCAAGCTTTCTTCTTCGTGCGAGGAGTCGACGCCTTTGTTGAAGACGACGGGTGTTGTCGGCTTCGATCTTCTTCTCCGGCCTTTGCTTATGGCTTCTTTGGAGTTGATGAAGATCGTTGGAGAAGTCGGGATGACGACGACTCCGGGTCTTCTTCTCCAAGCTTTCTTCTTCGTGCGAGGAGTCGAAGCTTTGATCTTCGAGTGCAAGGTCTTCACGTTGATGAGGACTTGAAGGGCCAAGGACTCCCGTAGGATATGCTTGCCGTGCCTCGTGAAGCCTTCGGTCTTCAAGCGTTGGAGCTCGTCTTTGCCGAGCCTT
The DNA here is from genome assembly GCA_947650365.1 of Chamaelirium japonicum. Classification (NCBI taxonomy): domain Eukaryota; kingdom Viridiplantae; phylum Streptophyta; class Magnoliopsida; order Liliales; family Melanthiaceae; genus Chamaelirium; species Chamaelirium japonicum. The sequence goes on from OX393552.1 coordinate 34,383,187, forward strand.
TTCCTCTTCAGCTTTCGACCTTTTGTGCCTTCCCCCACCCCTTCTATTTATAGGCAAAGGGGGGTGGTTGGGGGAGATATGGCTGAAATCTTTTTTGTTTCCTCCAATATCTCCCCCCATAACCATCAAGATATTGTTCCCTTATTTGGGGAAACAAACCCGATCCCCTCCTTTTTAGTTGGGGTGGTTATGGGCTAGATGTGACTCGATCTTCAAAGATCGAGTTGTTATTTTTGTTACACTTTTGGATCGGATGGCGACACAACGTCATCTTGTCCGTTGGATCGAAGGATCGTCGCGGATCTACGGCTAGGTAGACGTCCACGCCACCTCCCCCCGCATCGAGGCGGTTTTGATTTCTTTTTTCCTTTTCTTTTCTTTTTCTTTTCTTTTTCTTTTCTTTTTCTTTTTTTCTCTTTTTCCCTTTCTTTTAGGGCCAGCCCCACCTCTCCATGAGGAGGGGGGCACGGTTTTCTAGAAGGGGGGCCGGTGGGCCCCCCTCTTTGTGTTCGGGTAGCGGGTCCGGTGGGACCCGTTCGCTTTGAGCCAGGCCCTTTTTATGAACGGGCCATTGTGCGCGAACTGAGTTCGCATGCGGGCCGTTGTGTGCGGGCCGAGTTTCGCATGCGGGCCGTTGTGTGTGGGCCGAGTTCGCATGCGGGCCGTTGTGTGCGGGCCAGGTTTCGCATGCGGGCCGTTGTGTGTGGGCCAGGTTTCGCATGCGGGCCGTTGTGTGTGGGCCGGGTTTCGCATGCGGGTCGGGTTCAACCCGTGGGCTAATTTCGGTGCCCACAGTGGCAAACCATGATTGGGCCATAAACAAGTGCAACAAATCAATTGGGTACCACAGCTACTTTGGGTAGTTGGTAGTAGTATCGCTTCTTATAAGCACTATTCTGGGTTCGATACCCGTTCTCAGCCTATGTCGCGCTCTTGCTCGCGTGTGCAGTGTAGGTGATCCTAGGCTAGGTGGGGCCCTTTCCATGCTCAGTGACGTATTTCTACTCATTCGTGCAGTAACTTTCTAGGACCAAGTGGGTCCTTTTTGTGCCCGGTGTGGTACTTTCACTCGTGGTGCAGCGATGTCTATGGGCCATGTGGGCCTTTCTCCAGTGGCTATGCAATCGAGCACATGTGTGGTGCCTCCTGGGTGCGCCAGCCTTCTTCTGGGCAGTCCCAGAGCCTCTGCTCCAAGCCTCTTTTCGCGCCCTGTCTTCGCTGAAACTGAACCAAATTCCGACAAACTCCACCTGGTGAACTTTCGGCCAATGCTCTCGTTCCAGTGAACCTCCACCTTGGCAAGTTTCAACTCACCTCTATCGCACCTCAGGTTGTGAGGTGCTTTCTACTGCGCTAGCAGGAGACAAGTTGGAGCAAGCTTGAGCAATGCTCAAACTTCTCCCTAGTGATTGGCTTCGTAAGAAAATCTGAAGCATTCTCATCCGTGTGAACCTTCTCCACCTTGATCTCACCATCATCTAGCCAGTCCCTAATCTTGTGATACCTGATGTCAATGTGCTTTGTCCTTCCATAGAAGATCATATTCTTCGCCAAATTGCACTCTGACTATCGCACTGTACCGTAACTGAGTTCCGAGTCCCAATTCGCCAGCTAGGCCCTTCAACCAGATAGCCTCTTTTGCAGCTTCTGTTAGAGCCATATACTCTGCTCGGTAGTGGAGAGCGTCGTCACCGATTGTAGCATAGACCTCCAGCAAATCGGTCATCCTCTATACGTGAACATATATCCTATGGTAGACCATTTTCCTGTCAAGATCCGCTGCATAGTCTGAATTAGAATATCCCGTGATACTGATCTCTCCCTTTTGCTTGGCAAGCAAGATCCCTTTGTCTGCACTTCCTTCAAATACCTTAAGATCCACTTGACCACCTACCAATGGACTTTCCCCGGATTCAACATGAATCTGGACACGATGCTCACCGTCTGTGCCAGATCCGGCCTCGTGCAAACTATCGCATACATCAGACATCCTACCGCACTGCCATACTGTGTCTTCTACATCTGCTGGATCTCCTTCTTTATAGTAGGACATTGCCTCTAGCTCAGAACAAAGTGCAAAGTCAATGGAGTAGAGGTTGGCTTTGTGTCCTTCATCTCAAACCTCGCAAGAACCTTTCGGATATAGGTTCCTTGAGACAACCAGAGCTTTCCGGCCTTTCTGTCCCTCCTGATCTCCATGCCGAGAATCTTTCTCGCATTCCCGAGATCCTTCATCTCGAACTCTCTGTTCAACATCTTCTTGAGTTTGATTATCTTGCTCTTGTTACGACATACGATGAGCATATCATCAACATAGAGCATCAATGTCACAGCCTCTCCATCCTCAAAGGTACGAGTGTAGACACAATAGTCATATATCCCCCTCGAGTAACCGATCTGTACCATGAACCAGTCGAAGCGCCTGTACTACTACCTCGGTGACTGCTTGAGTTCGTAGATCGACTTCTTTAGTCTGCACACGTGATTCTCCTTGCCTTCTTCAATGAACCCGTCCAGCTGTGCCATGTAGATCTCCTCATCGAGATCCTCGTGAAGAAATACCGTCTTCATGTCCATCTGCCCTAGTTCCATATCATAATGAGTAACCTGAGCCAGTAGCAATCATTTTTCATTGATAAAGATTATGACATGCATGATCCTAGCCAAATTCAATGAATTTGGCTAGAAACTCCATGTCTTCAAACGCCACGTTAGCAACAGACCATCACGAATATCTCTGAAGAAAAACACCAATTCCAAGAACCATGACTAATCGTCATGGCCGATCACCTTGACCGATCGTCATGACCAATCGCCTTGACCGATCGTCATGGCCGATTGCCTTGACCGATCGCCATGGTCGACCACCTCGATCGGACACCCCAATCGGATGCCTCGATTGGATGCCTCGATCGGACACCATGATCGATTAGTACGATTGGGCGCGAAATCAACTAGATTGGGCGCCAGGAGCTCTCTGGCGCCAGATCGCCAAAATTCGATCGATCGGTCAATCGTAGTGACCGATCGCCACGACCGGATGCCATGATCGGATGCCTCAACCAGATGCCACGATCAGACACCTCGACTGGATGCCACAATCAATCGGTGCAGTCGGGCGCGAAATCAACTAGATCGGGCGCTAGGAGCTCTCTGGTCCCCGACCACCAAAATCCAATCGATTGGTCAATCGTAACAACCGATCACCATGACTGGATGCCACGACCGATCGCAACGACCGATCGCCATGACCGAACGCCACGATCGACCGATCGCCGCAATCGATCGGTTGGTCATTCGGTTGGCTGGTTCGCTCCTAGTTAGCCCTAGGCTGGTTGGTCGTTCGGTTGGCTGGTTGGTCGATGGTGCTACCTCTACAGCCTTCCTAGTTAGCCCTAGGCAGTGGGTCGGCAGGCACTTTTAATGTCGGTAGGCACTTCAGTCGGACCTGGACAATGGATCGACAGACACAATGGTCAGCCCTGGAAAGCGGGTCGATTGACAAACTCCCGGTCGGCCCTTAGCAGGGGGTCGACAGATTCTTTCCAATGTTTACCAAGCCACCTCGACGACGGCAAATCAATGTTGCACCATGGAATCCTTGCCAGCTAGATTATCACCTGCCTAGCTAGGAGGGGGTAACTATGGGTGCAAAATCTGGCTAACGCCCGACAGTGGGACCTGCAGTCTTACCTGGGGCCCACGAAGACGATAGTGGGATCTGCAGCCTTGCTTGGGGCCCACGAAGATGATAGTGGAACCCGCAGCCCTACTTGGGGCCCACGAAGACAATAGTAGGACTCACAACCTTGTCTGGGGCCTATGAAGATGATAGTGAGACCCGCAGCCCTGCCTAGGACCAACAAAGAAGATAGTGGGACCCACACCCATGCCTAGGGCCCACGAAGATGATAGTTGTGGGGGAAAATCTTCATGCCAACCCGAAGACTTCGCCGCACCAGTCAATTGAATTGCAGTTGGAGTTGAAGATCGTTGTTCGATCTGTTGATTGAAGTTGATGCTTTCAATTCACAAACAGAGAGAGATGCAATCAGTGAGTTGACACGAGATGTGATCTCGGAGTTCAGCCGAAGCCTACGTCTCCGTGCTATAGGGAGCAACCAGAATTCACTAACTCTTCGCATGAAGTGGCCTCGACAGGCCGAGTGCCATAGAGATCTCTTCGACCTCTCTAAAAACAAGAAGAAGATTGAGGAGAGTTGGAGGTTGAGGAGTTGGAAATTTCTGAGTTTTGGTTTTTGAAATAGAAATCAGATAATGGCACTGATCTCCTTTCAGAGCTCTGGTTCTGGTTCTGGAATTTTGGATCTGGAATCCGATCCATTTACATTCGAAGGCTCTGCTATTTATAGGATTTTCTGGTGGCGAATGGCAGTTTCTGCCGTCGTATCTGGGGATCCTCCAGGTAAGGCTGGTGGGCCCCGCTGCCGTCTTCGGGGGACCACCAGGCAGGGCCGATGGGTCCCGCTGTAGTCTTCGGAGGCCCACCAGGCAGGGCCGGTGGGTCTCGCTGTAGTCTTCGGGGGCCCACCAGGCAGGGCTGGTGAGTCCCGCTGTTGTCTTCGGGGGCCCACCAGGCAGGGCCGGTGGGTCCTGCTGTAGTCTTCGGGGGCCCACCAGGTAGGGCCGGTGGGTCCCGCTATAGTCTTCGGGGGCCCACCAGGCAGGGCCGGTGGGTCCCGCTGTTTGTAGACTTCTTGCCAAAATTTGCACCCACAGTTACCCCCTCCAAGTTAGCTAAGAGGCCACCTTGGCTGGCTTGGATTCTTGGTGCAAAGCTAACGACCCCCTGTCACAAATGCAAAGGAGCTTGTCGAGTGTTAGCGCTAAAGGACTGATCGGTCGAACTTGACCGATTGGTCGAACTTGACCGATCGGTCGAAGTTAACCTATCGGTTAAATTCAACCGGTCGAGGTCGAAGTGATCGGTCAAAAAACATAGTTTTTTGACCGATCCAGTAGAAATTCGACCGATCGGTCAAAGTGATCGGTCAAAGTGATCGGTCAAGGTGATCGGTCAAGGTGATCGGTCAAAGTGATCGGTCATGGTGATCGGTCAAATTCAACCGATCGAGGTCGAAGTGATCGGTCAAAAAACATAGTTTTTTGACCGATCCAGTAGAAATTCGACCGATCGGTCAAAGTGATCGGTCGAAGTGATCGATCAAAGTGATCGGTCAAGGTGATCGGTCAAAGTGATCGGTCACGGTGATCGGTCAAATTCAACCGATCGAGGTCGAAGTGATCGGTCAAAAAACATAGTTTTTTGACCGATCTAGTAGAAATTTGACCGATCGGTCAAAGTGATCGGTCGAATTGATCGGTCAAAGTGATCGGTCAAGGTGATCGATCAAAGTGATCGGTCACGGTGATCGGTCAAATTCAACCGGTCGAGGTCGAAGTGATCGGTCAAAAAACATAGTTTTTTGACCGATCCAGTAGAAATTCGACCGATCGGTCAAAGTGATCGGTCGAAGTGATCGGTCAAAGTGATAGGTCAAGGTGATCGGTCAAAGTGATCGGTCACGGTGATCGGTCAAATTCAACCGGTCGAGGTCGAAGTGATCGGTCAAAAAACATAGTTTTTTGACCGATCCAGTAGAAATTCGACCGATCGGTCAAAGTGATCGGTCGAAGTGATCGGTCAAGGTGATCGGTCAAAGTGATCGGTCAAATTTGACCGATCACCGGAAGACCCTCTGCCAGGGTCGCGGATTAGATCTGATGGATTAGATCGAAGAGGGGAGGATGGCCTCGACCCATGATTGTTGAATTTTGAGGATGCTGTAGGGGGGTTGTCGGATTTGGATGTTAATCAGGTTGAGGAAGGGAGGAGGATCGATTGCAGATATAGATGACCCATTGATAGAAGAAGGTTGATTGATCGGGTGCAAATCGCCGATCGGGTGGAGGTAGCCGATAGGGTGCAGATCACCGTTCGGGAGAATTTCGCCGATCGTAAGGACGTTGCTGATCGGGTGCAAATCGCCGATCGGGTGGAGGTAGCCGATCGGGTGCAGATCACCGTTCGGGAGAATTTCATCGATCGGGTGATTTTCACCGATCGGGTGAAATTCACCGATCGGACAAAAACAGCCGGTCAGGAATTGGTTGATCAGTTGGAAGGATGCGTTTGGCACCAGATCCAGTAGGTTTTTGGCCGATCAGATGGAGGACAAAGGGGAAGAAGGGGATCGAGGTTTGTCGATCGGGCAAATTTGACCGATCGGTCAAATTCGACCGATCGGAGGCACTGATCGGGTGATTTTGTACTAAATCGGGAGAAAAACCCTCTCTGCGACCGATCGCTGAAACCTTGACCGGTTGGTTTTGCCCGATCGGTCGCCGGCAGCCGATCTAAGGCGGAGTGCTGTTGTCGGTGAAGGTGGGAGATGGCGATTTGTAGTGGGACTTCGATCCGTCGGTTGCCGGGGAGTTGCGGCCGATCAGGGATGAGATCGGGAGCGGCGGAGCTAAGGTTGGAGCTGAGGGAGACGAGGAGCTTAGAGCTCCTTTGCTTTGTGGACGCGGGAGAATAGAGGATCTGAGCGGAGCCACTGTGCAGTCACGGGTCGGTTGATCACAAGCTTCACAGTGATTGCTCAAACTTCACTGTGTGGTCACGGGTTTTGACTACTCAAACAGTCACGGGTGGTGACTTCACAAGAGGAGGGCTGCTCTAATTCCGTGTTGACGGGATGGCAGTGATTGGCTTTGCCACCCCCATGTGATGGCATGGGGAGTGATGGTGGGCTGTCATTGCTTGGATCGTGCTTTGGGGGCCACAAGATGAGTTCTAGGTGGACCACTCAAAGTTGGTAGGTGCTGCATGCCAAATTAATGAGATCGAATTGTGACCGTTGATGTTGTTTTGTTGGGGAGATGAAAGTAATGGATGTTGGGATATGATATTGGTACTCCCAGCAAGTTGATGATATTGGTACTCCCAGCAAGTTGAATTGGGTGGCTAATAGCTTAATGCCTGTGAGTGGCTGCTCCCGTTCTCTTCAAGTTTGAGAGGCTCCCTATGTAATGAAAGTGTGTAGTCTTGTCCATTGTTTGCGAGCATGATTCTTCGATCAAGCAAAGTCGTCTTCAATTGGTGAGTATCAGTGTGATGGCGTTTGTTAAGCATCGAACGTGTGGGAAGACATAAGCAACCTCCACTCAAATCTCAACCGATCGGTTTCTGCTAACGGGCACTTTGAAGAAGTGGCGGCAAGTTTTGACCAATCAGTCGTGACGATCAGTTATTGTCGAAAGGTTGACGGTAGTCGAAGATCAACCATCGATCGACCATTTGTAGCACTGAACGTCATGTTGTGGCCGTTGGTTCTCGCACAGTAGTTGGCGCCTGCTAACTTAGGAAAGCAATTTGAATGTTTGGGTGTTCTGAATAGAATTCGAATGCCTTGCTACTGAATAGTGTTGAGGCCACGAGCGAAGACTTCGATTGAATGCCGAGACTCAGGTCTCGGACTTTGCTGCCTCGTGCCAAGGTTGCGAGCTTGGACTTTCGACCAAATGCCAAGATGCCGGTCTCGGACTTTGCTACCAAATACTAGGACTAAATTTGGACTTTGTTCGAATGCTGCGGTTCATGCCTCAGACTTTGCCCTTGAATGGTTGATGAGTCTTCGTCTGTAAGTTGTTGGAGGATTGTTTCTCCTATCTCCTCAGTTGACAGGAGTTGGGTCGCAACGTTCTCTTAACTAATTTGGAGCGTGGAGCACATGTCTTTGTATGTTGATGCTAGCTATAGAAGAGTGTAGATTCACCCCCTCATCGGTGGTGGACTTCCAGAACGCGTCTTCCTCGAGCATGAGAGCGCGTGATGCTCTCTTATATGAGTGTCGAGTGGTAGAAGTCTTCTGTAGTGACTTGGTAAGTTTGAGGGATGTCCTGCTTTTGGAGTGACGTTGGCTGAATACTGCAGAACGCGTTGGACCTTGATCTTCATGTCGAGATGTGTTGGGGCTGAGAGCTTGGGGCTTCGCTAGGGTGCCGAGAGCAAGTCTCGAATTTTGTACTTGCTGAGTGCCGAGGCGATGGTCGCCTCGGACTTTGTCTGCGAGCACCGGAGCTCTCTCTCCAAGTTCGTTAGGTGCCGAGACGGTGTCGGTGTCTTGGGATTTGTAGGGTGCCGAGGCGGCGAAGCCTGCCTCGGACTGTCTTCGAATGCCAAGGTTGTCTCATTGGGCTTGTTTGAATGATGAAGGTTAGAATTTGAAGTATTTAGCGTAGTGCCTTTGTATCGGTCGACTTAGGTGAAGCGCCGTTTCAGTCGTACCTGCGGGGCACATAGCTTTGTACTGTTGCAGGTTAGTCGGTCGTGTCACAACGCGAACCGATCTAACTGTGGTGAGGCACGGGCGCATGTGTCCTTACGTGACAACGGGAGCGTGTGCAACACCAATGATTCAGAGTACTCAGCGTAGTGCCTTTGTATCGGTAGACTTAGGCGAAGCGCCGTTTCAGTCGTACTTGCGGGGCACATAGCTTTGTACTGTTGCAGGTTAGTCAGCCTCGGAGCATTAATTGGATAGAATTTGAAATGAAGCTTGAAGAGGCGGTGATCGCTCCGAACTATGTCTTCAAGTGCCAAGACTATCTCCTTGGACTTCGCCGAATGCCGAGGCAGCGAGTGTGCCTCGGACTTTGCATTCGAGTGTCAAGGCTGTCTCCTTGGGCTTCGCTGAATGCCGAGGCAGTGAGTGTGCCTCGGACTTTGCGGATATGTAACATATACCTTTGCCTATCCCCTCGTTGTAGTCTTCAAGTGAGCCCTTTCACTTCGAACCTCACCCCCAATGTAGGGATTGGAGGAGAGTCAGATTTGAAAGGCTTAGGATATCGATGGGAGATATCGACGATGGATTGTCTAGAAAGAGCGGGTTGTTGGATTGAAGTTGAGCCGTCGACTCATTGAGTGAGTTTCAGGTCGAAACTGATGTCGTTGTGAGTAACTTTCCTCTGGATGATCCTGATAGAGTCTTCGCCATTCAGTGAAAGCGAAGGAAGCAACCAGATCGCTCGTGTACATTCGGTTGTCTGCTTAACCGAGAGAGCTGAGAAGTTTGACTTTGAAGATCAGTTGTATGCTCAACCGATCCGATGTTGTCGTCGAGTGCACTGAGCTTTTTGAACGAATCCCACAGACGGCGCCAAACTGTGAGGGAAAATTTTCGTGCCGACCCGAAGACTTCGCCGCACCAGTCAATTGAATTGCAGTTGGAGTTGAAGATCGTTGTTCGATCTGTTGATTAAAGTTGATGCTTTCAATTCACAAACAGAGAGAGATGCAATCAGTGAGTTGACACGAGAGGTGATCTCGGAGTTCAGCCGAAGCCTACGTCTCCGTGCTATAGGGAGCAACCAGAATTCACTAACTCTTCGCTTGAAGTGGCCTCGACAGGCCGAGTGCCACAGAGATCTCTTCGACCTCTCTAAAAACAAGAAGAAGATTGAGGAGAGTTGGAGGTTGAGGAGTTGGAAATTTCTGAGTTTTGGTTTTTGAAATAGAAATCAGATGATGGCACTGATCTCCTTTCAGAGCTCTGGTTCTGGTTCTGGAATTTTGGATCTGGAATCCGATCCATTTACATTCGAAGGCTCTGCTATTTATAGGATTTTCTGGTGGCGAATGACGGTTTCTGCCGTCGTATCTGGGGATCCTCCAGGTAAGGCTGGTGGGCCCCGCTGCCGTCTTTGGGGGCCCACCAGGCAGGGCCGATAGGTCCCGCTGTAGTCTTCGGAGGCCCACCAGGCAGGGCCGGTGGGTCTCGCTGTAGTCTTCGGGGGCCCACCAGGCAGGGCTGGTGAGTCCCGCTGTTGTCTTCGGGGGCCCACCAGGCAGGGCCGGTGGGTCCCGCTGTAGTCTTCGGGGGCCCACCAGGTAGGGCCGGTGGGTCCCGCTGTAGTCTTCGGGGGCCCACCAGGCAGGGCCGGTGGGTCCCGCTGTTTGCAGACTTCTTGCCAAAATTTGCCACCACAATAGTGGGACCCGCAGCCCTGCCTGGGGCCCACGAATACGACCGTGGGCCACAATCCTGCCTGGGGCCCACGGAGACTATCCGGGGTCTGGTGAACATCCCCAGATGATTTTCCAAACCCCGGGTGTTTCCAGGAATATCCCAAAAATATTTCCTAGAATATTCCTTGGATATTCCCAAGTCTCTATATATAGTCAAACCTATAAAAAATCGATACGGGAATTCATTATTCCACTTTTCACTTTCTGTTTTTCAGAGCTCTCTGAGCCTTCTGGACTTTAGAATTCCAAACCCCCTCTACCCTCTGTTTACTTGTAACAAGCACTCCTCGGCCTGTCGAGAGTAGCTTTACATTCTCAGAGTTAGTGGATTCAAAGGATGCGTCTTACCACACGGAGATGTAGGCTACGGGCGAACTTCATTACCACATCCTGTGTCAATTCTCTATCTCCCTCTTTCTCTATTTCAACAGTGACTGTGTGACAGCTCAGCACTTGAGCCCTTAGCGCTTCACAGCGTGCCACGTCCCGAAGGATCCAACGTTCAATCGACTATTGGAGATAGGTTACGTACGACGGCCGAAATCCTCCCCCACAATGTAACAAGTCAATCACACCCCGACGAGTGAATCACACTCACTTCAGATTGCACACTTCTTCGGACAACTGTGATATCATCTGTGCCAAGTGCGTGCATCATGTTCATCTGGTCATTGTCCGGGTTTCTTACTAGTAACCATAGGTTGCCTTGCCCTTTGGCCCGGGTTTTGGGGTAGAGGATACGACCTTGTGGCGTTACATTATGGTCTTGATTTGCTTCCTAATACTGTGACTTTGGGATCTACTGTATAGAAACTTGGTTGGTGGAAGAGCCAAGCCCTATTGTTTTGGTTTGTCTTTTTTAGGTATTTTTTTTAATTTTTTGGAACATGTTTTGGCTGTCTCAGGCAAGGCTATACCACTAAATTTTCTGAAGCTCGGTTCACCACCCGTCTCCCCATTAGTTTGAGTATGAAAAGCAAAGGTTGAAGTGCAAGTTTATTTCAATATTCTTCGCTAAAAGCTTCGATAACTGTGGAGGGAAAATCTTCTGCAGCCTAAAGACTCCTACCAACAATCAATTGATTTTGACTTAAATTGACTATTGACTGGAATGTATAGTAGAATATGACGTAGAGGGTAGAGGATAGAGAGTAGACATGACTGACACAGGAATGTGGTATCGAAGTTCGGCCGAAACCTATGTCTCCGTGCCATAAGGAGCAATCTTGAATCCACTAACTCAAAGATGCAAGACAACACCTCGACAGGCCAAGGGTTGTTGATACAAGCGCTCAAAGAAAGAGAAGGGGGTAGAAGAGAAGATCAGCTCTTCAAGACTAGATTCCAAAAAAACCTGTGTTACGTTGGAGTTCTGCAATTCTTAAAAATGGAGAATAGCTCTAGTTTCAAGAAATCAGACATCGAATCAAAAATTCGATCTGGAACATGTGTCAGCCGTCTTACTTATACAGATCTGGAAGTTATCGGGTCCCGGGATGATTTCTGTGGGCCGTTTGTCTTGCCTCGGACAGTCGTCGAGGGGGACTCTAAGCAGGGTTGGTGGCCCCAAAGGACTGTTGTGGGCCCCATGCAAGATTGGTAGGTCCCGAAGTATCGTCGTGGGTCCCAAATAGGGCTGGTAGGTCCCAAAACGAAAATCATGGATCCCAGATAGGACTGGTAGACCATGAAGTGTCCTTGTGGGTCCTAGGCAGGGCTAGTAGGTCCTAAAATGTTGTCATGGATCCAAACAGAACTGACAGTATACTTGTGGGCCCCAGACAGAGCTGGTAGGCCCCTGGCCAAAATTTACAACCACAATAACGATGATAAGCCGCTCACAAGCTTGCTAACTCAGTCCAAGGTGATGCACTCTGTGGATGTACCATTTGCCTGAAATACAAATTGGTAATGTTAGAGACATCCATCATTTCCTCAATACCACAAGTACGCACCATCTTCGAGCAGTGGCCCACCACAATGAGTATATATATGACTTATTACCCTTTTGTGTCTTAGGTGAACCAAGAATGACGTAGTCAGAAGTTTGAGGGAAGAAGAGCACCGTGTTCTTCAACATAAACCTTGGAATCTACCAAGGGTTCCTTGAATCCACGAGGAAATAGGGGAAATTTCTCTCAAAAAGTTATTGATAATATTCAGACAACAAAAACAAAAAGGATATAGAGATAAAAAGAGTTTAATTCCTACTTAAATTATTAATTTTGTGTAGTTTGGATCATTCAGTTTCAAGCCCGATTGATTGAAAAATTCAACGATCTGTTTGGCATTCTATCTGCCATACCCAATCGATCGCCATTCTGAAACGTGCAGCTACTATGTGTGAGATTTCCTCTATCCCAAAACCCAAGTGTTGAGACAAGGTCCCATCATACATATAAGGATCGTTTATGCCCTCTATTGAGGTGGGACTAATCCTTCAACACTCCTCCTCATGTGCAGGCTAATCTTTTTGTGGTCCTTGTCACGTGGATGATATATGTGTGGGGAGCACACACGGCAGGTGTGTAATACAGTTAGACTCTAATAGCATGTGACATTTCCTCTATCCCAAAACCCAGATGTTGAGATGAGGTCCCATCATACATATAAGATTGGTTTCCGCCCTCTACTTTACCGAGGTGGGACTAATCCTCCAACACTGTGAGATCCTGCGGTGAGGAAATCCTACTTGGATTTCGCTTGGAATCCCATAGTTTGCAACCGGTTCTACTAAGGAATCTTTTGTTGTTTAGAAATTTTCCTAATTGTGCCGAATTTGTAATGGAATTCTTTCACCCTTATTGAAAATAGCATCAGCTAGAGTTGTCAAAGCTAGAGAGTTCGGGGGGTAATCGCGTTGTGTTGTTAGGTCGTGTTTAAGGGGGAGAGAGCTAGGGTTTTGGAGGAAATTAAATGATTCTCATTAGGTGGGGCAAAGCCCAAATATATACAAGAATGGCCTCAATGTGAGGCTCGATCATACATGGAGATACTATACAGTAACCCAATCATATATGCATCGTTTAACACACACACATACACACACACACACACACACACCCTTCTCAAACTCACAGTGGATCATAGATCTAGAGTTTGCTGAAAAAGTGTCGGAAGAGTGCAATGGTGAGGGGCTTTGTAAAAAAGTTGGTAATCTGGTCCTTCAAAGTTGAACGGTTAGGAGATGGTATGAGCAAGGAACTCCTGCATGGCTGACGTAGTGACAGTCGACCTTGTTGTGCTTCGTCCACTCATGGAATATCGAGTTGCTAGTAATCTAAAAAGAACTATGGTTGTCACAGAAAGAGGTTGGCCCAGAGATCTCGACACCTAAGTCTAGTAAAAAGCAGCAAAGCCAGATAATCTTTGCAATGGTGGAGGCCATGACATGGTATTCGAAATTATGTTTCTTGTTGTTCCAAGAAATAAGGGAGTCGTCAAGAAACATGCAGTAGCCAGTAGTAGAACGGCGGGTGGCAACATCTTCTGCTTAGTCTGCATTGAAGTAGGTGTGTAGCACTAGACGAGAGGTGGAAGGGAAAAGCAGCAACCGAGTGATGGTCCCTCGAAGATAGCATAGAATCCAGAGTATGGTCACGTGGTGAACGGAGCGAGGAGCCTGAACGAACTGGATACAAATGCCAACAACATGGTCAATGTTCGGCCTAGTCATGGTGAGGTAGACGAGGATCCCAACCAACTGTCGGTATTTGGAGACGTCACGAAGAGGTTCACCATCAGTAGAAAGGAGCTTCAAATTGAACTCCTTTGATGTGTCAAAATTAGAGAGTTTGGGGGGCAATCGTGTTGTGTTGTTGGGCTTAAACTAAGGCCTCATTTGGTAGCTGGAATCTTTAACTTAGGGTACGTAATATAAGCTATTCCTGTTAGGGGGAATGAGATTACAAAGGGGGAGAGAGGAATGAGATAATGCTTACTTTCCCACCAACTGTATAGGATGGGGTGATTATGGAATCCATGGGTGCAAAGGAAATTTTGCTTATATAGTTAAGGGTGCAGTTGCTTTGATTTTGGATGCCTAGCTTTAGGTCAAAATCTGTTCCACTTGCCAAACTGGATTTGGTATAAGACATTTAGTGTGTTTAAGATCCGGTTAGTAAGTTGGTTTTCCAAAATCAAAACGAGCTAAAATCACCAAAACCCAAAAGCAAAAATTGTCTTCTTTTTGGTTCTTGAATCAAGGAGGCAAAACGGTAATGGAGATAGACTATTATGAATAGTGTATATGTTGTAGAGAGAAACTATTGCAAAGAGAGAGAAAAGTATAGACTAGGAGAATATTATATAGGAAACATATTGTAGAGAAAGAAAATTATTATAGAGATAATATTCTAGAGAAAATAGATTGTAAATATAAAAATAAGAGAATGTTATCGAGAGGAAAAATATAAAGAGGAAAATGTTATAAAGAGAAAATATCATAGAGAGAGAAAATATTATAGAGATGAATAATATATAAAAAACATTGTAGAGATATAAAATATTATAGAGAGAAAATAATATAGAGGAAATGTCATAGAAAGAAAATATTTTAGAGAACGAGAAAATAATATAGAGAGAAGAAATGTTGTACTACGTAGAGAGAAAATATCAATGAGAAAAAATGTTGTAAAGGGAAAATTTTGTAGAGAGAAAATATTGTGGAGAGGGAAAATATCTTAGAGAGAGAATATCAGATAGAAAGTAGTTTAGAAAGGAAAAGTATTTTAGGGAGAAAATATTATTGAGATAGAAAATATTTTAGAGAGAAAAATGTTGTAGAGAGATAAAATAACAAAGGAGAAAAAAATATTATAGAGACAGAAAATGTTGTAGAGAAAGAAAATATAGTAGATAAAGAGACAATATTATAGAGAGAGAAAATATTATAGAGGAAAAATATCATAGATAGAAAATATTGAGTAAATGTTTTAGAGAGAGAAAATATCATAGAGAGAGAATATTATAGAAAGAGAAAATATTTTAGAGAGAGAATATTGTAAAGAGAGAAAATGTTGTAGAGAGACAAAATATCACAAAAAGAAAATGTTATAAAGAGATAAAATATTTTAGAGAGAGTAAATGTTATAGAGAGAAAATGGCATAGAAAGAGGAGAGAGAAACTATATATAGTAGACATTATATATCATAGAGAGAATAATATAGAGAGAGAAAAATCATGGACAGAAAATATTGTATAAAGGAAAATGATCGTAGAGAGAGAAAATATTGGAGAGAGAAAATTTTATATAGAGATAAAATGCTATAGAGATATAAAATTTTAGATAGAAAATTACATAGAGAGAAGAAAAATATTGTAGAGGAAAATATTGTGGAGAGAGAATATTGTAGAGAGAAAATATTATAAAAAGAAACTATTGTAGAGTGATAAAATATCGTAGGAGAAAATATTATAGAGAAATAAAATATTGTAGAGAGAGAATTCTCTAATGTGGAATATTATAGAGAATATAGATAGAGAGAGTATTATACATACAATATTGTAGAATGAGAAATTAGTGGACGATGAAAGAAAACGATATATAGAATGAATGTCGTAGATAGATAAAATCTTATGGAAAGAGAATGTAATAGAGATAGTATGTTATATAGATAATGTTTTAAAAAGATAATACTTTTAAAATGAGAAAAATATCTGCAAAACTAGTTTTAGGCTCAAAACTGGTAATTTTATTGTCAGGTGCTCAAATGTTGATAATTCTAGAACTGGTTCTCGATAGGCTAAAATTGGCTTTGCACAAAACTAGTTCCTGGTATTCGAAAATCACAAAAATATTATCATGATCATGACCGGTTTCGATAAATATGTGCTTGGATCACACCTACTCCATTATTAGCATCCTCCTTTTTCCCTAACTTACCACCCTCGATACTCGTGATCCCGAGATGTACACACTCTCAAGTTGATTTGAATCACATGCTCAACTCCCGTGGAGACACTTAAAACGTAACAAATCGGTCATTAATGGTTAAGCTAATCGCCACGATGCGGGAGGTCGATGCTTGGGCCTCTCAACCACCGCACATCCACGGTGATCCCTCCGTACATGTGGAAGAAAAAAAATATTTCAGAAAGCCATGAGCTGGCCCCCATGTGGCTCTGCCCATGTTCTTGCACATAAGAGAGAGAGAGAGAGAGAGGAGTATCAGAGTGCTCGGGAGCTGGTTAAAGCTCCTCGTCAACCAATCTGATGAGTTCATCAAGCAGCAACCAGCAAGCATTTCATGGCATCCTAAAGTGGTAAATTTTTTTTTTCCATTCTAATTAATTTCCGTACGCTTAATTCCTTTGATAATTATCAGAAAAGAGGATGATTCTTAATTTGGATCAACATTGTGTGACTAATATCCTTCCGAAATACTTCGGATGGACGAGTTCGAATCCGAAATAAACTTTGTTTCGTAATGGATTATGGATTTTTTTTTTTTTTTGATGACTAATGCATGCTCGTGTAGTAGCTCCTACTAGCTCTCAATGAGTCAACTTCTGATGAAAGTTATGAGATAACAAGATTATTTTTTTTTTAGAGATCACAAAATGCCTCCTTTTTAACTAAGTTTTTTTTTTTTTTTAGATCGGCGGGTGTCCCGAAACCTTTTGGGCATGCAATGGCCCACTTCGGGCACAGACTAATCGCTCTGGGAGTAAAGCCCGACCCGCTCGGAATCTCCCTCCGCAATCTCGAGGGGGGAGGGAGGAATTGAACACACAACCTCCTCACCCAAGCATCAGTTCTTTTGCCAGCTCTCGTATCATCTGGTGGGCCCCTTCTATAAATTTCTTTTATCTAGAAAATGCAGATTTTCTTCAATGCCTTCTTATTTTTATGAGTCCAGCTCAGCATTTTGCATGGTAAGTAAATGTACAAACTTCTCTTGATGAGTATGTATCATCAAGTGAAGTGATATTGGGAAGTAAATCTACAAACTTCTCTTCTAAATCTTATTTTCAGTTACTTAAATGGCTGTTCTTTTTCTTAATAAGTGCTTGCTCTGTGTATGTAACTAGACAATAACCCCGTGAAATGCACGGACACTGATGGACGGCTGTGATTCGCGGTGCGAATACATGGACGAACTACTGTTATGCTGCGGTAGGGAGAGAGAGAGAGAGAGGAATATGTTCAATTATAAAAGATATTTAAAAGGGGAGTGCGAGCTAGAGAGATGGGAGAGAGCAAGAGAATGGGGAGGCTGCCACGTGGCACTGATATATAGATCGATAGGTTCCAATCCCGAGACTTGTGGATTATGGGCACACCAATTTTCTCCATCACTGTGAATTAAGGTGTTAAGATCATTTTTAGAGTCTTCAAATATTTAACATATTTTCTAGTTTTACCTTCCAAAAAAAATTTTAATTAACATATTTTAAGGTTTAAAAAACTCCGAAATTCCCATTTTTTTTCCCAAACTTGAGAAAAACTCTTGGGGTTATTTTTTTTGTGGCCTTTTCTCTTCTTAAGTCCTCTCATGAAAATATTCCAATTTATTCCAAAGAAAATGGGAAGAAGTTTATTTGACACATAGTGGAAACCAATTAATATTAACACTTTTTTCAAAATATTATTAAAAAATAAAATATTCAACTAAATAGCCGTTGATCAAAACTATTTATCGTTCTAGCGCTCTGATCGTCATGTGGCAGGTCAGCACCATAAATCGAGCTGCAATAATTTTTTTTTCTTCTCTAAGTCAAGATAGAACTCGGCATCTGTGTTATCGGGTTTAAATCCGGAATTATGAATACCGGATTCACCCAAAGTCTAACAGAAAACAGCTAGTGTGGGAATGTTGTATTATGGATATTATGGATACCGGGTATTTGGGTTTAAACTCGGTAACCCGGATACCGGGTTCTACCATGGCTCAGAAAAAAAAAAAATATTTGTAGCTCGTTTTACGGTGCGATCTACCACGTAGCGGTCAGAGCGTTACAATAATAAATAGTTTTGGTCAACCGCTATTTAGTTAAATATTTTATTTTTTAATAATATTTTGAAAAAAACCCTTAATATTATCAATCATTATCTACTGCGACCGATAACTTTCATATTTAATTTCTTCCATTCCTCCCTTGACATCCGCTTTGGGTTGCCCACATCACTTTCAACTGGTGCATCCACGTTCTTGCATTACAAATGTCTTCCATCTTCGCTCTCCAAATCATTCCACGAGTCGTTAATACCCCCATCCAACATGTGGCATCCTTCGTCTCAGTTCATATACAAAAATACTTCCAACCCTAACCTTCGATACTGATTTACGATAGAAGACGGTGTATTCGAGATGAATCAAAGGAAGAAAATCACCAAAAATAGAGAATAATAATCAACCAACGACGCAAATTATATTATGGACGTAAATCACAAACCACATTTCTTAGCGAAAAGAATAATAAAGGAACTCAGAAGAACATGAGATGTGATCAACTAGGTCATGCGGGTTACTTCCTCGAAAATGGCTTATTGGGATAGACCTCATTACAATTTAGCAAAGAATTATTACAATAAAAAAAAGAGGAAAAGTTACTAATAAACGGCTCGGGCTAGCACCACTCCCTCCGGGTGTTCGCACACACCGATCGAACGAGTAAGTTCCAGTGTCATTGTTTTCGTGGAATGAGGTTTAGATCAAGCCCGATGTTCATCCCGTTGTAAGCAATCGGAGCGTACATCCACAGTTCATCGGAGCTCAAAAGCTGCGCAACGCAAATCGCAACATACAATTCCTCAATTAAAAACAACTCCATAATGAGAATAAAATGTCATGAGTGGCCATCTGGCGATTAGTAACGGTTGGATTCTTTAAAATATTTAAGTGGTTTCTTAGATAAATCGATCCTTTGTTACACATGCAGAGAATGTCGAAAGTTGTTGATGTGCTCTTTACCTTAATCTGGAGCTGCAGGAACTTCACATACTCGACCGCTTCTTCGAGCATTGTGCTAATGTCTACCTGTTGAATGCAAAGCTAGCTTTAGCCATCCATCATTTTTGTTAGGAGATGACGGTTCGTCGATGGAATGAACATGACACTTACTTTGGTTCCATTAGGCACCAGGTTCTGTAATATCTTCAGTCTCTCATTGATCCTCTCCCTCCTTTTCTGTGTTTGTACAAAAAGGCGGACACGTCAGGATTCCGAAAAATCGAAATACTTTTTCCTTACATGCACCGATATGGAATATTTCACGAAACATCGCGATATATTTTTCGGAGGGCTCGAAATGATGGTCAAAATCGATGTTTCAAACCTTGATGGCTGATCAAAACTCATTGCATTAAAACAGGCCTAATGGGACTAATGAATTACCCTTGCGTAGAGGCTTTGGGGGTCGGTGGCCGAACCGCGTCCAGCTCTTGTTTTCCCATTCAGATTGAGGGCCACCGCTTCTTTCGAGCTGGAGCTCGCTGCGTTGCCTCCTCTGCTCTGCTCCTGGGAAGCGATGGAGTCGTCCTCCGAGCTGTAGCAGCTGGAGCTCTGCCCATTCAATGCAGCGTTGCTCTCATCCTCCTCAACGCTCGCACTCTTCTGGGACTTCTTCGATTTTGTATTCTTGGAGCTCCTTTGGACCTGCATTGAGATTATGCTCGTCAGGACACGAGAACCGCCAATTTGAAGCACCTCGATCAGAACTATGGTTCGAAAGAGCCTATACTCACCTGCGATGGAGCCCGAGCTTTCTTCTTAGGATTTACGGCCTTGGCGATGTCGAGCTTTTCATGCACCGCGGCTTGATCATCCTCGTCCGAATGCGACTTTCTTTTGGGCTGCGGCTTTTGCTCGTGAAGAACGACGGGTTCGAGATGGTTCATGTCATCGCTCCTCTCCTCATTCAAACAGATATGGTCTCGAAAAAAATCGCTAGGAACGACATGAAGGGACGGGGCGGGGATTTGATCCTCGACCATGCAGAAATCCATCGGCAATGAGGTGCCACTGATTTCGGGGACTACATTGGATTCACCCAGGTAGCAGCCTCTATAGTCAGTAGAGGGGAGGGAGAAGCAACTAGTACTGATGCTACTAGAGTTCTCTTGGGGCCAATAGTACAAACTGGAATTAACATCCTGCGAGCTGTTATACAAATCAGCAGCATTATCAGACCAGAACATGGATGGGATCCCCATGTTCGGGTCATGATCCTGCTCGTTCAGGAAGGGGTAAGCACCAAGCAATTGAGCCATTAGTTCAGACTCCTCGACCGGCATTGCAGGACCGAAGGAGCTCCAGCTCGCCCCCGAAACCGCAGGCTCCATTTTTTCGGGTGGAGGCCTTCGGGGGTACTTAAGGCCTGAGGAGTGTTAAGAGAGTATAATAGCTTGGCGAGGAGGCTTAATCCAGCCCCGAAGGTATTTATACCAACATCCTCGAGAGACTGTAGCACAGAGAATTGACTTCACTCCCCTCACCAGAATCAAAGGATTCTTTAATTGGCGATGATTAACGGATCGCGAGTCCACCGTGGGGCCGACGGGAGGGATACAACTCAGCGAGGGGATGAACTCGGGCCAATGATGGATTCAAATAATGGGAGGTCATTTGCGGGCGGGGATTAGCGCAATGACTTATCCAAGATCGCGGATCAAGAAGGCGGTCGATGTATTCAATGGGAGGGCGGGGAGGCCTAATCCGAGATTCCGATCGCAGAGGGCCTGACATCAATGATTGGAAGGTTTCAACTCATGATCAGTGGGGGGCTTAAACATGAATGATGGGGGTAGTGTGAGTGATCTGGCAGCCGGGAGAACGTGGGGAGTTCTTGCAGGGAAAAAGGAATGGAGGGGGGGAATTTTGTTGGTGTGAATAAAGAAAGGAGGGAGGGGGGGAAGAAGAGGTCGGCAAGATCGTGGAGAGGGGTTCTGACATTCTTAAGTAGTCGAAGGACTCCGAATCGGAGGAGGACAGCAGCGTATCCGCCAACTGTGATCCCTGTCCCCCCATGGGGGCTGAATACCTACCCACTGTTCCATCCCCCCCCCCCTGCTGTGGCCACAGCTTCATGGGGGCTTCCAATGGGGCCTTAAACAAACAGTTCAGCAGCAACAGGCAGGACGGCCACTACTATCTGTGCTGCAGAGATTATAGTTAGTCCCTAACATCAGTGATTATGTTGGTTGTTAGCATTTGAGCAATGTGCTTTGTGAATCGATTTCCCGGGAATTGGAATTCCCTAGGAAATGGTCGCATTCCCATGTTATACTTATTTTTTCCATAAAACCACCAGGTGTGAGGGAATGGCAATGCTGCCTGCATTTGGTGGTATATGCTTTCACCATCAGCACTGGGCATTGCAAATCTTAGGTATTTGGTTGAGAAATGAAATCCCACAAAAAGTAAGCTTTTATTATCAGGGAAAGTTTTTTGTTTTTTTTTTCTTGAGCAATCCTCCTCGGTGACTGGCTTATTAAAAGAAAGAGTATAAAGCACCCGGTACGGATTCGGGAGAAAACAATGAAAACTTAAAATTCTCCCCCTGCGCGCTTAACTCATGCGTCGCAAACCAGGCTTGTCAAGCGGGAAAGACCCACCCAAGGTAAGACACAATCCAAAGATGGGCTCTCTGAAGGCTTAGGTATCGCTAGAAGCTCTCGATGAAAGTCTCATTTTAAAGTTATGGAAATCATGGGAATGGACCCATTTCATCTGGGCATATCACGGTGAACTCCTACAGATTTATCAACTCCGGTGGAACGGTTTGTCTACTTGCATCCGCGCTTTGGAAGACTAAAGCACACCTGCATAACAGGATTTTCATGTGGTTGGTGCTGCACAACAAGGTCCTCACTCATTGGAACCTGAGAAAGAGACGACACCCTAATCTGTTTGATGTGTCGTGTGTCATGTATGACCACCCTAAAGAGACGGCCAACCATCCTTTCCTTAACTGCCCTTTCTCCATCTTGGTGTGGCGAAAAGTAAGAGATCGATTACAGATCACAGGCAGACCAACAAATCTCCGATCTTATTGGACCAAGTGGCGTAGAAAGCGGATATCTAACAAGCTTCGATCGACGTGGAACATATCGGTGATAGCAGTTTGTTGGGCTATTTGGGCTGAGCGGAACCAGCGGGTCTTCAATGGGAAGACTGATACTGTGGATGGTGTTCCTCGCAGAGTGGAGACACTCTTACGTACATGGAAGATCGCACTTCAAGGAGAAGCCAAGGACCGTCTTGAGGCAGTTATCTTTTGACTTCTTTTTGTTTCTTTTCTCTC
Source organism: Chamaelirium japonicum (assembly GCA_947650365.1). Lineage (NCBI taxonomy): Eukaryota > Viridiplantae > Streptophyta > Magnoliopsida > Liliales > Melanthiaceae > Chamaelirium > Chamaelirium japonicum. The sequence continues at coordinate 34,405,488 of OX393552.1, forward strand.
TCTTTTATGTTGTAATAGTATTCTGTTTTTAATAAACCGGTAGGGGTCTAGGTCGAACCCCCCCGTCATTCACCAAGAGGGATTTCTCAAAAAAAAAAAAAAAACCCATTTCATGGGGATTTCCAATTCACAAGAAAGGAACACAGATCGAGCTTAATATTTGATGGGTTCCCGACTTAGTATTATTCATTAATAGTCGACTTGACTTTTTTGCGCAAAATAGAAGTAACCCCCTAGTCATTCACCAAGAGGGATTTCTCAAAAAAAAAAAAAAAAACCATTTCATGGGGATTTACAATTCACATGAAAGGAATGTAGATCGGGCTTAATATTTTACTTTCTATTTAAGGATGGATTCCCGACTTAGTATTATTCATTAATAGTCAAGTTGACTTTTTTTTATGCAAAATAGAAATAATCCCAGTCATTCACCAAGAGGGATTTCTCAAAAAAAAAAAAATGAACACATTTCATGGGGATTTCCAATTCACAGGAAAGAAACGCAGATCGGGCTTAATATTTTACTTTCTATTTTAGGATCGGTTCCCGACTTAGTATTATTCATTAATAGTCGAGTTGACTTTTTTGCGCAAAATAGAAGTAACCCTAGTCATTCACCAAGTGGGGTTTCTCAAAAAAAAAAAAAAAAAAAGAAGAACCCATTTCATGGGGAGTTCCAATTCACAGGAAAGGAACACAGATCGGGCTTAATATTTTACTTTCTATTTAAGGATGGGCTCCTGACTTAGTATTATTCATTAATAGTCGAGTTGACTTTTATGCGCAAAATAGAAGTATCACAAATGTTGGAAGACCTTAACCATTGGAGGGGAAGTGTTTTGCAAGGAGTGGGTACTATTCATTACTTGACTTTATGAAGGATACAACTTGCAATTTTTTTTTGTCCTTTTAGGGTTTAGAGATAAGCACGTTTCGCAACTCTTAGCTACTAAACCAAACCTAAAATGCTTAGGATACAAGTGTTTGTTTAGGCTTGTGGCAAGTTGAGTTTAAGTTGGGTTAAACCCCGGCTAACCGGATTAGGGCATCGAATAAATATAGAACTTCTTCGATTAATCAATTAACTTCTAAACTTATATCTTAAAACAATAATTATTTAAACCTCTGTCTAACCTGTCAGACTCATAGGGGCATGCCCGTGCCATGTACGTGTGTGAAAAGGAGAGAGTCGACCAAACTAAAATGCTATGGGACGAGATCGTGAGGAGCCCTCTCGAAAGAATAATGAAGTATCCCTAACATTGTGTATATATCATATATTTTTCTTTCGAGGTAGGGGTAGTAGGTGGTATTGTTTCGTTTCAACCCTAAGTCCGATTCTCTTTTTTTGAAAAATATCCCCTAGTCCAACTCTCTTTATAGTTTATATCATGATCATGGATTATTTAACATGATATTTCGTAGGGTTTCAGTACGGTACCGAATAGGAAAAATTTGGTACCATACCAAATCCATCTCCACCATCCTTCTTATTTTCCATGCATCCTAGCGGTGGGAGCATTATTCTAGGGGCCATGGGATGAACCCTAGGTGAACACATGAGATCCATCATAGGGCCATCGGATGGTCCCTATGAATTTCGGTACGGTACCGAAGTAGGTACCATAGGATTTCCCTACTTCATATATTTGGATGCACCCTACATTCAACTTTCAAAGCCTACCCAAATCCATGGCTTTGAAAGTGTGTTAATCTTTGAGTGAAACATGAGTGAGTTATTATTCCATCCCCACCCCTTAACTTTTTTCTTTTTGTTTTTTTTTTCATTGTTCAAGAAAAATATCAGGGGAGGGATTATTATAAGGGTTATTTAGACCTTGCCCCACAACTAATACCTTTAATTAGACTTTGAACCCAAACTTTTCATAATTAGACTGTGCACCCCAATTTCACGGATTCCGTGCTATAAATGGCTAGCTATACAACGGCTATAAATGGGGGCTAAAATCAAAAGGGGTAGTATTGTTAGTGTAGGAATGCACACAGGGCCAGAAGGGTCAGGCGTGAGCAAAACAGCGCACGCACGGAATCCGTGAAATAGAGTGGCGGGGCACAGTTTAATTATGAAAAGTTGGGGGTCAAAGTCTAATTAAGGAAATAAGTTGGGGGGCAAGGTCTAAATAACCCTTAATACAATGATAGTTGTACCCATGGGAGGAACTGAGGAAGGGTTACAATGGTCACTACCACCTTATCTTCTGTGTTCCCTGTAAGGACAATGTGTTCCAAATTCCAAATTTCCCATTATAACTAACAATAAATTTTTATTAAAAAAAAAACAATCAAACTGCTGTCAACATCCACATGTCAACCTTACAAGCAAGCCACATGTAATATCACTAGACAATGTTAAATTGATATAATCTAAGATAAAAAAAAAACATATGCACTTACAAAGGCTGAAAAATCAACACCGACATCAGAGGATTAACATTAGATTGACTGCAGGTCGAAAAATTCTCGTCAGACTTCCCCACAGTCGACTCCGTATTTTCGGAGAAGAAAAATCTGACAATTATGCCACCTAAAACTTCATAATTACCCCCCAAAAAAAATTTATGCAACCGATCCCCGTTCAACTTAAAGGGTTCATTTCCAACATCGAATCGCCCTGGATTTACTCTTAGAAGCCATCAAAAGAAATGATCCCATCAGGCATCCCGTACCGTATGATGACGGGTAAGATGCAGAGTGTTGTCGTTCACATGTCGTGGGTGTCTGCCATTGGATGGTGCTGATGCATCGGAAGCAAAGTTGTCTTATCATCATCTCTTAGCATGCATGCATATATGGGATTTACACCCTAAATCCCTGTGAAATCAAGAACGGAACCCAATGACCCACATGGGCTATCAAACCGGCCCCTGTCGAGATTCACATGTTGATCTTACTATCTTTGTCGATTTCTTCAATCGTTCTCGGTTCTGACATATTCAAGCTTCGGCTCCGGTTGAAGGATCTACAATAGCCTGTTGCTCAACACAAGTCATGTCTGACAAACTCAGATGCATTGGAAAAACAAAATAAATAAACCAACTGTTGTATAACCATTTCAACTTTACCTTGTTGACTTGAAGAGAGTTTAATACAAATGATCGGCTCGGTTCATCCACACAATGCTTGACTTCAGATTGGTGGAGTCTCTCTCTCTCTCCCTTCACTCTTAATAAACAAATGGATGCAGAATTGAATCCTTGATCACCACACCTAGAAAGAAAACACATGAATATAAAATGAGAAATCAATTCCCCGGAAGAGAAGGTGCGAATAATTAACAAAAATATCAGCACACGGTTTCGTTTCGCATCACCCAATGTAGGTCAATCGCCCGGCAAGCAAACCCTTCTTCGATCTAAAGGAGAACCTCCGTGGCTAGTTAGAGATCATTCATCTCCGATACATATGTTATAACTGAATGAGTTGGTGAGCCGTGTTTTCTGACTGATCAAAGCCATTTCGATGTCGTTAGTTTACGTCCGTGGAGAGAGACATGAGTGCCTAATGTATAATATCTCAGGCCCACAAGTATGTCACATCACCAGCACATCCGGGAAGATCAAGCAGGCCACTAAGCTACAGTGTCATTCTCCATTGACAGGCCATATGTTGTTCTGGCGCAATACAGCCTGGCTCTGAGGCTGAAGTTCTTTCTTGCAACTTCTACAGTTCGGTTGTATGACTCCTTCCAAACTTCGACCTCAGAGTGAAAACGGGGATTGAAAGGAGAGGAGAAAGGCTAAAGATGAGCATGCCGAGAATTAAACCATGAGTGATTCTCTTAACTGCTCCCAGAATCTTGGCATCTGATCACACGCTCTACAACTGTAGATTGGTGGATATACGTTCGCTAAGCCTCAATGAGATCCAGGGAAAGGGAAATCTGCAGAAACAGCCTAGTTACTACCGCCTCTACGAGAGAATAAGATATAAACAAAGGAAGGAGAAGTAAATTTCACTGAAGTTCATATTCCAGCATGAAACTTAGTCCATCTGAAAGCAAGAAACTGCGAAAACAAAATTAATTTCAAGTGAAAAGAATTGCAAGAGATGAAAATTCTGAACTTTTGGGTAATCACAGTTTAGTGTGATACATGGTCTGTGACAATCAAACTCAATGGAACTTAACGATGCCTGAAGCTGGATTTACATTTAAATGCACATTAATTAAGTCCACAAAGGTACCTTTTGGAAACTCCCTTGAATGTCCTCTTCCCTATTACCTTGAGATTTCTTATTGGACTCCTCATTCCATTCCTGGACCATTCTTTTCCATGTTCCATGTTGAGACTGAAAGCGAACGTGATTATCACTGGGATGTTCATCGGTAGGTCTTAGGCTCTTAGGTAAGCTAAGGACCGCCAGTGCCCACTTCTAACCGTTTGCATTCCAGCACGAGGGGGATTTTTGTCTTTGTTGCAGCTGTTTCAATAGATCCTCCTGATCCACCATTAGTCTCACTTGATCCACCACCAAATCCACTAAATTTTTCACCAAATCCATCTTCAAATCTGCAGGGTTCACCAGAGTTGTCTTCCGATCCACCAAATCCACTGGATTCACCACCAGCTCCATCAGAGACACCAGAGTCCGTCAGTACTTAAAGGGGTGCTTGGCATTTGGAACAGTTGTTCCGCTTAAACCTCATCCAGAAGAGGGCATTCCCGTCAATAGCCATTTCTAGTGTAAATTGAGGGTGTCCCAGTTCGCATACAAATGCATGGAACGATAAAAGATCGTTCCCAACTCCTTCATTCTAGCGGAACAAAAACTATCCGTTAGTTTTAAAATAAGGATTGGTAATAGAAACGGGCGGTACCGGAATGATGCCAAACACCCCCTAAGTGACACCATTAGTTTTGCCATCAAATCACATCAGAGCTTCAGAGGACGATGTCAAGGACTTTATTGACCTACTCCACTAGATACCAGAGCCATTTCAACGATTGTCACTAGATTAGCGAAGCCGAGTTTCAAAGGACGCTAGTATGAGGGCCTACTTCACTAGATACCAGAGCAATACTCACGAGGAGACTAGTGCATCCAACTAAGGGGTACTGATGCAATTCAGGTTGCCAGAATTATCAATTTTGCCCTCCGGAAAAAATTATTATTTTGTCCCCTGTTATTTTCTAGGGGATTTTTATTTTTGCCAATGGATGTATTTGTTTTTTTATTATCTTTCAATCGGTTGTTTCCAAGCCCCGATCAAATTCCTGGATCATCAGTTGTATTAGCCTAGGTGTGGGGGTTGTTTACCAACATAAGTTGTATGTGTGGGTGAACCCATAGATTAGGCTACGTTACTCATGGCATGATTTGGTTGGGCCTACTTTTGTTAGATCAGAAACAATTTGGGTTGCATCGCTTTTTGATTGATTTAAGTCCATTTTGGGCCCTTTTTGAAGCCCACGTGTTGTTGGATCTTGACTTAAAGCCGAACCTCATTTATTTGACTGAAACCGATTTGTATGAAATGAAACAATTATGGACCATGGGATGTAACTTAAAAAGAAATACCAAAAAAAATCCTAGCCCTTCACATGTCAACCATCTATCAATCCCCTCCTTATGACCAATGCCGCCCTCCTTCCCTCGTTACCCGTGAAACCTCTCTCGTCCCCTTCCTTTCTCTCTTTTTGTGCTTCTGTGGTTTCTCTTTCTCTGCTCTTCATTCCTCTTTTGACTGCACCGTTCTTCAACTATCTCTTAAACTCCCAAATTGTTTTATCTTCTCCCCTAATGATTTAAAAAATAACCCCTTTCCTCTCTTTTGTGTCAGATTAGGATTAATTGCTCAAATTCCTGAAAGCGCTTGATTTCACTTCTTTATTCTTTCTTTTTCCTCATATTTTCACCTAGCTTCTTAACCCCCATATTCTTGGTCATTCCCAACTTGCCCACCATTCATTCTCTCTTGCTGACTGCTAAAGCAGCACGATACCAAGGTATATATTTTACAATCCTCTTTCCTTATTTTTCCCGGAAACTCAACTAGTTTCCACCATATATAATATATCTTCTCTTCCACCACCTATCTATTCCACCGCTTCACTCCCTCATCTTCGACTATTCTGAGGGCCAAGGTTTCGCCGGAGATGCTCAAGGACAGATCGAGAGTTACCATTGACACTTCAGCTTCTACTACATTACATCGGGAGTTACAATTTTGATAGCATAGCCTGCCAGAACGCAATCATCTGCTTAAAGTGTGGAAAGTGCAAGCACACCTCCTCTGTCTGTAGAACCTGTTTTTCCTCGCTCGAATATGGACTCTCCACCAACACCGCCCACACCGGTAGGCGACATGCCTTCACCCACTCCTTCCCCACCCCCACCTCCCACTCCACGCCTTCGGTGGAAGTGAACATCCCTTTCTCTGATAGCATGAGAGAAAACTATCAACTTTTCAAGCAGTGTTGTTCGTCTCTACCACCAGAGGCTTTCCTCATTCAAAAGTTTCGAGAGATGAAGCAAATTTGGCCAGTTTACAGGATCTGGACATGGGAGACAGTCAAGAGGGGGACCGCAGATATGGGGTCCACTTCCAACATAGATGATGCCGAAAAATCAGTCAACAGAAGAAATTTCAGCCATAGGGGACCACTTTCTCCTTTGAAGAATGGGGCCTTCAGATAGGGGTGGTGAATCCGAAATTCTGGAAAACACATTGGGTGACTTAAGGGGGGTACTGGATCATGTGTGGGATAAAGAGAACATCGAGAGGATTGTTTCTCCTTTTGGGGTGTTCCATGATTTTGAACACGAGATGAGGAGGAAGGTTCCTACCTAACAGTTGAGGTTTTTGCTCCATCTATATGACCTTGAACATATTCCCTCCTCGATTATGTGCAAGATCGGTAGCTTCTACTACAATATTAGAGTGGAGGTTGAACAAAATCATTTCTAGCCTCACTACACCATCCCTCGAGGAGACACGGATGTAGCAAACTAGCAGCCCGTGGCCAGTAACCTCACTACACCATCTCTATTCCTTTTGGTGTTTACTTGTTTATAATATGTATGTGTCATTATGTTACATGCATTTGATTAGAATATACTCAATTTCATGTTAGGAATGAATTATATTGATGCCTATATACATATGTACTTGCAGTTGCAAATATTGACTATACATATATATCAGTGCCTGGAGGACACCTATGCACACAAGGCCACGCCTAGGCTCCCTCTGGACACCTAGCCTTGCCTTGACAACTATGATGTCGACGACCCAAAGCCAAAGGAGAGAGACGCGTTGGCCAAGTCAACCTCAGGTTGGACTGGGCTTGGGAAAGAGTTCAACCCCTCGGGTTGGGCATGGGCTGATCCCTCAACCTACCGGACCCAACCGGATTACATCCCTACTATCACGGTATCACCTGACTATTCATGATTGGATCACACACGGGTTATTAAACCTACGACGAGCAAACTCATGTTCAACGAGCAAACTCACGCTCAACGATCAACAGTGCTTTGATGCCGGTTGTTAGGAAATCGGGTAGGATGGAAAGTCAAGACCCTCTGAATATTATGGCAAGGATACTCTGGTGAACCTAATCAGTAAAACCTAGAGGGGGTGAATAGGTCTTGTTCGGGGGATTTTTCGCTGGTCCGTGCGGGCTGCCTGCAAGACAAAGAAAAGAGAACGTGAGAACGGCTGGCTCCCTTAGGAGCGCAGACCCTCCGACGCTCAAGTCAGTCACGGTGGCACAACGGCGAGCTGCGGTATACCAAAGTGGTAGGGAAAAGGAATTCGAACCTGTACTATGGAGCCTGGGGGTGAGCATTTATAGCAATCGGCGGCCTACCGTGGCCCGACACGTGGAGATTCTTCTGGCGCCTTCTAGACCCCCCACGTTCTGGCTCGCGTGGGTCTGACAGTCCTTGGTACTCGCGCCCTGACATTCTGTCGTCAAGCCTGCCAGGCGGTTTGAGTGGGGGAGGGAATCTTTCTTGTCGTGGCCAGGTGGCCATTCTGGAATGCTCGAGTCTGGGCGGTCTCAGGGAGGAAGCAAAGGCAAGCTCGCCCTACCCTGCTCCGCCCCCTAGTCCGTATTTATCAAGAGTCGGACCTTGCGGGAGCAACATCTTCGATAAACAGGGGTCTGGGCGAGCTCCTGAGCGAGCTAGGCGAGCTCCTGTGCGAGCATGGGCGAGCTCGTGCGCGAGCTAGGCGAGTGACTGAGCGAGCTAGGCGAGTGCCTGAGCGAGCTAGGCGAGCTCATGCGCGAGCTAGGCGAGCTCCTGAGTGAACTTGGGCGAGCTCCTGAGCGAGCTCTTAGCCTTTCGGTCCCTTCAGCCCAATGTGGATCTCGCTCCACTGTCAAGATGATTCGATGAGCACGGGGGAGCGAACTCCTGCGGGGTCTAGGAGGGGCGAGCTGCACTCAGATACAAGGTGTCCATCCAGCTCCCCGTGGGGCGAGCTCCTGAGAGGCTGGGAGGGGCGAGCTGCACTCAGATACAAGGTGTCCATCCAGCTCCCTGTGGGGCGAGCTCCTGATGGGCTGGGAGGGGCGAGCTGCACTCAGATACAAGGTGTCCATCCAGCTCCCTGTGGGGGGCGAGCTCCTGATGGGCTGGGAGGGCGAGCTCCTTGCGAGCTTAAATGGGGCACGCTCGGCTTCCGAGGGTTCCAGCTCCTGGACGGGCTCCCTCGAGAACTCTATCTCAGATGTGTTTGCAATGCTATCCAAGATATGTGGTTTCTGACCACCCCCAACATTACCCCCTCCTGAGGGAGTGATCGAGGAAACTCGACGCTTGCTCAGGAGTCTTAGCGAACTCCTATCCCCGGCAATGTGCCTGATATCAATGTCTGTCGTAACAGTTTTCTTGTGGGGCGGAGATAGTAGCGATGGCGTCCTGCGCCGAGAGCTTTGACTGCCAGTATTTCACAAACGCCGAGCGGGCCGGGAGCGTCAGCCACGAGCGATCTCCTTCCGATGCGAGCTTGTCACATGCGGTCAGGGTCTGCCTCGAGCGAGCTGCGGGCTCCTGCCGAGAGCGGTCTGCGCCGAGAGTTTTGACTCCCAGTATTTCACAAACGTCGGGCGGGCCGGGAGCGTCAGCCACGAGCGATCTCCTTCCGATGCGAGCTTGTCACATGCGGTCAGGGTCTGCCTCGAGCGAGCTGCGGGCACCTGCCGAGAGCGGTCTGCGCCGAGAGTTTTGACTCCCAGCATTTCACAAACGCCGGGCGGGCCGGGAGCGTCAGCCACGAGCGATCTCCTTCCGATGCGAGCTTGTCACATGCGGTCAGGGTCAGCCTCGAGCGAGCTGCGGGCACCTGCCGAGAGCGGTCTGCGCCGAGAGTTTTGACTCCCAGTATTTTACAAACACCGGGCGGGCCGGGAGCGTCAGCCACGAGCGATCTCCTTCCGGTGCGAGCTTGTCACACGCGGTCAGGGTCTGCTTCGGGCGAGCTTGGGGCACCTGCCGAGAGCGGTCTGCGCCGAGAGTTTTGACTCCCAGTATTTCACAAACGCCGGGCGGGCCGGGAGCGTCAGCCACGAGCGATCTCCTTCCGGTGCGAGCTTGTCACACGCAGTCAGGGTCTGCTTCGGGCGAGCTTGGGGCGCCAGCCGCGGGCGATCTTGTGACTTGGGTATCGCACCGAATCTCCAACGGTCGCTTCACCTTAACTGCGGCGCGAGGCTCAACGCTGATACAGCGAATCTCATCATGAGACCCCGATCGGCGCGAGACACGTGTCTCCTCCTCATTTGTCCCTTTCTCTGTCAATAAAGGACAGTGCTGGCGCCGGCGCAGCTTTTTCCACGCGTGGTCCACGTGGCGCTCGACGATTGTAGAGAAGCGAGCTGTCGCTTTGATCGCCGTCACGTCGCCTCGCCGAGCGCGCTTGGGCATTAACTGCGGATCGATTCACCTGTCTCTCGCTTGCCTATAAATAGGGGACGGGGGGCGAATTTTACCGCTGCGTGAAAAACAGCTCTCCCTTCTCCCTTAGCTTCTAGCACTTTCAGCTCGCTTTAGCCCTTCTGCTCTCATGGCTTCCGCTGCTGACGCTGCTGCTGCTGCTGCTGCCGCCCAGGCCGCCGAGCCCGCCACCGAAAGGGCGGTAGTCTGGGACAGTATCCGGGCGGCGATCGATCTCCCTCGGGAGATCCTCGTCACCGAGATGCCACTCTCGGGGAGGCCGCCCCAGGGCACAGTAGCTTCTGTCGGGCTGCTGTGGTCCGGGCTGCGGTTCCCCCTGAGTCATCTCGCCGGGGAGCTCCTGGAGTTGACGGGGCTTTGCCCCGCCCAACTCTCAGGAAACTCCTGGGGGATACTCTATGGGCTGTCTCAGCTGGAGACCGCCCTGAAGGCGAGGATCCCACTGAGCTATCTGCTCAAAAAGTGGCTCCTCAAGCCCTCGCCGGTCTTCAGCTCCGCGGGCTGCGGCTACTTCTACCTCGCCGGGCGACCTGGCGAGGTGCTCCCCTTCTCCACCATCGAGAGCAAGGACCGCCACTAGAAGGACCATCCTTTCGTGGCGGTCGGCGACTGGCGCGGGCGGTTTAGCGGAGTCCCGGCTTACCCCGGGGTTCCCCCGATGGCGGTCTTCCGGGAGATCTCCTTCTACAAGGCGGGGAAGAAGAAGTGCATCGCTCCCGACAGGGAGCGATCTCTGGATGAGGCGATCCTTCACTACCTCGGTGGGCGGACTCCGGAGAAGATCACCGCTCCCGACTTCGCCTTCCAGCTGAAGGACGGGAAGACCGGCGCTATTCTGCTGAAGCAGAAGATCGTCCGGAAGAAGAAAGAGGAGGAGATCGGCGCTATTCCGCCGATGCAGAACGCTCCTCCCTCCAAAGGGGCCAGCAAGGGGGCCGGGAGCTCGGGAGGCAACCCCCGCAAGAAGACGGTCCGGAGGCGGGCTTCGCCCATCCGCCTCAACGACCCCGACACCATGGAGATGCTCCGCCAGGGCGAAGCTTCCGCTCCTCCGCAACCTCCTCGTCCGGACGTCGGCCCAGGTCAGCCTCCCGCCCCAACTCCAATTGTCCGCCGCAAGATCCAAATGGTTGAGCCCGACGACCCGAACATCGACCTCCCGCTTACCATGGCGGAAGTCGAATCCGGGATGGCTCAAATTCTAATGGGCTACTTCCCGGGCGATCTGACCGTGCCGCTTCGTGTAGCAGTGCTGACGCAGGAGATGGAGGCACGCGGGAAGAAGAAGGCCAAGCGCGCGGGGCCCGCGCCTTCTAACGTCCAGGCGGAGCAACGGCGGAAAGCGCTGGAGGAGGCGGGCTTGGACTCGGAGCCCAGTTGGACGGACTCTGCGGAGGAGGCAACAGGCTCCGAGGAGGAAGAGCCCGCCCCTCAAGCTCTTCGGGCGGAGCCTGTCGCTCCCGCCCAAGGGGAGAAGCCCGCGACTCCATCAGCTCCCGCACCAGGGCCGGGATCGAGCGGGCAGGAGCCTCCATCTCCCGCCGACGGGGCAGGGGTCCAGCAGGGCGAGTCCGACGCCGTCGCTGCGACCTCCTTGCCGGCCTCGGCTCCAACTCCCGCGGCCTCTACACCGGCGGCCGCTCCAGCTCCCGCCCCTCCGGCCTCGCCTCCTGCAGAAGGCCAGGAGGGAGCGGGCTCCCAGCAGGGCTTAGGGGACCTGGTCTACAGGTCCCCTAGCTTTGTAGACATTGGCTCCGACTCCGAGTCCTTCAGCTCGGAGCCGGAGGCCAAGGGGGCCACGGCGGACCCTCCGAGCCCGCCAGGAGCCGGAGCTCGCCCGGGGGAGGTGATAGCCCCCACTCCTCCTGGCGTGCCCCCTCCTTCCGGAGCTCCCGGGGGTCCCAGCGCGGGCTCCTCTGCGGAGGAGGGGAGGGCGCCCCACTACGTGCGGCAGCTGCTGGGCCGCAACGTTTTCGCGCGTGCTCCCTTCGCTTCCATAAGCGAACGCCTTGCCGAGGTACTCACCGCACCTGTCTCCGTACAAATCTTAGTCTCAATTTTTGCTAACTCTTTCACCTTCCTTATGCAGGCGGAGAAGCAGAGCCAGGCGCTGGCCGCGGAGGTCGCTGGGGCCGGGAAGGCACTGGCCGCCTTGTTCGATGATTCCCTTCAGGGGTCCGAGCGCAAGGTAGACGAGCACATCCACGAGCTTCAGCGAGCCAAGGGCTCCGAGGAGCTGAGGGCGGAGTCAGAGGCACTGCACCGCAGGGTCAAAACCCTGGCGTCAGGCCTCGCCATGGCCGAGGTAGCCAAAGGCCTGTCCGCCACCGCCCTCCTCAAGGCCAAGGCGGAGCGAGACGAAGCTGTGTCCGCCCGGGAGGTCGCACAGCGGGAGGCGGCTCAACTTCAAGGCGAGGTCGCTGCTCTGAAGACGGAGATCGCGGCCTTGAAGGAGACACACGCCAACGGCCTTCGGGCTCAGCAAGGTCGCCTCCAAGCCCAACTGGACGATCTCCTCAAGAAAGGCGCCCTGGCCGCTGTGGAGAAGTACAAGACCGAAAGGTCGAAGAAGCGGCGCCGAGGGGACGACAGTGGGGCCGAGACAAGCAAGCCTTGAGCTTGCTGCCTTGTAACTACTTTTGTAATTTTTGTCAATCAATGAAATTTATATCTTTTTGGGTCCGCATATGCGTTTCTTTCTTTCTATGTGCCACTTATGAGTCCGCTCTAGGAGTTCGCAGCGATCTCGAGAGTGATACCCCGGGCGAGGCAGCTAATTCGATTCAACCTTTTATTTTAAAGTATATGCAAACGAAAAACTCGGCATGCTCGCAAAAACTCGATAGTCTCTGAGCCCGGAAAACGTTTAAACGAACCAAAAAACTTCAAAAAACTTCCCTACACTCAGAGACTTAAACCATTTTTGTTTTAAAGGAAACTAATAAGTGCTAGCTGCCCCCTACCCGGTTAATTTCTCTCGATGATCCTGTTCGGCGGGCTCGCCCTTTGAGGGGTTTGCCAACGCCAGGATGCTTCCGTTCATGGCGGGTGAACGCGAAAGATCCTGGTTAGGTTTAGAGTCCACTAGGCAGCGGACTTCCCCGGGAAGCTCAAGGTCGCCCACTGGCTGCCTCTGAGGATCCCGGTCTTGCTTTAAGTCCGCACAGCGGCGGACTGCCCCGGGAAGCTCAAGGTCGCCCACTGGCTGCCTCTGAGGATCCCGGTCTTGCTTTAAGTCCGCACAACGGCGGACTGCCCCGGGAAACTCAAGGTCGCCCACTGGCTGCCTCTGAGGATCCCGGTTTTGCTTTAAGTCCGCGCAACGGCGGACTGCACACTATAGATCATGCGGGCTCTGTCTGCGCCGAGCTTTCTAGTTAAATTGTTGAAAACCTCTATCGTTCATTCATAACTTCTTCAGAAATTACAAAAATTTCCTTAGGCATAGAACTTGCGAAGGTGCAGAGCGTTCCAAGGTCGCTCTAACAGGTCGCCTCCAGCGGTCATCAACCGGTAAGCCCCCGAGCTTCCTGCTTCGTGTATTATGTATGGGCCTTCCCAGTTCGCCGCGAGCTTTCCTGCATTAGACTCTTGCGTGTTTGCAAACACCTTTCTCATCACCAGATCGCCGGCCTTAAATGCCCGATGGCGGACTCTTTTGTCATAGGCGCGCTTCATCTCTTGTCTGTATCCGGCGAGGTGTAGATTGGCGCGCTCTCGTCTTTCTTCGAGCTGATCAAGGGAGTCGACGAGCAGTTTGTCGTTGTCGACCTCCGCCGACGCAAACCTTCTTTCAGTGGGCAGCTCGGCCTCTATGGGTAGCACGGCTTCGCAACCAAAAGTGAGACTGAAAGGGGATTCGTTAGTTGAGCGACGTGGAGTAGTGCGATAGGCCCACAGGACTCCATCGAGCTTCTGCTCCCACAATCCTTTTTTTCCTTCCAGCCTCTTCTTTAGGTTGTCCAAGATCACGCGATTCGTTGCTTCGGCCTGCCCGTTGCTTTGAGGGTACCTTGGGGAAGAGAATCTTAGGTCGATTCCATATTCAACACAAAAGCTTCTGATTAAGCGATTGTCGAACTGGCGACCATTGTCGGTGATAAGTACCCGAGGCAGACCGAACCGGCAGAAAATATTCTTCCAAATGAAGTCTTTTACCTGCTTCTCGCCAATCTTAGCTAGCGGGACCGCTTCCACCCATTTGGTAAAGTAGTCCGTAGCTACTAGGATAAATTTCTTTTGCCGGGCTGACACAGGGAAAGGTCCCACAATGTCCAACCCCCATTGCTGGAAAGGCCAGGGGCTCGCCAGGGGATGCAGTTCTTCTGCGGGCATATGGTTCGTGGTGGCGTGCTTCTGGCATTGGATGCACCTCTGGGCGACTTTCAAAGCGTCTTGCTCCAGAGTGGGCCACCAGTATCCTTGCCTTCGTACTTTCGCAGCAAGAGACCGCCCACCAGCGTGGTTTCCCAGCTCGCCAGAGTGAATGCACTTTAAAACTTCTTCAGTTTCCGGGCTCTCGACGCAACGGAGATTTGGCCCGCCAAAGGATCTTCGAAAAAGGCGATCCCAGCGAATGAGATAGCGCCCAGCGCATTTCTCCACTCGCCGGGCTTCCTCTCTATCCTCTGGTAACTCGCCCTTCTGGAGAAAGCGAAAAATGGGGGCGGTCCACCCGCTGGGTGGTACGTCGGCGGAGACTTGGTTAACAGCGGGCTCCATCAGTTGGAGCCGAGACTGATTTTGGACCTCGATGAGAATCTGGCGAGCCTCTGATGTTCCCAGCAAGGAGGCGGCGTTTGCCAAAGCATCAGCTCGCCTATTATCGGCTCGTGGAATTCGCTCGAAGGAGATCTTTTTGAACTCCACGGCCTTGTGCTTCACCAGATCCACATAGCCCGCCATTCGTGCATCCCGAGAGGCGTACTCCCCATTGATTTGGCAAATAATTAGCTGGGAATCGCTAAAGACCTTCAAGCGTTTGGCGCCTACCTCTTGAGCGAGCTCCAGGCCAGCCAGCAGCGCCTCATATTCCGCCTCATTGTTGGTAGCGGCGAAATCCAGTCGGACTGACTTCTCCAGAAGTACCGACTGGGCGATCAGTGCGACCCCGATCCCGGCCCCCAAAGCGTTGGAGGATCCATCGACGAATAATTCCCAGCCTGCCTCCTCTGAACGCTTAGTTGGAGGAAGCTCGCCTTGGTTGTCCAAGAACCTCGCCTTCCCAGGGTGTGCCTCAGTTGGCTCATCCTCCCGGTATTGGACCGGTTCTTCTATGGGGAAGTCCGCCAAGAAATCGGCGAGCGTCTGTCCTTTGACAGCAACTCGAGGGACATACTCCAAACCATAGGCGGCGAGCTCGGCGGACCAACGGTAGAGCCTGCCAGCTACCGAGGGCCTGGAGAGCGCGCTCTTTAGAGGGTGCTCTGTGATGACCCTGACAGGGTGGGCCGAGAAGTAGGGGTGGAGCTTTCTTGCGGTAAGGACCAAGGCCAATGCGACCTTCTCGATTGGTCGATACCGGAGCTCGGCGGGGAGCATTGTGTGGCTTACAAAGTACACAGGCCGCTCCACCTTTGCTTCTTCCACAACCAGGACCCCGCTCACCGCATTCTCAGTGACCGCAAGGTACACGCCGAGTTCGGCGCCCTCTTTTGGTGCCGCTAAGATCGGTGGGCTCGTCAGGTAGTCTTTGATCTTCTGGAAGGCGTGCTCGCACTTCTCATCCCAACAAATGCTCGCTCCTTTTCGTAGCAGCTCAAAAAGAGGTCGGCAGTTGTCTGAGGATTTGGAGATAAACCGATTGAGCGCGGCGATTCGCCCGCTCAATCTCTGGCCTTCCTGCCGTGTCCCGGCGCAGGCATTTCGACAAGTGCTCGGATTTGCCCTGGGTCGGCCTCGATCCCCCTGTGGGTGACCAGGTACCCGAGGAATTTCCCCGAAGTCACCCCGAATGCGCACTTCGCCGGATTCAGCCTCATCTGGTACTTTCTTAGTATCTCGAAGGTTTCGCGGAGATCGGCAACATGCCCCTCTCGCTCCCGACTCTTCACTAGGAGGTCGTCTACATAAACTTCGACGTTTCTGCCGATCTGATCTTTGAACATCTGAGTGACTAGCCTTTGGTAGGTCGCTCCAGCGTTCTTAAGTCCGAACGGCATCACTCGATAGCAGTACAACTTCTGGTAGCCCGCTCCAAAGTAGAAGGCGGTCTTCTCCTGATCGTCGGCGTGGAGAGGTATCTGGTTATACCCAGAATATCCATCCATGAAGGACAGGGCCTGGAACCCGACAGCTGCGTCGACCAGTGCGCCTATTCTCGGAAGAGGAAATCCATCCTTCGGGCATGCCTTGTTGAGGTCGGAGAAGTCAATGCATACCCTGACCGCTCCGCTCTTCTTAGGCACCGCCACGATATTGGAGATCCACTCGGGGAAGTGCGCCTCGCGGATGAAGCCGGCTCGCTCCAGCTTGTCTATCTCCGCCGCCACTGCAACGGACTTCGCAGCAGGTATGTGCCGAGCTTTCTGCTTGACCGGCGGGAACTCCTTCATGGTATGCAGACGATGACAGGCGACCTCCGGGTCAATCCCTGGCATGTCCGCGAAGCACCAGGCGAATACGTCACGGTATTCCCTGAGTAAGTCGGTTATGGCCAGGACCTCGCCCTTGGTTAGCGAGGTCCCGAGGCTAACAACTCTTGGCCCTTCTTTGCCGCCAATGTCGACCTCTTGAAGTGGTTCGGCAATTGGAAAACTTCCTCTCTTGGGGGTTGTCGGGCGACCTCCCTCCTCCAACTTAAGGTCCACACCGCTCCCACCCGGGGGTGGAGTAGGGGACTTAAGCGAGGAGGCCTCCAGCGGGCTCCCCAATAGCTCGCTCGTAGTGGGCGGTAATTGCTAGGAGGGTGCAGGCCTCTTGGCCTCGGCGACCTCCATATCCATGAGGTGAAGGACATCCTGCTCGCATCGGGTAGCGGCTACCTGATCACCCCGAATTACTACGACCCCGCTCGCGGTCTGGAATTTGAGGGCCTGATGGTTGGGTGAAGCTACCGCATTCATTTGCCTTAGCCAAGGCCGCCCAAGGATGGCGTTAAATGCGGAACTTCCATCCACTACCGCAAAGCGGACTTGGCGAGCCTCCGGGCCAGCGGTCACAGTGAGGGTTATCTCCCCTGCCACTTTGGCGACCTCGCCGGTGAATCCACTGAGGGAGCTCGTCGAGGGAGTCAGGTCGGCGAGTCTCAACCTCATTCGCAGGTAGGCCGACAGAAAAAGGATGTCCACGGCGCTCCCCGAATCAACCAGAGCTCGCCTCATCTCGATGTTAGCCATCATCAGGCGTATGACGAGAGGGTCATTGTGGGGCGTAACGACCCCAGTCATGTCATCTTCCGAAAACTAGAGAAAATCGCGGGCTTCCACCCTTGGTGCTTGAAGTAAGGTAGGAGTTAGCGAGACGGAAAATACCTTCTGTGCCCGCTCCATCTCCCTGATTCGTCGGCGGGCTTCATTACTGGATCTCGGGCCGCTCAGCCGCCCGCTAATGGTATGGCAGATCGCCGGTCCTCCCGGGGGAGGCGGAGGCAGGGCGGGTTCAGCGGGCCCCGGGCGATCTCCCTCCCGAGGAGCCCGTGCCGGTACCACCTCGAACCTCCTTGGAGGCGAAATAAACTGATTCAAGTGGCCCTGGGTGACCAAATCCTCGAGGTGGTTCTTGAGAGCCCGGCATCTGTTAGTGTGATGCCCAGGGCTTCGATGAAAAGCGCACCGCCGCGAGTTGTCGGTAGAGCCAGGCTCTCCGACCTGCAGGGGTGGCGGGTACTGGAAGAAAGGTTCATTCCGAATCTGATGGAAGATTTGTCCTGGCGAGTGGGTTAGCACGGTGAAGTCCCGCTCCCCGGGTCCTGGAGGCAGGCGCCAGTTCGCCGGCCTTCCAGCGACAGCCGCGGGGGCTTCAGCGGGCTGTTCAGCAGGAACAACGGGCGGTCCAGGCAAAGGCACCGCCAGGGGCACCTCCCTTCTCTCTACGGCCTTAACGACCAGCGGTCGCGGGGCCGGAGGAGGTCGCTACTCGACTGTCTTTCCCTTCCGGTCTAGCACGGCGTCTTCGAGCTTGATGTGTTGCTGGACCAGGGCAAATAGTTCAACCATCGTGCGAGGGTCCTTGATCACTAGAGCGTCATGAAGCTTGCAACCCTCGGGGAGGGCGCTTCTGAAAGCACTCACCACGGTGCGATCTTGGCCCGCCGCGTCTTCCAGAGCGAGGTAGGCGCTTCGGAATCGCGTTGCGAAGCACCGGAGCGTCTCGCGGGCTCCCATGGTTAGAGTAAACAGAGACTCGATTCTCTTCGGGGGCTGCCTATTGCAGCGATACTGCTCCAGGAATAGCCTAGAGAGAGTTGGAAAATCGGGGATCATGCCGGGCGGCAACTTGTGGAACCAGTTCAATGCCGAGCCGGTCAAGCTGCTCGGGAATGCTCGGCACAAGACTTGGTCTTGGTCCCGGAAAAACAGGAGCTTCCTGTAAGCCAAGAGATGGTCAACGGGATCCTGCGACCCGTCGAACAATACAAACTTCGGGGGGGTCCAGTGGTGCGGAAAACCCCCTTGGTGGACCTCGCTGGTGAAAAGCGAGCTACCTCCGTGGGCGGCGAGGTCTTCAAGTAAATCTACTGGCGCACTAGATCGCTGCCAGTGCCCGGGGAGAACTCCCAGAGGCGGCTGCGCAGGTCCTAGGCGGTCTCGTACGCTCCCTTGTGGCGAGGTCGGTCCCACCCCGCGGCGACCCTCGGGGGCAACCGCTCGGCGACCTCCTTGCCGTCCACCCGCGGATTCCTTCAACGTGTCAGTTGGTCTGTGGGAGGCCGTCGCCTCGCGAGCTTCGGAAGGTATTTCCACCGCGGGCTCTTTCCCTCGTCGCCGATGGCGCGGGTCGCGATCCCGTTCTAGAGACCTTGCCTCCAATCCGTCAGAATCGACGCTCCGGCTACGGCGGCAAGGGATGGTCGCGCGCGAGGTCGCCTGGTTGCTAGACCGCTCGGTCACTAGCTTCTGCAGCCTCGTGAGCGGGGTTTCCGGCACCCCGCGTACAGCCGCTCTCCCGACTGGGGGTTCCGGCTGGGAAACCTGCCGCACCGGAGCGACCGTGGGCGGTCGCGAAGTTGACGCCGGTGGTCGCACCGGAGACGCCGTCTTCGCCGGCCCAGATCGTCGGCTGGCCGCCGGAGCCTGACGCAATCGTGTCAGCTCCTCCATCATCGCCCGCTGGGTGGCCAACATCTCCAACAAGAGTTGGTCACTGAGCGGGACCGGGGGCTGAGGGGTCTCGACCGGAGGCTCGCTGCGCGCAGATCTGGCACGAGTCCTCGGTCGCCTGCGTCCCCTTGTCACCGGAGCCATCTTTGGGGTTACAAAAGCGCACGGCGCTCAACCGCGTGGCCGTGGGCGTTCTCGCAGGAACCAGTCGAAAATCCCACAGACGGCGCCAAATGTTCGGGGGATTTTTCGCTGGTCCGTGCGGGCTGCCTGCAAGACAAAGAAAAGAGAACGTGAGAACGGCTGGCTCCCTTTGGAGCGCAGACCCTCCGACGCTCAAGTCAGTCACGGTGGCACAACGGCGAGCTGCGGTATACCAAAGTGGTAGGGAAAAGGAATTCGAACCTGTACTATGGAGCCTGGGGGTGAGCATTTATAGCAATCGGCGGCCTACCGTGGCCCGACACGTGGAGATTCTTCTGGCGCCTTCTAGACCCCCCACGTTCTGGCTCGCGTGGGTCTGACAGTCCTTGGTACTCGCGCCCTGACATTCTGTCGTCAAGCCTGCCAGGCGGTTTGAGTGGGGGAGGGAATCTTTCTTGTCGTGGCCAGGTGGCCATTCTGGAATGCTCGAGTCTGGGCGGTCTCAGGGAGGAAGCAAAGGCAAGCTCGCCCTACCCTGCTCCGCCCCCTAGTCCGTATTTATCAAGAGTCGGACCTTGCGGGAGCAACCTCTTCGATAAACAAGGGTCTGGGCGAGCTCCTGAGCGAGCTAGGCGAGCTCCTGTGCGAGCATGGGCGAGCTCGTGCGCGAGCTAGGCGAGTGACTGAGCGAGCTAGGCGAGTGCCTGAGCGAGCTAGGCGAGCTCATGCACGAGCTAGGCGAGCTCATGAGTGAACTTGGGCGAGCTCCTGAGCGAGCTCTTAGCCTTTCGGTCCCTTCAGCCCAATGTGGATCTCGCTCCACTGTCAAGATGATTCGATGAGCACGGGGGAGCGAACTCCTGCGGGGTCTAGGAGGGGCGAGCTGCACTCAGATACAAGGTGTCCATCCAGCTCCCCGTGGGGCGAGCTCCTGAGAGGCTGGGAGGGGCGAGCTGCACTCAGATACAAGGTGTCCATCCAGCTTCCTGTGGGGCGAGCTCCTGATGGGCTGGGAGGGGCGAGCTGCACTCAGATACAAGGTGTCCATCTAGCTCCCTGTGGGGGGCGAGCTCCTGATGGACTGGGAGGGCGAGCTCCTTGCGAGCTTAAATGGGGCACGCTCGGCTTCCGAGGGTTCCAGCTCCTGGACGGGCTCCCTCGAGAACTCTATCTCAGATGTGTTTGCAATGCTATCCAAGATATGTGGTTTCTGACCACCCCCAACAGGTCTATTTCTCCAATTATGACCAATTTCTATTTTTTTAAATTACACAGGTTTAACTATCACAATGCATCAGAGTGAATGAGCAATAATTCTTCATTGGGTGTGCATCCAAAAACGCTATGCAGAGCCTATCTCATGTCAACACGGATTCATCACAAATACAGCAACTCGGAGTTACCTGCCATTTTTTCACCGTCTAGACATCTCGCCGGCGGCAGGCGGAGTATCGCCGGAAGCGAGCTCAACCTTCCGCCCTTCCCCCGCCTTCCTGCCGGAAGACTCCGCCTTCACAATCAGAGCCGCTGCCCTGTCGACAAGCCTCAGATCAATCACCCATTCGCCGCCGGCCCTCCCCTCCGAAGAAATCCGACGGCGTCTTCAGTTTACCGTGGTCACGACTAACGGAGGTGATCGCCGCCGCCTAAGGTGGTCACTGCTCCGCCCCCCCTCCCGAATCGCTGCGTCCTCGTCCCCGCCTTGAGCTTCAGCTCAGCAGCCGCACACAGCCTTTTTGCCGAACCTCATCGCCGCGCCGCGCCGCGGCTTCGATTCGACCGCATCGACCGCCGCTTACCTTGCCCTTCTAAATACCCCGGCCTAACAGATCCCGCCGCGGCCTTGCTCCGGCCGGGCCCCGGCCCAGTCCAGCACGATCCATATCAACCAGTTACGTCGGGTCGGGTCCACTGACGGATCCACGTAATTCATTCGGGCGGGTTGGAACTCAAAAGTTTTTTTTTTGTTTTTTAGCGACAAGTTGGAACTCAAAGTTGTGTCCCCATCTTAAATTTAGACCTGTCAACGGGTCGGATGAGGGTAGAATGGTAGATCCAGATTTGATCTATTTATTTTTGAATCGGGTCAGATCAATTTTAATCAGATCTCATACCAAAAATATTAATCTCAAATCCGGAGTCTTCAGATTCAGATAAAGATCCTGTCAATTGACAGGTCTGGGACGACAAAACAACATAAACAATCAAATAGAAACTCGCGGTTTCTAAGTTTGAATCATTGATTAGTTTGAGCCAATGGATTTGGTGATCCATAGATCTGATGGTTAATGTAAGACGGCTAACTTGGGCATCAGACGATAGAAATATGATGGCTAGGTTTGGCAACGGATGGAATATGATATACATTATAAAGTTGGCTAGATGTATCGGATCGGATCAGAGTAGATCCATATTTGATCCGATTATATTTTGAGTCGGATCATTACAAATCAGACATCGGACCAAAAAACTAGGCGTTATTAATGTTAGATCCTTAAAAAGGTTTTTGTTTAACGTTAAGGGCATGTAAAATTTGAACTTAATGTTAAGTCCCAGTGGTTAACTTTGGCTAACAAGAGCTCCCTCTGCGCACACATGTAATAACAAAATTTTTTAAATAGTAATTTTACCCCTACATATAAAGTGTAACAATTGTAGCAAAAGTGTAACAATTGGTAAAGAGTAACAATTCATTAGCAAAAAGTAACAATTTGATATGGTAAAATACCTTAATTGTAAATTGATTGTAGCGGTATTTCTGCTCATCTGGTCACAATATGATTTTTTTATGATTAAAAATACATTTAACTATACGAAATCAAGTTGATTCTATCTCACACATAAAGAATAACAATTCGGTTAAAAAAAGTAACTATTTGGATGATGGACAGAATATATATATATATATATATATATATATATATATATATATATATATATATATATATATATATATATATATATATATATATATATATATATATATATATATATATATATATATATATATATATATATATATATATATATATATATATATATATATGAGGGCTGGGTTTCTATGACATGTCATAGGGAGTACCCTATGACATATGGTGAATTAGTAATGCTAGAATGTTTAGAATGTGCTGAATTTTTTTGAGAGTGATCAACTTACCTTAGATAGAATGTCCACAAAAAATAAAAGCATTCTAAAACTTGTTGGAGCATCAAATGCTAGAAACTTTATCGGCCATCCATTTTAACCGTTAAATTGAAAATCATATTTGATACCTTTAGAAGTTTTAGAATGAGCCGATTTTTTGCGGGGGTCCTATCTAAGATAGGGTGATCATCCTCATAAAAATTCAGAACATTCTAAAAATTCTAGGGTTACTAACTCACCATATGTCATAGGGTACTCCCTATGACATGTCATAGGAACTCATTTCCCTATATATATATATATATATATATATATATATATATATATATATATATATATATATATATATATATATATATATATATATATATATATATATATATATATATATATATATATATATATATATATATATTGTTTTGTGGTTTTAAATCAACGATCTAGAGTGATATTAATTATTTTTCGTACAAAAAATCATTCGTGTTCAATTGAGGGCAGAAAATATAAATTTAATAAACTTTGACTATATTACGAGAGGGGGAAGGAACGCACGGTCTCACAGGATGATGGCTACTCGCTCACGAAAAACGTGGGAGCCTCTTGTTTATTAATCACATATATATAGGCTTAGGGTTAGGGCTATGTATCAATATATAGTGGGCAGCCACTATACGTAGCCGCCACTTATATAACACTCCCCTTGGATGCCCACTTTAAAGCATTGCCTCATTAAATCCTTGCCAAGGAAAACCCAATTTAGGACAAAACCTTTAGCGAAGAAAAAAGAGTTCAACGCATTCTTCAAGAACAGATTCTTCTGGAATCTTTGTGGGTGCGGCTTAAATTGCCTCGTTAAAATCTTTTGATGAGAAAAAACCTCATTGCAGGAAAAATAGTACAGTACGTAAAAGAAATTCTTCTGAATGGCTCTATCGGCATCTGCAGGATGCTTCCCCTCACCTTTATCCTACTTTCTATTAAATGTCTGGTTTATATCAATCTTCAAAAAGAAAATACTTCCTCCCCCTAATACATCAAGATACTACTTCCCACCCTATTAATAAATCATTATCAAATAACATTCACATGCCTTGCTAGTGAAGCCTCCTCATGTCAATCTGGTGCAGCAACTTCTGGAATATAGACTTTGGAAGCGCCTTGGTGAAAAGATCTGTCAAGTTTTTTGTAACATCCGCCCCAAATACACAAGATATTGTCCGCTTTGCTCGTGCCCGCACGAGAACTTCCCAGGGGGTCACCCATCCTGGTACTACTCTCGTCCGAGCACGCTTAACTACGGAGTTCTTACGAATTCCGTAGTGGAGCACGATTTTAAAACGCGTCTTCTATGTTTGGGAGGGGAAATTATATAAGTAGCTCAGGATCTCCTTCTCTCCAGGCGATATGGGGCTAACTCATGGCCTTGTACATCTCACCTCACCTCACCTCATCTATCTTGGCATTCTCGTCTCAGGAGTCTTGGCTCTTGGCTCTTGGCCTATTGGATCTTGGTCGTCACAATCCACCCCCCTTAGGGCTACACGTCCTTGTGTAGGGTTAGACCCCCCCATTGCGAGGAGAACCGGCGCTGATACCATTTTGTAACATTCACCCCAAACACATAATATTTTGTCCGCTTTGCCCGTGCCCGCACGAGAACTTCCCAGGGGGTCACCCATCCTGGTACTACTCTCGCCCGAGCACGCTTAACTACGGAGTTCTTACGAATTCCGTAGCGGCGCACAGTTTTAAAACGCGTCTTCTATGTTTGGGAGGGGAAATTATATAAATAGCTCAGGACTCCTTCTCTCCAGGCGATGTGGGGCTAACTCATGGCCTTGTACACCTCACCTCACCTCACCTCACCTCATCCATCTTGGCATCCCAGCCTCAGGAGTCTTGGCTCTTGGCCTATTGGATTTGGTCGTTACAATCCACTCCCCTTAGAATTGTATCTATTGGATCTTGGCCTATTGGAACACCTGTGGTGTTAGATTTGAGAATAATAGAAATCCTCCATGGTTAGTTTCGTCTTTTTACAGTCAGATATCTTCTTTGGGCTTTTTCTAAATAAATGGATCGTAAACCTATGGGATGTTTTACGTTCATATTCTCCGTAACTTCGAGCATGTCACGGTGGTGCGTTCCGTGCAACGATCAAGTGTATGCACAGTCAGTTTCGGCAGCCCGACAGATAAACCCTAGAAAAGTGATAATTGGTCGATAGTTGTAGCCGTTTTGTTTTCCACAAGAGATTGGGTGATCGGATTGTAACGAAACATGATACGTTAGATGAGGCTCTGAGAGAGCCTTCCAATGAGCCAGAGTTAGGGTTGATCCGACACCCGAGTGAATAGTTATTACTATTTTGAGTTTTGGAGTATTTCCTTCTTTTCAGGAGATCCAAAAGTCAGAAAATTATGTACCATGTGCTGACGCGTTCGCGTTGACGAGACCTTTCCAACGAATCCTCTTGGCTTTATTCCGACTTCCGATTTGATAGTTACATGTGACTATTCTTTTCAACCCGGTTAGGTGACGAATCGCACCCGAATTCCAACCGAGCCCAGTTCAGGGCTCGGGACCGAGCCCGACCAGCCCTAGAGCCTGCTTTCCAGTCTCCTAGCATAGTTTAAGCTCTCTTGATCTCCCTCCCCAGTTGTTTGAAATCTGAAATTCGGATGAGAATTATCGGGCAGGATTTGGGATGATATATCCTTACCTTTCATTCCTTTATCCCTTCGCCTTAACCGACCCTATCCCCCCACCCCATCTCTTTACCGACCTAAAAGATATATATATATATATATATATATATATATATATATATATATATATATATATATATATATATATATATATATATATATATATATATATATATATATATATATATATATATATATATATATATATAGAGAGAGAGAGAGAGAGAGAGAGGGAGAGAGAGAGAGAGAACGGGAGAGAACGAGTGGAACAGAGAGAGAACGAGAGGAAGAAAGATAACGAGACAGAGAGAAAGAGAATTAAGGAGAAGAGATCGAGGGAGAAGATCGGAGCATCCCGACCCGCCCCTCGCCGGAGCACCGGCGAGCACGTCGAGACCCCCAGGTCAGCCACCCTCCTCCTCCCATCTCCTCCGTGACCCCCTTCCTCCTCCCTTGCTGCGGCCCGCACGGGCGGACACCGCTGCCACACCTGAGCCCCTCCCGACGATCGTCGTCGCATCTGAACCCTTTCCCGGCGATCGTCAGCTCACCACCACCGGCCGTAGACCCCGCGCGACCCCTCGCCATCCGAGCTCTTGGGATTCCGACAAGAGCTCCGGACGCCTCCCCCCGTGCCTCCTCTGTGGGGGTGGTGCGGGAGAGGCCGGCCGAGTGCTCGCCGGCGCTCCAGGCCGCCCCTCCCGTCGGCCATCGTCGCGCAGGACCCCCCCCCCCCCCCCGGCTGGACATCGTGGAGAAGATGAACAAGGGGGGTAAATCTGTAATTTCCAGGTTATTATTTAACCCTGAACCCGACCCGACCCAGCAGACCTCACCCGACCCACACAGTGAACCGATCTGGTTCACCTGAACCAGACCCGTGAACCAGTCAATTTTGGTTCGACTGCCATTTCTCCGTCCGAACTCAGAATTAGACGAAACTAGCGCCATTTCGACCAGCTCGGAAAGTCCTACCTGTTGGCCATAGTTTAGTATAGTAATTATACTATTTAATACCCTATTTTATCCTTGAACCTGATCTTATCGTGGTACCGTGGTTTGATCGCCGTTTCATCGTCCGAACTCGGATTCGGACGAAACCAGTGGTATCGTGCTCAAAACATTGAGTCCTACCTATTAAACCTAGAAGATAACCCTAGAACCCCTTCTACCCTAGCAACCCATCCATATGATCGATTTCACCGGTTCTACATAGTTTGACCCGAAACCATCCGACCGAAGTCGGATTCCAGCAAAACCGGAACCATCGAAGAGGATTCTTCGAGCCCAATTCGATGAGTAGGTTTAGCTTCTAATTACTTGATTGACCTAGTATTGTTTAGGTTCGAGTTCTTCAGTCGCACGGATTTGCGTGCTGTCGACTCAATGTTGGTCCTCTATCGAGGGTGCCTGACTATCCTTGGTATAGAACCCTTATCGTAGATTCTTTTGTTTTAATCGATAGAGTTGTGATACAGAGTTGTGGTTATTATCAGACCTTGATCGTGGTGATCCAGCGGAGATGGATCAGAAGCAACTAGCAAGCCGGAGTCGTGTACGATCGACAACCAGGTGACATCTACTACCCTTGCGTGGTCTTTAATAGTGGGAAATGAGAATGACTAAGGGTAGGTGTCCATGACACTGCATGCGGGTCCCGCCGGGCATCGTCGCATGTGGTCAAATGGACCCCGCCTTGCATGCAGAGTCGCGAGTCCGACGACGCATGCTTAAAATATTAATAAAACAATAATAATGATTGCTTTTGATTGTATGGACACCGTAATTAGGATTCCTTTAAATTAAATAATAAATTGAATAACTAATAATTATCAGAGCCCACCCTCTTGAGAGGAGTATGGCAATCCTAGCACAGGGGTCACCGGGATGAGTGTCTTACTTTATTTATTTATTATGTCGCATGGGTTGCGAGAGGAGTACGAGACCAGGGGTAAATTGTTGAAAATTGTTAAGCATTAAATAGACTTTTTGTAGCTTCATTGTCTATGTTGAAAGATGTTATATGTGAATCTACTTGGTTAGAGGGTAGGGACCCCGTGCGCGCAAGGGCCGTGAACCACCCTGCGCGTACAGCCGAAGTTAAGTAAGTTAGGGGTCATGGGCAAGGGTTGTGGTAAAGCCAATAGGAGGTGCCCTCGAGTAGGGATTACCTAGCAACCCTGTCCCGGGGAGTTAAAGTCCCTATAGTAAAGCAAGTTGGGCGGTAGAGTTCCACCGTGAAAGATGGAAAACCCCTTATGATCATCTGGGTGACTAGTGCATGGTGTTGGTGGATGCACGGCGAGAGAGTTGGCCCTCTACATCGAAATAAAAGGCCCTATAGTAATGCCCGACCGGGGGCAAGATGAACAAAATATCCGGGGTTCACATTTTAATAAGTGTGTTTTATCTATATATGAATTTAGAATTGTATGACTGTTTACATGATGATCTTGTGACTTTAGATGAACGTCTTATTAATTTGTTGTAGAATACTGAATGGACTTTATGTTAGATAACCTAGTGACAGTAGGAATTGCATGTGAATATAGACTACTGATAGTTTAGGTATTATTATGCAAATATTGATCATACTAGAACTGATAGATCTTATCTTAATTTATTAAGATTAGTTATCTCATATTATTAAAGACTATTAGGATGTCACTAGCCATTAATTTGGCTAATCTCCTAATTTCCTATTGGGGGCTACTCTTTCCCAGGAGTAGGCTCAGTTGCAGGTCCGGAGGCTCAGGAGTAGCAGTAGGAGTCCAGAGGCGGAGTTAGAGTTGCAGTGTTACCTTTCTGCTTAGTACGTTAATCTTGTAGTCTTTTCTCTTCAGACATTGTAATTGTATTGGAATAAAAGTTTTTATTAGTTAGTTAGTATTCTATGGTTGTAGTTGCAATGGTTCCAACTGAATTCTTTTGGGTAGGCCTCTCCTCAAAGCCCCAAGCCTAGGATAGATCATGATAAAAATATAAGTACATATAAATGACTAAATTGATTAACCTTGTAGATAAGAACTCTAGACTGGTGCACCTGAGTGTTAGGGAGTGGGTGAGACTACTTCGCTAGCCATAGGAGGCTTGAGCCACGTGCTCCCTCAGATAGACTCCTGTCAGCATGTAGTGGCACCGACATGTCACTCATACTGAGAGGATATGACTTTTGAAGGTTGAGTTTGACTAGATAATATATTCTCTCTGTTGATAATTTCTTCTTCTTTGCTTTTAATAAAAATATTTTTTGAAAAATCAAATTGAAATGATTCCCCTCTTGTGTCTCCCTCCTTCTTGTTTTCTATATTAGAGAGCGTAGAAGAAGCCCTGCGAGAACCCAAATTGGTGTAATTAATTGACCAGACCCAAATCCCATCCTTTCTCTTGACTTCACTTGCTTTATAATAATCTCTTTATTCTCTTGGAGTTTATGGGTATAGAAGAATTTTGGAAAGATGTGCTTGGTTCTATCGCCTTTGATAAAGCCACCTTGAATTTGAGCTATGCATGCTGCATTATCTTCATAGATTCCTGTAGGTTTATTTGTAGCTGATGGGAGTTGACAACTTTCTTTGATATGTTGAATTATTGATTGTAGCCATACACATTCTCTACTTGCTTCATAAAGTGACAGTATCTCTGAATGATTGAATGATATTGTCACTAGTGTTTGCTTTGTGGATCTCTATGAAATAACTGTATTATCGTTAAGAAACACATAAACTGTTTGTAATCTCCCCCTATGGGGATCAGATTAGTAGTTAGAGTCTGTATATCCAATCAGGTTAGTCCTTTTACATAAATAGTATAAGTCAATGTCAATTGTTCTTTTAAGATATCTAAATATATGTTTTATATCATTTCAATATCTACGTGTAGGTGCAGAGCTATATCTAGCAACTAGATTAACAGAGAATAAAATATCAGGCCTAGTGCATTAAAATGAATAAAGAATTACATCTATTATACTTAAATAAGGTACTTTGGGACCCAAGACATCTTTATTTTCATCTTTAGGTATGTATGAATTTTTGTTAATATCTAATGACCTTACAACCATGAGTGTACTAAGTGAATGACACTTATCCATATTAAACTTTTTTAAGAGATTTTCAATGTATTTTGCTTAATGGACTAAGATTCTATCATTGTTGCATTCGATTTGCAAGCCGAGGCAAACTTTTGTCTCACTCAAGTCTTTTATTTCAAACTCCTTCTTAAGGTCGTCAACAGTCTTCTTAATCTCTTTGGGAGATCTTATTAAATTTATATTATCTATATATATTGTTGCTATTGTAAATCTATTCGAGGATTTCTTAATAAATACGTATGGACAGATATGGTCATTTTTTTAGCCTTCCCTAGACAAATATTTACAGAACTGATTGTACCATATTCTTCCGAATTGTTTCTGACCGTACAATGCTCATTTTAGTCTAATTGAATATGGATTTCTAGATTTAGAATTTGGTAAGTCAAGTCCTTTAGGGATCTTCATGTATATTTTACTATCTAGAATACCTTATAGGTAGGCTGTCATCACATCCATAAGTCTCATACTTAATCTTTCAAAGACAGCTATACTTATAAGATATATGAATGTGATGACATCCATAACTAGGGAATTTGTTTCTTTATAATCTACTATAGGTCCCTGCGAGAATCCCTGAGCAACTAAGCGTATTTTATATCTTTGGATCTCGTTCTTTTCATTTCTTTTTCTAACAAATATCCATCTGAAACCTACATGGTTTATTCCTTTTGGAGTTTGTACTATAGGTCCAAACACTCCATGCTTTGTGAGATAATCCAATTCCACTTGAATCACATCCTTTTATTTTGGCCAATCTTTTCTTTGTCGACATTCTAGGACTATGCGTGTTTCAGTGTCATTATCATCATCACCCTTTATTATCTCATTTGTCATAGTATATGAGAATATATCATCGATGACTATTTCTTTTTTATTCCATATTTTTTCTGAGTATGTGTAGAGCACAAATATCTCATCATTGTGGGTACCGGTACCTTTTTCCAGTCACTTCTAGGATCTGAGGCATAAGCTTAACCGGAGCGATATGCTTTAATTTGGGAAAATTGGATCTTTGATTCATGACATCATCCGGACCGTCATGAATCATTTCTACAGGAGATGCTACATCGCTAGCAGCTTCTTCAGGAGTTGTAGAGTGTGAAATGATATTTAGTCTCCTCTTCCGGGGAGCTAAATCTTTGAAACCGACAGGTCTACCACACTTCTAACATAAATCAGACTTATTTGTTGCCTTATTCGTATGTGGGATATCGATTCTGGCAGGTATATTCATAGCTGGTATGTGGGATTTAGTTACTAATATAGTATTATTGAATGCATCTGGTAATTCATTTGTACTAGATTGCAAGTGTATTATTCTCCTAACTTCGTGCTCACAATAGGAAGATTTGGGGTCTAGATAAGACAGAGTAGAAATATTCCACGATAATTCACGTCGTTCCTCTAGGACATGACATTCTTTATTTTTCTTATATCTTCCTAACAATGGGAATACTGTCTTATTGAAGTGACAATCCACAAACCATGCGGTAAAAATATCATATGTTAAGAGTTCTAAATATTTGAGAATTAAAAGAGATTCAAAACCTACATAAATTTTCAATCTACGCTAGGGACCTATTTTAGTTCTCGTTGGTGGGAGAATAAGAACATATACTGCACATCCAAATTTTCAAAGATGAGATATATCTGGTTTATTCCCAGATACTAATTGTGCAGGAGAGAACTTATGGTATGAAGTTGGTCTAATTTTGATTAAAGATGCAACATAAAGGATTGCATGACTCCAAACACTAATGGGTAATTTGGAATACATTAGGAGGGGTCTAGCTATTATTTGAAGTCGTTTGATCAGGGATTCTGCTAAATCATTCTAGGTATAAACATTATAAACATGAGGTACAAAATATTCAACCTCTATTTCTAATGATAGACAAAAATTATCAAAAACTTGAGAGGTAAATTCTGCTGCATTATCTAGCTGAATAGATTTGATTATCTGGTCAGGGAAATGGGCTCTCAATTTTATTATTTATGCTAGTAATTTAGCAAAAGCCAGGTTTCTAGTCGATAAAAGACACACATAAGACTATGTAGTTGAGGCATATATTAAGACCATAAAGTACATAAAAGGTCCACTAGAAGGGGTGAATTGGATCATATATATCTCCCTTGATTCTATAAAGAAAATGAGGTGATTCAGACTCAATCTTCAGGAATGGTGGTCTAGTAATAAGCTTACCATGAGATCAAGGGATACAAACTAAGTCACTATATATGTGATAATATGCTAAGGGATAACCACAAGAGTTTTCTATAATCTTTTTCATCATAGTTGTCCCAGGATGTTCTATGTGATCATGTCAGATATTAAAAATTATAAAATCATAGAGCTTCTACCTCACTATTGATCTTGGATTAGTATTGAGCTACTGACTCATGAGTACTTGTGACTCGACAACTCCAATGTGAGTGAAGTATATCCCTATGGATAGACCGGAGAATTTTTCTAGAGTGAACTTCTGGTTTTCAATACTAGAGGTTACATAAAAAAATTCATCATTTTGCTCGCTCAGAGTTTCTACGTAATACCCATTTGTTCTTATATCTCTGAAACTAAGAAGGTTCCTTTTAGAGTTACTAGAGTATAAGATAGTTTGTATAAAGATGTGAGTTTCATTCGGTAACACTAGGGGTGCTTTACTGGAGCCTTC
Organism: Chamaelirium japonicum; assembly: GCA_947650365.1. NCBI lineage: Eukaryota > Viridiplantae > Streptophyta > Magnoliopsida > Liliales > Melanthiaceae > Chamaelirium > Chamaelirium japonicum. Next base: position 34,437,440 of record OX393552.1, read on the forward strand.
TATTATCTGAGCGGGACCAGCTATGGTGGATATTTTATTTGAACAAAAGTTCATACTTGAGAAGTTATGTATCGTATGAGTAGTAGCACTGTCTATCAGGTAAATGTCATCTCTATCCATGTCTCCCTTACATTCAATTTCCTAACAGAGAATTAAATATCATCTAATATAAGATTCTAACAACTTTAGATATATAGGAAATGAAAAACACTTATATTAATAAGGAAGATCTGAATGTATTATACCAAACAAACAAAATATTAACTACTAGAAAGCAAATAACTATTTTGAACGATGAGAGTCTACCATATAAACGAAATATCAACTACTATAAAGTAAATAATTATTCTGAACGATGACAGTCTATCACTCAAAGTCTTTTGCCTCCCCCTTGTTATCCTTGTAGAAATCAGAAGTTGTTAGCTTGGTTTATTTTACATTTTGCTGAGCTCCTCACCAAGGAGGTCATCATTGTCAAAGTCAAATAGTGTGTTACCCTCTGTTTTCTGTGTTTCTTGAAAGTTTGTCACCTCTTCCTTGGATGCACAACAGGTGCGAGACCAATGGCATTCACATCCACACTTGAAGCAAGTGTCTGTGGGTCATTTATTAAAAGAATGAGGCTCCTCTTTCACTTGTTCTGCATACCAGGGCTTATTTTTTGCTTCTTGAAATTTGTATTTTGACGCAGGTTGAGTCCACCTCTGTTGGGGTGGCCACGCTTGCCTCTACCTCGGTAGCCTCCTCTATTAGGGTTGCTACCTCTACCTTCCTTGCTATCTTTGCCAAAGTGGTTATAGCGATGACCTCTTTCAAACCTTCCTCTACTGTGGTATTCTTCACTGGCATGCGCTTCAAGGAATGTCACTGCTCCAATAGGCCTGGAGTTGAGATTTTTCATAAGGACTTTATTGTTCTCTTCGGCAACTAGAAGTACTAAAATTAGATCTGATATATTTTGGAAATTACGTTCCTGGTACTGTTGTTGCAGTAGGACATTTGTTGCATGGAAGGTGGATAGTCTTATCAATCATCTGTCCTTGGGTGATTGGCTCTCCACACAGCTCAAGTCAGGACGCAATGTTGAATTGCACAATTATACTCTGCTACTGATCTAAAATCTTGGTAGCATAAATTTATCCATTCATTTCTTCCTACTAGGAGGATGACAGCCCTTTGTGTTGTAGCTCGTGTGTCCTGAGCATGGATTTTCTATATTAACATTAATAAAGATGACTTTGGTCATTACTTTAATTAGAATACTACTTTGGTGTATGTTATCTATATAACAAGGGAAGGCGGTTTTGTGCTGACTAGACAAAATGGAACCAAATGCTGACTAGACAAAACTCTCTCACGATCACAGCCATTCCTTCTCTTCTTCCCCCGATCTCTTTTTCTCTATCTCTCTTCCCGGATCTATCTCTCTCCCCGTATGTCTCTCTCTCCCTATCTTCCTAGATCTCTTTCTTTCCCCAAATTTCTTTCCATCTCCATATCTCTCTCTCCCCAGCTCTCTCTCCCCTCGGTTCTCTCTCTCTCTCTCGTTCTCTCTCTCTCTTTCTCTTTCTCTCTCCTCGGATTTCTCTCTCTCTCCCGTTCTCTCTCTCCCCCCGGCTCTCCCTCTCTCTCTCTCTCCACTACCTCTCTCCCCCCGTATCTATCGCTCTCTCTCCAATCTCTTTCCCTTTCTCTCTCCATGATCTTTATCTCTCTCTCTCTCTGATCTCTCTCCCTTTCTCTCTCTCGCTCCCTAGTTTCTCTTTATCTCTCTCTCTCTCTCTCTCTCTCTGCATGCATGCATCGGATCCCTTCCTTCGCGATCCCATCCCCCTCTTTTCTCTCGAGCCACCTGTACCCGTAACAGTCACATGATCCCCTCCTCTCAATCTCGATTTTATCTCTTCATTTTCTTTCCTTATTTCTCTCTTTCTATTCTCTCTCTAAATTCTCGATCCTCTTTCTTTCCTATTCTGAGCCCCCTCTTACTCACAGCCATTTTCTCACTCTCTGATCTCTCTCTCTTTCTCTCTCTTTCTCTCTCTTCTCAACAATCTCTTTCTCTCTCTCCATATCTCTCTCTCCCCGTCTCTTTTCTCTCTCTGATCTCTCTCTCCCTTTCTCTCTCTCTCTCTCTCATCTCTCTCTTTCTTGCCCCCTCTCTCTAACTCTCCCCCTCTCTCTTCCCTACAATCTCTTTATCTCTCTCTTCCACATGATCTCTCTCTCTTCTAGGCCCGGCCTAAGGCTAGGGTTGGCAATTCTGGACCCGACACGAAGTTACCGGGTCTGGATTAAATGGGTTCGGGTCAACACGGTAGACCCGTTTAATAAACGGGTCGGGTCCGGGTTTAGGGTATGGACACAGTAGACCCGTTATAGCCATAATCCGATACTATAGTATGTAGTATTAACGGGTCTTATCGGGTCAGGTTGGGTCGAGTCGGATTGTGTCGGATTGGGTCAACTAAATAGACCCGTGTGGTAAACGGGTCTTATTGGGTCTACCCGTTTATAAGCGGATTAGGTACGGGTTTAGGGTCTAGACACGATTAGTTAAACGGGTTGGGTCTGGGTCTAGGAGTTTTGGACATGACCTAAAACTAGACATGACACAAACCCGACCCGACCCATTGTCACTCCTACCTAAGGCCCAACTTGGGAAGAAGGCCCCTAAAATGGCAGCCTCTCAGCCCACAGCCCCCCATGCAGACCTTCTCTCTCTCTCTCTCTCTCTCTCTCTCTCTCTCTCTCTCTCTCTCTCTCTCTCCCCCCCCCCCCCCCCCCGAGTGTCTGTAAAGTGCTCGCGCAAACTGGTGACCAGACCAGCCCAACAAGTTTGTGCTCACGGCCCAACGACCAGTAGCTCTCAGCCCATAGCCCCTACCCAGACCTTCTGTGTGTGTGTGTGTGTGTGTGTGTGTGTGTGTGTGTGTGTGTCTGTGTTTGTGCCCATGCTAAATGGCTACCAAAACGGCTCTGGGAGTTAGTGACCTCGCTCACGGCCGACAGCCTCTCAGCCCATACCCACTATACCCACCATTTAGACCTGGCCCATTATGAAAAAAAAATAATATAAAAAGGCTAATTTCGAATTTTTGCTTTAGGCCTCAGTTTGTATCGAGACGGTCCTGCCCTCTTCCCCACTCTCTCTCTCTCTTTTCCCCACGGTCTCTTTCTCTCTCTCCCCGGCGGTAGTGGTAGGGGAAGGGGGTTGGTTGGTTGGTCGCATCGAAGGCACCCGCTTCGTGCCAATCAGCACGGGCATGCCAAAGGCAGTCAAATGTGTTGTCACCGCATATGATGGTGGGGGTGGTGATGCACAGGGCCTGTCTTGCAGCCGAAGGTAGCCCGCTGCATTGCTAACAGGTGTATTTCCACCGAAGGTGGCCTGCTGAAGTGCCGACAGGCACGGGCATGCACTAGTTCATATATAATACAGGACCCTATGGAACACTGTAGGCCACTGAGGCGTATAGTGGGTCCATGCTTGGGAGACCCAGTGGGTCGGTTCTGTGCAGACCTAGAACTAGTTCACAACTTTGGTGATGCCAGTCGCTTCACCGGGAATAAGATATTGGTAGGTAGAGGATGTAGTGAAGTCTCCACTACGGGAACGTGGGATTCTCATTCACCTGACCAAGCACGATGGTCGTGTTGAACATGAACCAAGACGGTGCACAGTTCAATGATTCAGACACTGGTGCATAAACTATCTTACTAGTATAGATAATATGTCCTTAACCATGAGGGACCATGTACACTGAGCCAACCAGTTGTGTGGTGCTTTGATGTGCCAACGTGCTCGAATCTACCATAATCCAATATCACAGCACGTTGGGTTACCCGACTGGCGCTAGAGTGACGTGCAATCCTTACAGGTTATCCGACGTCCAGTATTGGATGTGTACGTTTTGATGAGTCAATCTGTCCATACAATTAATCCAAGCCTGGTGGTTGTCAGTATAACTAACGACGTTCAAGATACTAGGCATAGCACCGGAAGGTGTGTTGTGTTATAGATGACAAGTCATCAAATCCTAATCAGATGATCGATCGAGATCTGACGGTGCTCCCCACTGCCCGAGTCAAATCATGCACCAGTAATAGGAGGGACTAAAGATTATCAGAGTATAGTAGAGAACATGGTTATGAGGGAGTAACATAAGTTTATGATCACTAGAGTTCAACTCGCGTCGCACTCTGGGTGGCTACGCAGGTTAATCGGATTATGGATGATTAGCGAAACTTTCGGTGTGTCACCGGAATAGTTAATCAGGGATCAACTGGAGCTAGAGATCCTGAACCCTGAAGGTTCCTCCTTGTCGTTGCGTATAGGAATTATTCTCCGACCTGGCTGGACATGTTAGATACGAAGTAGTGCGATGGAGCGTAAGCCCGAAGCCTAAAAACCTAATTCACATGTGTTAAGGGGCCATAGCGGTATTTTGCTCAATACTGAAATATGGCCCAGAACATAGTGAATATGGATCTTAAAATGAGCAAAATAATTCCAGGAGCTCATAGGCGCATACGGAACTCGATTGCGACTAGCGTACCTCTTTCTATCTCTCTATTAGCGGTATGCCGACAAAAGGACGTTTTCATCTAAGGTGACATGGAGATAAGAGAAACCCTATACCATGGTCTTATCCCCTTGGAGAAATCCATGCCCCCCTCCCCTCCCACCTCTCTTTTGTTGCCATCATAGGGCCGGCCACAAGTGCTTTACGCTAGCGTAAATCACTTGGGGATCGATCTATAAAGGCACAAAGAGAGGGGGAGGGAAAATCCCTAATTTTCTCTCCCTCCCCTTGAGAAATCCACCCCCCCCCCTCTCTCCTCTATGGTTTTGGCCAAGAAAAAGGAGGAAGAAGAAAGAGGAAGGAAAGGAGAAGGAAGAAGAAGAAAGAAAGAGAAAAAGAAGGTCTTCGAGGCATGCCATCGACTTTGCTATGTGCCATCCTTCGTCGGTGTATCGTCCTTGCACTCAGAGATAGGACGTCGTGGGTTCCTCCCTTCGCAAAGGACAAGGTGGTATCCGGCAACTTCCCTCTCAATTCATGTGCGGTTGATCATCATCCATTGTTAAGTTCTCTTCGAATCTAAGATCCACAAGGTATGATGGTTCTAAACACCTAACTAAATGCATTCATATCTTTCATAGATCGTAGTATGTCTCTAAGATGTCCGCACATATGTTAGGATCATAGATTTGTATGTATATTCTTTTGTGGAATTAATTGTAATGAAACATACACCATGAGATCTTCATATCTATCTTTTGCTTCCGCTATGACTTTGAGAAAGGGATTTAATTCCAACACTTTGGTGATCATATCTATCCCGTAGGGATTCCCACGGAGCTAAGGGGTCTTCTATAGTTAGGTACTCGTTCTTCAGGTCCACGTGTAGGTGAGATGTAGAAAGATTGTTGCTCTGGCCTTGTCTTCAGGACTAAGACTTTCTGTGCCCGTAGGCTTTACAATCACCTTGCCTAGCTTAATTGAATATAAGTGGAGCTTAGCGTCTAGCCTGCATGCTAAATAATTTGTCACTGACGTCAAGTGCAGTGAACTCCAACTTTGTAAGAATAGACATCTAGAGACACAAAAGGGGCGATAGAATTGGAGCCTTGTAAGTAGATGGATTAAGAACTACCGGATTCTAGAAACACTGAAATCCTAATTGGTATGGAACCTCTGTTCCTCTAAATAGTGAGAAACTAGTTAAGATGTGTCCGTAGCCACATTGTACTGTCTCGGCTGACAAAGGCCGAGCACACACATGCTATGGATGAGTTTAAAGAGTAATCATTGTAACTAGATATATGCATAACAAAGTAATATGATTTAAAATAGTTAGAATTTGTAAAATAGAACCGTACCGATACGTCTGGAACGGTCCAAAAAGCTAAGATCCATATATGGATCTAACATATTAGCCCCAGATCGGGCTTGCAAACACACAATTAAATTGATGATCCAGATTAAAACATGTAGTTAAATGTTTGTTAATACATTTAAAATTTAACGGATCGGGTCTTCCATTATACAGTCGAGTCTGTCATTAGACAGTCAGTTCTAAAAACCTAACAACCCACAATCAAAGATATTATTGTTTATCTTCTTCGGAAAAACCTGAGAAATCCTAAGTTTTTCCGTAGCACCCTAACCGCCGTCGGCTCGCGCAGTCCGCTATCGGCCTCGCGCAACCCGCTACTGGCGCTCGCCTGCACATGCTGCCGCATGCCGCCGGGCGTCACCAATCAGGCGCGTGCATTATCCGGCCGGTGCTGGCATGATTGTTTCCAACCAAGGGTGGCCTTGGCAAGGTCTGCACCTCCGACCCATGACGGCACCGGTGGTGGTGGGGTCAAGAGGTATATGGGCGAGCCAAATCGAGTGTACCTTGTGTACCGTGATGTTGCTTGTCGCCGTGATGCTCGTCACGCCTCTCTCTCGTGTGATCAGTCGGGACTCGAAGTCCTCGTGCTGATAACGTGTTATGAGAGGGAGAAGGAACACACGACCTCACGAGATGACAACTACTCGCTCACGAAAAAGATAAGAGCCTCTTGTTTATTCATAATATATATATATATATATATATATATATATATATATATATATATATATATATATATATATATATATATATATTCTTAGGGTTAGAGCCCACATCCGTATATTGTTATCCTTTTTTTTTTTTTTCTATTTCTATTTGGTTCAACGGGATTTTGAAAGACCTATTGCAATAATGGACTTGACAGGTACTTATTGCAAGTCAATTCCTTTGTCAAGGACCTATCACTAAGTCCCCTAAAAATCTAATACCAAATCCTAGGATTGAATTCAGATCATGGTTGGGTCCATTGACAGGCCTAATCCCAATACCAAGTTCAACTCATCAAGAAATGGACTAAAATGGGATTTGGTGAAAACTCACCCAAATAGGTGGTGGTAAAATCCGTAATAAATCAAATCAACTTACACTCGATTTGCTTCGGTGTTTCGGTAAACTAACCTGATATATTCCACCCGATCCGACCCACAGACCCACCCCACCTTAGCTATTTTTAGCCCATTTTCGCATGTTCTTTTTCTCCCAGTTGGATAAATATCATGTTAAAGAGCGTCGATTTTCAAGAACCCCTTATTGCGTTCTTGATTTGAATCAAAAGATCTACAGTGAGCCATCAAATGAACGATCGGGCCATCCTGACGTGGCACCTGATACAGCTGTCTCTTTGCCTGCTAGTCTGGCTGCATCTGATTCACCATCGGGGATGGTTGCAAGGCTGTGATCAGGTGCCACGTCAGGATGGCCCAATCCGGGTGGAAAATGGATGGCTGAAAAGAATTTTTCCTTCCAATTGGAGTCCTGGACTCCAGAGAGCATACATCTCACTGCATGTTATCATCAATCATCAGTATCAGACTCTTAGGAGTTCAGCAGCAGCTACTCATAATACACTCAACAGAATTGAAAGGGTCCCACTAATCAGACAACTGAAGAGGTTCGCCGGCTCAAAATGCTTCTACGACACCGGAAGCAAGAGCGAAGAAAGTTGAAGTAGAACACACATGGATCAGTCTGCCTTGACAAGGATAAAGAGCGGCCTATCTCCTAATCTCTCCCGGCCCTGCAGCAGAGGAATCTGTGTAAGTTTGCATGCATGGAACCGAAGAGAAGGGTCTTGGCTTACAAAAAATGTCCTGAAAGCACGGTTCAGATCATGCTTCATATGGTAGCAAATAACTCACTTGAAAGCATGGTTCAGATTTAATGGTTCTCAGCATTTTTCTATAAAAACATGCAAATTGGAGCAATATGTAACATTAGATATTATTCCATCATCAAATCATATCCATAAAGATGGGGTCTGACTAGGGCTGTGCAAAAACCGACCCGAACCGCCTAACCGAACCGAAACCGACCAAAATTTAACCGAAAAAACCGAACCGAACATCAAACCGAACCGAAAACAAACCGAACCGACAAAACCGATTAAATCGGTTTCAGTTTCGGTTCCCGGGTATGGAACACCGAACCGAAACCGAAAAAACCGACCCGACTCCTTAAATCATAAACCCAACGTCCATAATACATTTGTTTCCAGTAATTGCAAGTATGAAATAATTATGTTACATCTACAATGCTTCAAAAGAGTGAACGTCAATTGATTTTGCTTTGAACTTTCATGTTGGCACTATGTAAGGACATAATCATCCACTGATTTGTGACGAACTGACGATCAAGATTCAAAAGCTAAGGGCTCTAGCATACCTCATATCAACCGAAACCGAACCAAAACCGAACCGAAAACCGATCACACTGAACCGACAAAAACCGACCATTTCGATTTTGGTTTCGGTTTCAGTTTATTTTTCGAAAACCGAAAAAAAATAAAACCGACAAAACTGACACCGAAACCAAAAGACAAAACCGACGCTCACCCCTAGGTCAGACTATAGACAAGGTCGCGAAGGATTTCTGACCGGTTGTCAACCTGAACGTCAACCCTACGAGAATGGTGCTGAAAATCTGATCGAGGCAACTTGGTAAATGTTGGTGTATTTAGAGTTGGTGTGTTTTGGCACAACTTGGCTGATTGGACAACTTGGGCAAAGTATTGTAAGTATTGAGTTGTAAGTGTGACTTGAATCCTAGTCAATGAGCGTTAGAGAACAAATTCAAATGAAGCTACAGAGAAAGATACATATGAAAGGCTCCATGCTCAAGCTTCGTCATGCCTATCAGAAGATCTTTTAAGGACAAAGATAAAGGACTTGGCAATCTTAAATAGCTCTTGATGCAATTGCTTCATATAGGCATTAGGGCTAGCCAAGGTATCATGTTTGCGGGTCAAACCATCGTGCGCTTTGCACATAGGAGTCGAACTTGAAACCTAATTAGCTTTTAAGTTTTGTACTTGCATGTGTTTCATTGATTGTGCATACATCGGATTTATCGATCATAATTTTATCATGTTTTGTGCGCATTGATATTTGGGGTTAATTGGAGTAGGTGGACCAGCATCACCTGGCAGTTCACACTTAATCTCTAAGTGCAGAAAGTGAAACAGGGTCATCCGAACGGTTTTCCAGACCCAGTCCTGAGGCCGTCCGAGTGACTATTTGGACGCCTTGGTGAACGTCTGAACAACCGCTCTGACGCCTTGGTGTCAGTTCAAACGATACTTGATCGTCCGGACCACTTTAGCTGATTTCCAAAGGGCATCGGGGGATGCATACTTCCTGAGTCTGGCATTCGGACAACTGTACGGACGGCCCCAATTAAGTCATCTGAACAACTGTTGGAACGAAATCGGGCCAGAAGCTACAGTAACTTTCTGCAAATATATTGCTTTGCCTCTTTAGGCCACATCTTCTGGCGGATTCCTTGAGGAGAGTTATTCCAGCCACCAAAGGAGGACAAGAGAAATCTCATATTGGGTGTGTTCATAAGAGGAAATCATGAGCTCTATCTATGATTTTTATGATTTCTCCTTCCGATCTCTCGATTTTTTTTGCTGATTCATATAAAAAGATTCATCTAGGACTTTCCTATTGCAAGTATTGATTTCCATCTATAGAAAACCCTAGGAGCCATCACCCATCGCCATCCTTTATATTTGAGGTTATTCGGTCGCTTGAACAGTGAAGCCTTCTTCGAGGAGGAGATCGAACCATCGGGTCCGTAGCATCTGATCTGTGTGGCGGATTGGATTGAGGCTGGGCAATCGGAGTCGTCTTCACGGAGGGGAGACGAGAGTGGCTCAAGGCATGGGTACGACAGTGAGGCGCAAACGGTCGGTCGATGGACTGGATTTGCAAGGAGTTAGCGGAAATCGAGCAACATACTCGTAGATAGACAAGGTGACATGAGGCTACACAATTATCAGATTGGGTGAGTCGAGTCATTTAACCTCTAACCTCACATAGTGCAAAATCCTAGCAAGGGCTAGGAGTGGAGCAGGTAATCATCTGAACCACCTAAAAATCTCTCGTGTCATTCTGAATTATTCTTTAATAGTTGCTTTACACTTACAAAATTTTTAACATTATGTGCTCCACACTCGGGGTCTTTTACCAAAGAAGGCATTGCTAACAATGCTAAAATGGGTAGTTGGAGGGTAGTGAGACCTACCTTATTGGTTACGCAGTTTAAGCTCATGCAACAACGGAGCAACCCTCCAAGGTTCTCCTAAAGTAGGAAAGAGTCTAGACGGAGGGTAAGATTTGATAAAGCGCAATGCTATTCAGCCATCCAGTTTTCCATCTGGATTAGGTCATCATGATGTGGCATCCTATCACAGCCATTTTTTTGCTTCACAGTCGGGATGAGTGCGATTCACCTGATGGGGTTGGTGTCGGACGGTTGAGATCAAGTGCAAAATCAGGATGGCCCAATCTGAATGGGCAATACGATGGTTGTAAAGCATTTTTCTTTGATAAAGGCATGCATTTCATCTCGGAGGCGCAATAAAACCCAAAAGTTGAGATGAAACAACATTTCCCTCTAGCACTAGACATGATTCCAAAGTATATAAACCACAACAATCCTAACTTATCTAAGCCAACAAAAACTACTAAACCACGGGAATATATAGATTCACGAAAGCTACTCCTAACTAATTCACTGGAATAAATAGATTCAATGAGGGTCGCTATCTTCCAGAATCTAGATTTCTACAGATTTAATTTTGATAGTAAATAGTAGTTACTCAAGATTTACATTCATATGAGGAAACATTCTTTCTAATTTTAGCTCGTTGAGCTGATCAAATAAAGCATCTAATAAATAACAGTGCATTGAACTAAACTGGATTAAATTCTTTCGAGGAAAAAACCACATGAATCATCGTATGTCTTCCAGGAAGTTAGTAGGATAAACTTTTGCCATCACTTTTTTACAAACAAAACTGCAAATTAGTTTGTTCATGAGTTATGGAGTTAACAGAACAAACATTTGCCTCCAGTGACTTCCGAATAAAACTGTAAATAGTCCTTCCATCAATATGTTCAAGCCTTTTTTTATCAGAGTGACCATAACGATAATTATAACCAATTATCACGTCATCTTTCTCATAAAGTAAAACAATGAGCAAACTAGAATATGTTTTTACACAAGAATTTGAAATCTATTTTAACCATTGGGATTTTTGTATATAACCCTCCAACAAATATTGATATTATAAATAACTCCTTATTAAGTTTTATGAATAACACCCTCACATATTCTGACATTTAATAAAATTCCCCCACAATTTCCTTTCTCCCCTGCTCGTTTTAAGTTTTATTCATTTACCTAGAGGGTAAAAGGTAACGGTGGCGAGATTTTATTAAATGACAGAATGTGTGGGGGTTATTCATGAAACTTAAAGCGTGAGGGGGTTATTTGTAATATCAATACTTGTTAGGGGATTATATGCAAAAATTCCACCAGTTATAGATTAGCCTCAGAAATCTAAAAATTCATGCACTCGAGAATGTAGAGGTAACATATGCTTGCAAGAAAGGAAACAGATATCCTACCTTTAATTCTGGCAATTCAATAACACAAGCACATTCAACCACCTCTGCCCCAACACGTTCTGCAAAGAAATACAATACTTGATAGATAAGGATATCTAAAGTTAAAAAAAAGTATCCTACATAAAACTGATCAGAAAAAGGTAGGAAAACAAAAAAAAAACAATAATGATACTTTCAGATAAATAAGTCCACCCAGTGTCATCAGACTCATCACCCCTTGCTATAAGTAGATTAGTCTTTTATATTCTTCTCATTTTTTGCAATTAAAATGACCGAAAAGTATGTCCTTTATCATACAACCACGGGGTGCTATCACACAACAAACTAACATAGCGATAAGGGATAGCTATCTGAACTCAGATCCCAAGAATAGCAACAAAAGGATGGAAATATGTTTAACTTGATTCATGTAGGGTGCAAATTAATAAGTTTGTCCTACAGAACTGAGTTACACCACACATCACTTATACCAATCAAATTTGGTTATCTACCAAAAAATTGGTTATGAAAAAAAAAAAATCCTGTCCTGAACTGATTTACAGCCAATTGGATCATTCTATTAATCCTCGTTCGTGATAAGTTGATAACTCTGACAAAGCGGCTAAGCTCTAGAACCAGTCCGAGGGGTCCGTCAAACAGATCGAACAAGAGCATTAGGATATCCAACAATACTTAGACCTCAACAAAGAGATTCCGATATGTAAAACACATTATGCATGCATGCAAATCCAAGTGCATAGACAGAAAAAGGGATTCTTGTTGAGGATCAAAGTCGGCATAGATGCATGAGCTTTAATCGAGTTTAACCCTCCCAATGCATAGAGAGTTGATAGGTTAATGGAAACTGATTTGCTTGGAGTGTTACTATTCAACACATGTAAAAACTGACTGTGATCTGCATTCTTACAAGGTTAGATCATCAGATGGATGACAGCAGACAACTTAGAAAGAACATTTTAAATCAATGGTGCCCAAATTTCTGAGAACGGACGACATTAAAGTTGTAGCATGTCTGGCCAAGAAAAACAGGGAGACGACAAGAGATTGGCATTACCATTGCCCACACCATCACTCAACCTGGCCAATGGCAAGAGTACAATGACATGGTTAAAAATTCTGGATGTACATTCAGTTTCGGTTGGAATGTCTGCGATTTTTGTCTTGCTGAAACAAATATAACCTCAAAACTAAAATTACATGTTTAGAGGGTGTTAAGCAAGGTCTGATCAAACAGTGATCGTTTCGACATAAATGAACATGACTTAACTTAGAGCTTCATTTCAGTTTCCCTTCTCTAATGTTTCACCGTTTCTATTTGGCCATAACAAAGAAGAGAGGAGGGGGGGTAGGAGATTGCATCAAATCAAAGTCTTTTAGAGCGGTATTTCAATTTTTTCCCGTGCAGTTTAGGCCAAGATTATGAAGGAATGGTTCCCAAAAGAACCTCTCTCCCCCTAACGTATTCTTTTCACGCAACCTTGAATTAATTCACAACTATATGCAATATAACCTAATTTGGATATGCAATGGAAACATTGCATGATCTTGCAGGAGCAAACAAAATCGATTTGATTCTTCAGTCAAAGGCTCTATGTTTTTTTTTTTATTCTAGGATTTAATATTAGTTTTTCTATATTTTTCAATTTTTTTTTCTAGCAACTTTTAGCAAGTAGGGACCTTGGTTTAATTTGAAAGAAGTAGGGAGTTAATTGCAAAAGTTCCATTGATTTTTACTGTAAAAAACTAGATAGACTTAAAGCTGACCTTATCCCTAGAGTTGAGGGTTCAAAACACATAGGATAACCACAGGAATAAATTAAGGGATTCGCATGCCAATTTTTTACATGGCCAGCATCCTCCAAGAAAGAAGGGATATAAATCCTTACCTTTAAGAATATGCAAGGCTAAAGTCCTATGGTATTAAATTAAAATAAGATGTCCTATTTCATAAATGCCAAAAGCCATTAAAGCTCCTAAAACATTGTTGACTTATCTTCTTTTGTTAGAAATAAAAACACTCAGACACCTAAATACCCTGCAATCAGTAAAGCTAACCCAAAATGTGGTACCTACGTGGTTTAAAATATCAGCGATATATCGCTATATCGCCAGGCTCCAACATCAAAACAGACTAAATTCCCTTGTTTTGGGGAAAAAGTCAAAATATCGTCGATATTTCGGAAAATATCGCCGATATATTGCCAAACCCTCCATTTGTTGTTCTTGGTAGATTTGAAGCCTCTTCATGAATTTGGGATTTCTTCCAAAGTTCTAAGTTTAGATATATTTTTAAATATTTTTTTAATATCTCAAAGTTTTAAGTAGATCTTCATGAAGAATAGATCACAAACATGAATCGTATCAAGTTTGATGTGATCCATCATTATTATCATCAAATTAATTGGGATTCATGGGTTTTCATCTATTTAAACCCTAATAAAATTTTAGTATGTCAATACTACACATCCAATCTACTTGCTATCCAAATTTTAAAAAAAAAAATTGCTTAAATCATTTTCAGAGTATTATACTATGTCATGTACTGTCAGTCTGTGAGATGCTTTATGATTATCATGTCTTATGATTTATGAGCTAGGAAGCATGGACACTTCTCCAGGCCTCCCGTACCCGTGTCGGACACCGACACTCGTCGGACACTCGCCGGACACGCACCGGACACGCATGTGCCGTGTCCTACGTGCTTCCGGGAGCCGGACACGGTCGGACACTCCTCGGACACTCGCCGGACACTCCTCGGACACTCGGGACACCGCGGGTTGACAGACTGTTTGATATAGGGTCGGGTTATAAGCTATGGTGATTCAGTTTTGGCTTCAACCTATCTGATCCTTTGAGATTATAACCTCAGAGAAACTGAATCGCAGCCGTTCTTTTGTATGCTATTTGGGCTTGAGTGTGATACACTTGTCAGGATGGTTATGATGGACGGTTACGATTCAGGTTTGACTTTAACTTATCTTATCCTCTGAGGTTTTAGATAGGTTGAAGTCAAAATTGAAGCACAACCATTATTTTCCATACCATTTAGAGCTGTCTGTGATTCACCGATCGGACTGGATATAACTAACGATAGCGATTCAGTATGTATTAAATTTTCATTTTAGTTGTTTTCTTTGAGGTTTTTTCGGTTATTGAAATATATATGAATTGCAAACACACATAAAATATAAATTTAAAAATATAAATTTATTTTGCCGTGTCCCCGCCGTACCCGTGTCCTCCTTTTTTAGGATTTGCCGTGGCGGCGAACCAGTGTCGTGTCGTACCCCGTGTCCCCGTACCAGTGTCAATGCTTCTTAGTTTATGAGTTATGAATTTGTGATATGCTTTTATGTACAGTGAACCATATGGGTTTTGATAAGTTTTATCATACTTCCTAGTGTGTGTAATCTTATTGTGATTGTTTAATTCACAAACTGTTACAAAGTTTCTAACAGTTTATTGACAATGTCGGACAATTCACAGACTCATATATAGAGCCTAAATTAAGTGTCCCCTAGAGTAAATGATTGTGTTTTGTATGTTCTTGATCAAAATGGTGTATCTATACATCTACAAAAAAAATCTTTATTTTGCCCTCTTTTCCCTAATTTTTAGCGATATTTGGCGATAAATAGCGATATATCCTCGATTGTTTCCCCGACTTGGCGATATCGATAGCAATAAAACACTGGGTACCTAAGTACCCTATACTTAACGACATCAATTGACCCGAGGATGCTCTTGTATCAAGCTGATATATGACACATTTCTATGTTAGGTATTCATTCTTTTGCAATAACTGTGGATTTATGATACAAATGATGCTGGTGCTAACACTTGCCTTTTGTCATCACATTGAAGATTCTATTGTGCCAATTAGTCCAAAGTAGGGCTGGAACTTGGCTGGGTTGGACCTAAGCCCAACCCGGGTTGATGTATTTGAAGAATGGGCTGAATTAGGGTTGAAAAAATACAACCAGAATTGAATTCGGGTTAGGCTTGGGAAGTGTAGTTAAGGCGAGCCGAGGCGCCTGCCTGAGGCGAGACTGGACCGCCTCGTCTGAATCGAGGCAAGAGCAGGTATATAAGTTGGAGCGAGGCGCTCGCCTTACACCTTGAGTCGCTCGAGACGCTAGGCAATGCAAGCACCCGCCGCATTTAATCGAGGGTTTAGGTTAAAGCAAAAACTGAATCAAACTCGTTCTTTTGCATGCCATTTAGGGTTGAGTGTCATTCACCAATCGGGCTGGGTGTAAATATGTAACGGACGGTTGTGATTCAATTTTGGCTTTACCCTATCTAACCATATGAGGTTATAACCTCAGGATCCCGTAGCTCGTGGACTCGAAACTTCCATGCGATTGAGCGATCGGCCCGATCGGGTTAGGGTTTCATCTTTGGGGCCGCAAACCACCTTCAAAATTTTCTCTTTTCTCAGTTTTTTAATTCAGTTTTTGATTCAGTTGTATAGTGTCATAATTCTTTATATGTTTACTTCACATCTTCAAATCACTTTTTTTTCATGTTAATTGCAGACATCCAAGCCTAGATCCCAATCTTAGTTGCAGACATCCAAACCTAGATCCCAAGATGAGGATGATATAGATTAAGGTGAAAAGTTCCATCCATGGTTGAAGATATGCTTAAACCATATTCAAGTCTTCCTTGAGCTTGAGATGAGTTCTTTTCAAGAGACGGAATCGGATGTTGTACTAATCCGATATCATAAAGGATCTGGTAAGTAGCGTAGTTTACAATCTATTAGAAAGTTTTCCCTCAAGGCATCACCCCGATATCATAATTGATATTTCACTTCTTTCTGACTTGGTGTAATGATCTCTTCAAGATGCATAACAGCTATTATGAACACTCAGTTAAATAAGAATGTTTTGATTGTCAAAATGATTGAAAGTTATTTTAAGAATTAGCTATGATAATTTTACTTATTTTCTATTCTATTGTCAGCCACATAGCTAGCAGATGGTTCTATATGATATGAGGCATATAGCTAATAGAGAGTTCTATATGATATGATTTCTTAAAATACATATACGATTACGACCAGATAAGTCTTTAAGGCTTTGATTTGCTGGTGATATGCATAAGCTAGCAAGAGAAGGAATGTCCATAGATATTTTCCCTCTTGATATTATAAGAGTTTTTAAATTTATTGTGGTGGAATTCACTTATTTCTGTTCATCCTCATTTTCCTCTTCTAATTTTATTTATTTCTCCTTGCTTCTTCACCTCATAACACCTAACCACTCCCACATAGAGGTTGCATTACATGATAAGTTCAAAAAAGTTTGGTTCAGGCGTCAGCATGATAATAGTTGAAAATGTAAAAACCAATGTCATATGTGCTACAAACTGCAGAGCATGCTACACGCCTACCACATACAAACTAGAACATTTATCATATACATAACTATGAAGCAAGTTAAAATGCTCTGAGCACGTTTCATTCTTTCAACAAGCTGCCCACAGTTACCAAATAAAAGCTTATAAGGCTATAAAGAAATAGCTCAGAGGACAAAGAATAACTACAGGTTAAAAGATGATAAAATAAAAATAGAGACAGTTATTATTCCAAGAAACACAGACATTAATAGTCAGGCAATCAGAGTTTATAAAACTCAAAGTACAGAAGGAAAGTACCAAGCAGCCTGATTGCGGCACATAAGGTCCCTCCAGTAGCAATAAGATCATCGACGACGAGAACTCGTTCTCCTGGATGAACAGCTCCTACATGCATCTCCATTCGATCTGTGCCATATTCCAAAGAATACTCTTCCGAAATAACTTCACCTGATGAACTAGAACGCATAAGAAACTAAATACAGCTTCATGTACCATGGTTGAAAATAATTGAGTATGCTCTCCAAAATAAAATCTGACCATCAACAGTTGTATGAAACTATGAATAAAGCAGAAAGCAATAAAACCTTGCATCATAGTTAAAGCAATATTAAAACCTTAAACCTCACTTCTGTTGAAAAAAATGGAAAAATGTAAACAGGGCTTGTGTCGACTGCAGTACAGAGCCATTCAAACCAAACCAGAAGACTTTGGCCGCTTTCTTTCTTTGTTAAGCATTCTATAGATGAATGGCTCCAAATCTTCTTATTATATCCACAATGATGTTGATCGCCGTTATAAGATACCTACATATTTCCTTATCTAATTCAATGACTGGGCAGTTACTTTGAAACAAGTTGGAAAACAAATCACCAGATTATGGAAGTAACCTAAGCTGTCAAAGTTTTGTTGTTCTCTCAAGGGGATTGAAGAGTCTGGTTCCAAAACCTGTGTTATCACTTAACAATATGATGACGTACAAGTATCCCATCAATTTGGCTTTTCCGTACCAATTTCTACCATGGCTAAATTTGGTTAATCTATTATAAAAGGTTATCAAAACCGCAGACATGCAATTAGGGGTGCCAATCACACATGTGATCGCATATGTGCGTACCTGGTTGCATGCAAGCTTTTAATTTGGAATTTAATTAAATTTAAAAAGTAAAGAACTTGAGAATCAAAAAATATTATTGAATTTAATTAATTAAAAACATGATGCGAGCAAACAATTCAACTACAAGCGATGATATTAAAGGAGAACTTTCATAAAATAAGTCTTAAAAATGTGAAAAATGTCAGTATAGAAGACTAGTAAAACTAACAAAACTTTATACACTCGTCTATTGAGGGACTTTTATACCATCACCATCACCAAAACACTTGGTGAACACAGCATCGTGAGAGTTGTCTCCTACGTATCTCTCCCCTTCTATCTTCTCATCAACCGTCCCCTCAAGCACGTGTCCACATTCGATGGGATTGTTTCATCATCAACACAAACAACATGAACTCAATAGCCATAAAGCAATTTAAGTTCCAATTAATTGTTGGTATTAGATCTGACATGGGCACTAGCACCATTGCTACCACCCCTTGAGCGTCCTTTCTATGTTGAACCTTCTCCTTCCAAACCATATCTTGTATGGTCAAAATGCATCCAAGGCAAGCTCTCATCATGGAAGATCGGCTAGTCAGTATTAATGAGTTGTGACTCGTGAGTAATCTTCCTCTACCTCACCGTGTTGGATGGGATCATGGAATCTTGGCTTCTCCCACCTCTCAATGAATTGTTCGCACGGCTTCTAATTGCAATGCACAAAGATCAAGCCATTACGCTTCTTATGCTCCAACCAATTCCACTTCTTCGTATTTCACGGTCAGTTTAACATTAAAGAATATAATGAATAATTAAAACTCATTAGTTAGCAAATTTATTACTAAATGTAAGGGTTTAGGTTATTATTGTATACCATCTTGAACATACTCCAATTGCATTTGCAGCTGGACACTTAACAAGGCCAAGAACCCTCATGGCCAATCAATTCAAATAGCTATCATTCCTATCAGGATCCGCCCCGTGCATCCCACAAGTTAGTAGTTACAAAGAATACAACCCCTAATCAAATACAAAGTAAATTCTATTTTTAATTTGTGTATTGATGTGCCGAATTGCAATTTCTCTCGCGAACATTCTTACATTGGCATTTCATATCCAATCCTGCACATCCTTGTCCAAAACCATCATTTTTGAAAAATCTAGAAAAAAAACCATTTGTATATTTTCACCTTTTCCCGATTGGTTTTGAAGAACACGTCGGGGTTAAGTATAAAAGCAGCATACTATCAAGGGCCAGACATTTGGTAGTCCATCTATTTCTATGTTTGTAAAAAGGTTTATTCATTTAATATCTATATTTATGATTGTTTATTATCTTTTGGTTAGCTTTTTGAAATGATTTTAGGAGATTTAGAGACAATACAAACTTTGTTGTCAGATACAAAGCTTAGAAAATCTATTGGTGCACCCTAATGACAAATGGATGGGCCGATCACTATGGAGAAGAATGTTAATTGTCTTAATAGAACAATGTTTCTAAAATTCCTATATGCATCTGTCCATTTACCTGTGTCAACTATCTATTACTTTCTTAAACAAAGCAATAGATGAAATCAAAGAGGAGCATGTCATATATATCATAGACAACAAAGAGGCGTACGTGGCCATAGGTCTTCTCCTTGTGGAGAGATTATCCATATATTTTGGATACTTTGGGTCATTGTTTAGATTTAATAGCAGATTATTAGTAAACTATATCTTCCTATTATTGTTAAGGGTAGAAAAAATATTGCTTTTTATTTATAAGTATGCATTTTTGTATGTTTAATAATGGAACAACTCAAATGTAGTTCACTTCGTCCAACTCAAATGTAGTTCACTTCGTCCTGTAGTCACCTGATTTCAGCATTTTTAACGCTCTGACGGTTGTTATCAAATTATAGAAGCTAAAAGGTTATGTACTATCCTCCAACTTCGCTGATGATCCTTGATTAAAAGAATATTTTCCTAATCATTATGATCAAGTGCGGCGAAAGTAATTCGAGATTCACAACCCTTAAGCAATGAATTGTGCTTGTTGAACATTGATGAAAATATACCAATGGATTATAATTATGCCTATATGCAGAAAGCAAAACCATAATCATAACCATCAAGCCATGTCCGGTCTACTTGGGGTCGGCTATATGAATCCTTCTTCGTCAGTCATTTCCATTTAGGGCTATATATGTAGTTCATAAAAGTTTTTCCATGTCTGTTCTAACAACTTCCATCAAAAAAAAAAACAAAGATATAAAATCTACTTAAAATATAGCGATGAAATCTGCTTTAATAAATCAAAGAAATAGATGGGACAACCAAAATCTTAAACATTTATAATATTATGTTGTTTTTATACATATGGTTAGTTTTCTTGATGATTTGGATTGGTTTTACGAGTGTTTTGGAAATGCTTGTTCTAAATAGGAATAACAAGATAAGATATGTTTCCTACTTGATTGGTAGGAGGATGTCGACGGAGGAATGTTTGTGAAAGAGATTACCATTCGGCACAAGGATAAGAAAATCCCAATTTACTATAATTTTCTTTATATTCCCTGAATATTAGACTATAATTCAGTTACAGTAAATCTTCTAACCTCCACTCTTCTTAATAAAAACTTTAGTGAGCGATTTATGGGATGAATTTTTTACGCATGATATATGTCCGAATAGATTGGTCATGAGGGTTCTTGGGTTTATTTGTTCGATGTAGAGTTTCAAACACAACTAAGCGCATTGGTATGCAATTGTAACCTTACCCCTTACATTAGTAATTTCAATTTGCTATGTAATAAGTCTTGTTTGATTCATTATATTTTGAAATGTTAACTACTTTCTAACTACGAAAAAGAGAAATTGGTTGGAGCAAAAGAAGCTCAACAAAAGGTTGTGGAATGACCCATTGAGATGCATATGAATCCGAGATTTTGTGAACCCATCTAACTCAACAAGGTAGAGGAAGATCATTGATGACCTGTGATATGGATGAGTAAGTCTTCCATAGAGAGAGCTTCACTTGATGCAATTATAGTATGCGCATTGGTTAGAAACGAAAAGAGTTGAGCATGTGGAATTGGTGACGAACAAAAACGGTTGAGATGGTGAAGAAGATGCTCGAGGGGTAGTAGCATTGGTAGTTTTAGAACCTTGGTTTATAACATTACTAGTTAGGTAAAATCAAATAAATATTTATATGCCATATAACTTTGGGCCAGGATGGAGAGGTGTGTTAATATTGTAGCTTTTATGCAAATTCTTTCAAAATTAACTAAGATCACACATATGATCGGGCATATGTGATTGCATGTGCGATTAGCACACCGAAGCACATAAACTGCATGTGCAATTTTTATAACATTGGGGCACGTATTTGTTGATTCTCTTGGAGGATGTTCGCAGAGTAGAGAGTAGTTACTTAATATGTAGGAGAGGATGATTGGTACTATCATCTTACTGGTAGTAAGATGAGAGAGCTTAAGGAGAGTTAAGTAGTTCAGGGAAGCTTTGGGAGAGCTTGACAGCTTACGTAGAGTCATGAAAGAATATAGTAGTTGTGTAATAGAAGGAGAAGGATAGTGGGTCTAAATACAATTGAAAGGGAAAGGAAGGAGCTTGAAAAAAGAATATCAAATTTATTTGCGGTCGTACAGTACTTTTTGGTTGCAAAGTAGCTTGAAAGCATATGCGGTCAAGCTTCATGCAACTGTATGCCCTATGTCGGCATACTTGAGTAGAATGGTGTTGAAGAATTTAAGGAGACACCCACATATGTAGTCAAGCTTCGTACAATGGCATAGGCATATATACGATCGTAGCTAACTACAATGGCATTGAAAAATTTGTGGGGAGTGTCCATCATCTTCAATTGCTTGATCACATAAATAAAGATAAATGAGAGGAAGATATTGTTAAACCTCGCTATTGATGATTTCATCCATCAAAAGTTGATGATTACGATTTTGCACCAATTATGGGATCTGTTTGACTACGTTGATGAGAGACCGCATCCAGTAAAATTAAATCGATTAGTTGGTTATCACAAGAACAAGGGCATGGACCCATTCTAGCATTATTCTGGAAATGTGATCAATAATAATGCAAAGGTTTGATTGACTTGCAGCATCAATTATTCAGATGTCGAGTTCATCAATCAGATGTAGTTGACAAAGTCGGGGAATTTTCCAACTCAAGGAAATTGATGCATGAGCAAATATGGGCCACTTGAAATTTCTTATAATATGCATCTTCTTCTTCTTTTCCCCTTCAATATAGCATGCAGAGTAATTATAGGTAACTTTTAGTTTTGTTTTATTTCAATTCATAGGGACAATTAGAAGATTTTATTTAAGTTTTAAGACAAAATTGACTTAATTGTAAAACTCTTAATAGGGATTTATGCAACAAGGGGTTGCATTAATTAGAGGACAAATTCTCACCTTTTAATCCCTACAGTGAAGGGATAAGCATTCATTGTTTGGAAGAGAAGGGAGGTGGCTTCCCTGTGGAGTCCACCCATAGGGGAAAGCAATCAATAGAGGGACAAGCATTTATTATTAAGAAAATAAGGGGGCGGCTTTGTTTCACAAGAAAAGAGCTCGTGTGCTCCTTTTACCTGTGGCGTCCACCTACGAGGGGGAGTACGAGACCTCTTCTGGCAAGAGAGGATGGTCTCCTCTCTCTTGACTTGTTCTAGGTAAAAAAGAAATCTTAAGCAGGACAAATCCTTCATAACGTAATCGCCTTTCTACCTATTTGCTGGAAATGCAGGGTATTTAGTAACATGTTTTATTATATGTGGAAGGAGAAAAGAAAGGATTATAACGAGAAAATGGATGTAATCCTTGAAATTGAGTTATACTATGGAACAATTATGAGCTCTAGCAACCAAGGTTCTAAAAAGCGCTAGATGCTGGTCGGGCGGTGGGGGGCTGCCTAGTGCCTAGGCGGCGCCTAGGCGTTTTGGCTTTTTTTAATTTCTTTTTAAAAAAAGAGGTGATCCACCGTTGAGGAAGGCTGGATCCAAGAGAGGGACTGTCGTTAAGGAAGGCCGGATCAAGAAAGTAACTGTCGCTGGGGAGCCCGTCTGAGCCCGCCTGGCCATCCTGAGCAGCCTGGCCAGCCTCAGCCCGCTTAGACCGCCTAGGCGGCTGCCTTGCCCCGCCTAGCTCCACTTGGGAGCTTAGCCGCTTTTCTGGAGCATCTAGGGCCTAGGTTGGGTGGTGGGGAGCAGCCTAGGCGGCCGCCTTGACCGCTTTTTAGAACATTGTCAGCAACATTACTTACCCTCGTTGAAATCTTCTTTGCTTCCCTCAAACAAAAAAAAATTTCTTTGTTTCTCCTCTATCTATACTGCAACAAGTGTGAAACCTAGGCAAGGCCCGAGCTCTTCTCAACCCTTTGATGCATGCCACATGGCCATGATTAGTATTCAACCCTCGCACACCGAAGAGTGAATCGCACTCAGCGTCTGACATACACTTCATCAAGGGCTCCTCTCACTCATCCGATGCATACTGAACGGTGAATTGCACTCACCAAAAAAAAGCTGCTACACAGATGGAGTGTCAAGTAGGTCTCTCTCTCCCCACCATATATTATAGTATATATACTAAAACGGAGCCCTCTCTCCCGTGTTATGACATACGGACCTCTTTTGAAGGGTCGGAATCCTTCTCCCGTGTGTGAATGCGGCTCTCATAAATTATATTAAAAATCTATTAATAAAGATGATAAATACAAATTCAATGGTATTTAATGGTCATTTGATGTTAATTAGGAAAATCATTAATACTCTCTCTTTAATAAATGAATCACACTCCAGATTGCACATTTCTTCGAATGGCAGTGATGTTTGTGCCAAGTGACGTGCATCAAGTTCATCCGGACATTGCCCGGGTTTCTTACTAGTTATAGTATAGATTAGGTACCTCATTGATCCATCTCTTTTAGAGCCAAGTTTTGACATCACTCACAAAGAAGGATCCATAGCTGACACCAAATTTATTCGGCAAGGCTTGATGGCTATGGTTATCGTCAATTTCCTCTAAATTTAAACTATACAAACCAAGTGAATTCTGTAGGTTCAGTTGGAAAAGTTCGCACTGATTTACTAGCTAGACTTCTTATCCCATCTATGGAAATTTGATCGCAACAAATATGGAGAATTCCATGTGGATAAGGAAAAAAAATCATTATATCCACATAATTTGTGCTTAAAGATTACTATCTATTCATTAACCAAAATTTCATGCTTCAATATTTTCAAGATTTCTATGTTGCAATGCCCATTGCATATAACTTACGAAACATATTGTATTAAATAAATCAACATCAGGTTGGACATACACACATATGTCGGAAACCGCCCTGGTTTCATTAGCAGAACCTTTTCTTCCTTGGATCCTTTGAACCATGAAGGAACTTTACATGCATCACACCTATGTTCGACCACCCAGATAAGTGATCTGAGGAACCAGACCAGAGGTATCCATGATGTACATGTTTGTTTATCATCTGTCCTAACAATCCAAAATAGTCGCCTATGTGCGTAATAAATAGAAATGGTTTATGAAAAAAAGTCACCAGGTAACTTCTTTGGCTTTCTCATGGGAACAAACTTTGCTCCAATAGCCAAGGCAATGGGGGGCCCAAATATAAAGCCTCGTGCTTCAATTCCTGTACAAATCATAAAAGGCCAAATGAGGAACATTAGCGAACAAGAAAAGAGGTCATAACTCATGATCAAGCAATCATATTGATC
Organism: Chamaelirium japonicum; assembly: GCA_947650365.1. Lineage (NCBI taxonomy): Eukaryota > Viridiplantae > Streptophyta > Magnoliopsida > Liliales > Melanthiaceae > Chamaelirium > Chamaelirium japonicum. The sequence continues at coordinate 34,462,203 of OX393552.1, forward strand.
TACCAAGTTATTATTTTCAAACATGTCTAACTTTCAGCCTGGAGACCTTGAACTCAATAACATTCAGGAGTTAGGTTGAAGCCATCTAATACACTTTATCAAAAGGAAAACAAGAAAAGAGCCATTAATGCCAAAAGGCTAAAAAGTTTGTCAAGTAAGAGGCTTTTTCTTTCATTCAATTCTTTCTCTACTTCCCGCTGATGTTCAACTCATGCTAGAGAAAGATACACCTAGAAACAAAACAAAAGGCATTAAAAAGCCCAATCATTTACTTATATTAGGATCTGTAGTGCCACAGGTTAGTTACCTTGAGAATTGTTGGAAATGTGACCCCAATTCACACTAAGGCATTAAGCCATATACGCACTCAATGTTAAACCATATCACACTACTCCACAAAATGAAGGGTGTATATGTCTATGACTCTATGGCAGAAGACTGTATAGACACAAGAATGACATAATGCACGTCCAAGTACATATTATACACACTATGCAACAACAGACCACATATTTGTAACACACCCGGCTCCTCAAAGTTCTGTTGGTATAAAAAATGCACCAATCTTTGTCGGGCGTGGCCAAACTGAAGGTCGACACATGGCACAACCAACTACGTAGCTCGGTTCAGAGGGAATAGGACACGGAAAATAGGGGACAAGCACGAGGAACAGGAGACAAACAACTACCTTCAGGAATCACCAACTTCCGTGGAAGGCTCATACTCTGCATCCTCAAGCCCTCTCAGTCCAATTGGCATCGTTATCACAGTCGAGTTGTCTCAATATTCATATTGACTACCGGTCACACAACTTGCTACGATCGGAGCCTGACTACCTTTCCAAACAGGTGATCCGAGAAAACATCATGATTCTGAGATTGCGGGGCCACCCTAATCATTGAAGGAAATCATGACATAAACTGTACAAGGAGATCACGCTCGCTCATCACGCTCACCAAATTTAGAGACCGACTCCAGATCGAAAGGTTGCACCTACTCTCGTGAAAAATGGAAGGTGACAGTTCAAGGGTTCATCTAAACCCGAACTAGATTCGGTTCATATCATCGTTCTCTTATTTCAAATGATATATATGTAGCTAGTAGTTATTTTATGATTCATATATCATTAATTTTTTTATCTTAAACGATCAATTTGGACCCGAATCGGTCAAAACAGACCCTAATTTCTGTTTTTTTTCTCCTACTTTTTAACATTTTGACTGGAACAATAGAATCGGTTGAATCTGAATCCGAGCAAGTTCGCTTTTGCTCGATTTGAACCCTAACCATAACCTTAATTCTCAAACATTATTATCTACGTGGAACGCTACTGAGAGCACAGGACCACCCCCGATCGTTGGGAGGAGATCGTGGCATGCCAAGTGACTAGATTAGCAAGATGGTTACGGATAGAAAGAGATCAGACCTCTGTCTTCCACATACGAGTCCGACAATGCATAGGTATGGGAAACGAAGTTCGAAATATAAGATACCAAGAATTCAGCTTTGTGAAGCTAAGATTTTTCACTCTTAGAGGTGTCTGACTTGAGAGTTGGAGTTTGTTCGTCTCCTCTGGGGGTCCCAAGGCATAACCCAAATTATGGTTGCATGTCGGAGCGGTCATGCATCTTTGTCAAGCAAGCCACAAGGCCCGTGACGTCCGGCTTTCCTTATGTCGAGTTTGCTAATCCGACCATTAGGGAGGAAACAGAATATGAAAATACCGCCAATAATTTACTAAAAAGATGACGAACCACCTACAAGGCACCAACAACTATAATAAATGTGTTGATGGAAAGGATAAAAGGTGCGGTAGGTGCCTCATCCGATTCAAACTGGATCAATCATTAGTTCCAAAGATTGAACTGATTAAAGTAAGTAATATATTATTTTTTCATAAATAATATCAACCTTTCATAAAAATGTTTGGTCAGATTCATCTTAAACCAGTCTGATTTAAGCAATCTAAGTGTCTAACAAGTAGTAGTATCAAAGCATCCGGATAATAAGGGTTTTAGGCGATATCCAGTCCAAAACAGAATTGGACCGAAAATGGTGTAGGTTTCTATCTAACCAGGTCCAACTAAGGTCCGATTGGTTTGGGTAAAACTCGGATCAGGTTGGTTCGGGTTTGAGCCAACCAGGAACCGAACCAATCTAGTTCGATTCTATCATATTGAAACTCAAACCAACTCGAATTAACATAAACTCGAACCGACCCAACTCACACTAATATCGGGTTGGTTCTCGTGTTGGTGGTTGGTCTTAAAAAAATAATGGCTATCAGCTATTTACTAACAAGCTAGAGGTTCACATTAGGCTTTAGCCTTTAGCCACACGTTGAGAATTGAGATCTCGTGGTAGTTGGTTAAACGTTAGTAAACAACAAACGGTTGCTCGTGTGTTAGTGTGATGTAGTTCCCAAGTCCGAACTCATATCATATTTATATGGGCTTATCATTTATGTGAATCGAGTCTGGTCCAACCAAAAGGCTGCTTAGGCAGCTACTCAAGGCCCTAGTTGGGAAGAGGGAGCCCAAATTTGGGCCTTGTATTTGGGGCCCAAAGTATGGGGTAAGTTAAGTTACTACCTTCGGTACTCATGAAAATAGCACATGGCACAGACCCCATATGCAAGCGCAGTAAAGGGAGAAATCCACGTCTCGAGATGTTCGTATGGATTCCACCCTAAAATCTCGTTGTTACCTAAAAAAAGTCATCTCTCTCTCTCTCTCTCTCTCTCTCTCTCTCTCTCTCTCTCTCTCTCTCTCTCTCTCTCTCTCTCTCTCTCTCTCTCTCTCTCTCTCAGATTTTGATTCATCAATTCACTCGAAGGAGTCAAAGGTAAATAATTCATATAAGTAATTGCTTTATTTTTTAAATTTTTGACAGACTTTGATCATCATTTGGCGCACAAAGACTTTAATTCGAAGGTAAAGTTTTGATATGCATAGTTGCTTTTTCTTTTCAATTTGTTTTTAAGTTTACTTGTTTTTTGATAGAGAATTATTATTTGAACATATAAGGGGATGTAAAGTCAAAAAATATTTATTTTAATATTTTTAATATTAGGCCCCGTTTAGAATTTTCGCCTTAGGACTCCGATTGTATCGAGACGGCCCTGATATGGACTAATATAAATGAGTTCACTTCTCAGGTTGGGTCGGGTTTACAGGGCCCTAACTCGGAACCGACTCGTATTTAGTCGGGTCCACAAAACTTAAAACAGAAGCAACCGATTTGGTCAAAATATCCAAACCAACCCGACCCATTTAGGTCGAGCTCGGTCGGTTCTCGGTTTTACCCAACCCAAGTTGCACCCCTAGGTCCAACCATCCAGTACGGTCCAGTCTACTTTTTAAAATATTTACATAGTACATGTATCAATAGTAGCCTCCAAAGTACAGGGACCATTGAAGAAGTTGAATGCGAAAATATACTAACAGTAGGACGAATATGAAATCATAAACATCACCACACAAGTGTCACAAAATGGAAAAGTGTCCGAGAATCCCTTGAAGTTATATCGATTAAGTATAGAATACTCGATGAGAAGCAAGGTTTGAGAATTTGAGTTTAGGTTCAGACCAGCCAAAAAGAATAACAAAGCTCAACCTGTTGGGGTTCGAGTGCAGCCAGTTCGACATTTCGGCCACAAACAAAAATATACAATAATCAATTCATACAGCTCGGAGTTTATCAAACAATTCTGATCTAATTCAACATTGAAGAAGATATGAATCAAGGCATATTTTGATTCGGGGTTTGTTTTGGTCGACTCGTCCAAATCCCCATATTATTGAAATTCGTGGAACTAAGCTGTTGAGATTTGTAAACCATGGACTAGCTAAAAGGAGGGTTAACACAAACTTTAAGCACTCATTTGCTTTGGTGCATTTGATTCATGGGCTTGGATAAATCCTGCCTAAAATGCAACTTATAACATCAAAGAAGTAGTTAAGACCATGATTACGAGAACTAGACTTGATCATCACCCACACTTGAGAGAAAATGAAGTAGCAAAACCCAATCATGATGACGTACATAATTCCAGCACAAAACCGAAGATTGCAGGGTACCTGCAACAACGGAGATCCCCTTCTCTCTGTATCTCTCCACAAACACATCTATGGTGTCCTGAAACGCCTTGTGATCAAGCAGCAGCGTGGTGATGTCCTGAAATATGATCCCTGCACCGGATCGAGAAACATCAAAAATGTCGAATCTATAGGGTTCTAGGCACTGGATCGATAAACTAAAAGTGACGATGAGCAATTAACAGAGACTCTAGGGCACGATAAGAGCTGGGATTGGGATTACCGGGCTTGGGGAAGTCTGGGATGACGCGGATGGTGGAGGCGATCCTGGCGAGGCGGTGGTCGGCGCCGCCGTCGGAAGCCATGGATCTCACGGGTTTGGAGAGGCGGAGATGAGGAAGAGGGCGCGGGATTCGAGTGACAAGAGACGAAGAGGAGGAGGGATTGGGGAGAATCTGAAGCGAGACGGGGAATTGAAAAGAGAGCGACGGTGAAAGAGGCATTGACGATTTGGCGCCAGTGAAGTGAAATGGCTCAGTTTTTCTCCTGGGCGTTGTGACACGTGGATTTTTTTTTTGTTTTTTTAAGAGCTTGAATCTTTCGTCCCATGAACACATTTCTCTTTCATAAATATTATTAAAAATCTAATGATGATAAATATCTATTTAATAACATTTAATGGTCGTTTACTGTTAATTACTCTTTCTCTCTTTTTCTAATAAGTGAATCACACCCTAATGTCGCACTCACTCATGATTGTACATTTCTTTAAACAATTATGATATCGTCTGCGCCAAGAGTGAACTTGATGCACACCACTTAGCATAAACTACATAACGGTCATCCGAAGTATGCAATCTTGGAGTGATTGTGATTCACTCATCCGAGTGTGATTTAGCTTCAAGAGTGAACTTGATGCATGCCACTTAGCACAAATGCGGTCATCCGAAGTGTCCAGTCTTGGAGTGATTGTGATTCACTCATCCGAGTGTGAATCACTTGTTATATAAAGAAAAAAGAGATAATACTAATGATTTTTTTAATTAACATCGAATGACCATTAAATGTCATTGCATGGGTCTTTATTGTAGGTTTTAGTAGGATTTATAAGAGAGATGCGTTCACACATGAAAGAAGAATTCGGGCTCTTCAAAAGTGGTCCACATGTCACAACACGGGAGTGAGGCTTCCATTTTAGTAGTAGACTAGTAAGAAACCCGGGCAATGCCCGAATGTGCTTGATGCACGCATTCGGCAAAGACGACATCGCAACTGTTCAAAGAAGTGTAAAATCTGAAATGAGTGTGATTCACTTGTTAGAGAGAGAGAGAGAGAGAGAGAGATTAACATCAAATGACTATTAAATGTGATTGAATGAAAATTTATCATCTTTATGATAGGTTTTTAAATGGATTTAAAAGATAGCCACGTTCACACACGGAAGAAGAATTCCAGCTCTTTAAAAGACGTCCACATGTCACAACACGGGAGAGAGGCTTCCATTTTAGTATAGATATATAGATACTATTAGATTATATTATATTAGATTTCTCTTATCAAACCGAATTGATACTCTTACTATAATAAATCACTGTAGTAGTTACGGAAAAATCATTTTAGCAACAATATCAATTCACTGGGGTGGAAGAAGACAACAGGGAAAGGGGACACTTGTATGGTTGAGGGGGGTTGTAGCGATTGGGTAGGGGGCAGTGTGATGCAAAATGAGGTGGTTGAGGAAGCCAAGCTATTGGTCTCGCAAAGAACCGAGGGTAGGGGAGGGCTGTGGGAAGAGGCGAAAGTTTCTAGTGGTGGTAGAGGGGGCTTTGGGTGGGGGATCTGACTCACTTCAAGGTGCTTCCAAGAGGTGTTTGGGAGGGTATCAGGCTATATGGCTATGGGGCCTTAAAGGCCAGCAAATGGTGGGGAGGTGTTCTTTGTGGATGGGTTGGGAGGTGGAAACGAGCGTCCCCTTGAGAGGAATAGCCACCCTCATCAATGGGAACAGAAGAGGCGAGGGTTCCAACCCGCTGAGGTTGTCCACCATGGTGTGTCACAAGGTTGTGAGTATGGAGGTAGAGTTGGTGAGTGTGGTTGTTGACCATAATGCTAAGAGGAGGAACGAGACCACCTCAGACATGGAGGTGGAGCAAGATGAAGGTGGCTCCTTTTAGGTTGGTTCTTTCTAACTTGTGTGGTTTGTTTTGCGAGTGTATTCTTTTTCTTTTGTTTCATCAATGAATGTGATCTTTTTTCTTTTTTTTTTTGAGAGGTGTCAATGAATGTGATCTTGTAGAATTGTAGGGGGGACCGTCGCAAGGAGTTTGTGTTGCATTGTGATAGACTTATTGCAGAGCACCATCCCAGTTCCTTGGTGTTGGTAGAGTCGCATGTGAATGAAAAGGGAGCTGCTTGGGTGTCTCAATGGTTGGGGCATGGGTGGCTGCATGTGTTTCGGTGCTAGGGCAATCGAGCGAGATCATCCTTTTGGCGAGATAATGTAGGTATTTGCTCCTTTGCCATCATAGTAATCAAGTGTTGATCGGAGTTATTTCCGATTCAAACAATCGAAATTGGATTTTAGCTCGGGTCTACACCGAAATAACAGCAAAGAGTGACGAGTCCTTTGGAAATCACTTGCTATAGTTTGTAAATTGCATTATCCCATAGTCATAGCAGGCGACTTTAACGTCATCTTGAACCCGGAGGATAAAAGGGGTGGAGATGGCTTTCAATTGGGTGATGAGGTCGAAGAGTTTGGAGAGTTTGTGGGCAGTAATTCTCTGATTGATTTGGGTTTTAGGGAAAATCCTTCTACCTGGTCGAATAATAATCAAGGGGATAGGACGATTTTGGTTCATCTTGATAGGGCCTTGTCCTCTGAGGGATGGATGAACATGTTTTTCGCAGGCCTATGTCAGCCACCTCCGCGCATCACATCGGCCCATTGCCCCTTCCTGAAGGGTGGTGACCATAGCACCGCCTTCTTCCACCGCACCACTATGATTAGAAGAAATTAAAATCGGGTTCATGTCATTATTAACAAAAAGGGGGTTACTCGGACTCTATTCAAGGACATTAGCAATGTATTTGTCACTTACTTCAAGGATAGATGGGGGGCTTTCTCCTCAGTGGGAAGTTCGACCCCTTTGGATATGGTCCCCTTTATTGTCAGCCCTAAGGATAATATTTTTTTGACCTAGCATATTTCTTACTAGTGCATGCCCGTGCCTGTCGGCATTGTAACGGGCCGCCTTCGGCGGCAACACACCTGAACGCCTTCGTCAACAAAATATTTTCGACGACAACGCTGGTATTCATAGGGACAACCACTTTCTCGTCCGTGCCAATTGGCATGAAGCGGGCGCCTTCAGCGTGACCAACTCGCCCTCCCCCTATAATCGATCGATCACAACTGTTTCTATTCAAACGGATTCCTCAAGATCGACCCGATGGTTTGGGACAGCTGAAATTTCAGCAGGTGAGTTTATAGCCATTGATGCGAACCATGATCACGAGATGAACGATCAGGTTTAGTGCAGTTTAAATGAGCCGGAATTTTAATATTTAGTGCAGTTTAAATTGGTTGGGATTTGAAACCAAGGGGAGGGAGTTGGTTGACGGGGAAATAGAGATTGTGCGTTGATTTTTGAACGAATGGTTAGATCTATTCGGTTCATTTTTGTCCAGTCAGCATGTCCTAGTCATCTTCCGTTTTGTCTAGTCAGCACAAAACCGACGTGCCATGTTATATAGATGAAGAGGTGAAGGCGGTGGTCTTTTCCTTGTCGAGGAACACGGCCCTTGGACCTAATGGGTTCACATGGGAATTTTTTACTCATAACTAGGGAGTAGTGGGGGGAGACATGGTGAGAGTGGTTCAAGCTGTGTTCAGGTGTGGTTTCATGCCTATGAGTTTGAAAAGACACTTTCATCGCCTTAATTCCGAAGTGCTCGGAGTCTATGAGGCAGAAACAATATAGACCTATAAGCCTATGCAATACTTTGTATAAAGTTGTGTAAAAAAATTTTGTCAATCGCCTTCAACTACTTCTCCCGAGGTTGATTTCTAAGGAGCACGCGGCCTTTGTGAAAGGTTGTAACATCTCAGACAATATTCTGTTACCTCAAGAGGCTTTGCACTCCATGAAATACGATCACCTGGAAGATTCGGTCATGGATTTGAAGCTTGACATGGAGCAGGTCTATGATCGGATGTCTTGGGGCTTTATTTACAAGGTTTTGCGTAGATTTGGGTTCAGTGAGATGTGGATAGAGTGGGTGAGGGTCTACATAGAGCAGCCTACTTTTTGCGGTGCTAAACAATGCCACCCCATCTAAATGATTGCGAGATAGGAGGGGGATCCGACAGGGAGACCCTTTGTCCCCCTATTTGTTCATCTTGGGGGCGGAAGTGTTGCACTGCAATCTTGTCAAAGCCCAAGACATGGGCAATATTCTTGAGGTGAGACCGGCTATTGGGAGCACGCCGGTCATGGCCCTATCCTTCGTTGACGACTGCTTGCTTTTTGTGCGGACGGAGCATGGCCAAGTTTTGGCTATCTCTGATGTCATCCAAAGCTATTGTAGCATCTTGGGACAAAAGATCAATGCTAATAAATCAGCCATTGTGTTTGGCAAAAAAGTTAAACTTAGTCGTCGTGCATAAATTATGCAGTCTCTGGGTATGTCGGAGGCCCAGGGAGTTATTAAGTAGCTTGGGGTGAATATCTCGGGTAAACACATCATTGTTGATAATCATGTGAATGAGATCGTCGGAAAAATCCTCAAAAAGTCTTCCAGCTAGTCTTGCACATGGGTTTCAAAGAGTCTTTCAAAGAAATTAAGTCTTTTAGCTAGTCTATGCCCATCTTCACCTAGTCTTGCACATGGGTTTCAAAGAAAGTCTTGCAGCTAATTGAGAAGGCTTTAAGGTAATTTCTTTGGTGTGCAAAAGAAAGAGAAGGCTTTAAGGCAATTTGCATTCATCGGATGCAAATTGCTTGGCAAGCCCTTATGGGCAAGAAAGTGTTTTAGCTCATTTTCAAACATGACAATCTTTGGGGAGCCTTTTGTCATACCAAATATGGGGTCAGTGATAATGTGTGGGAGTGGAAACGTCCTACACAATGCTCCTGGACCTGGCGGGCAATCCTAGAGGGAGTTCCTCTTGTTAAAGGGCGTGTGATGATCGAGGAGGATCTTGGAGAATTCTAGTGTGTCCCTATGGGAGGCCGGTCCCACGGCTCAACGGCGGTCCCACTGTGTAGATGGCCCACCAAGATCAACATAGAGGTGGCACATGTGAAACTCTTATGTCTGTGGATCGAATTCGGATGGCAAGTACAATACAAAGATGGCTCATTGGCCAATGAGAAGGTTGGACGAATTAAGGAAATACGGAGGGCATACAACCATGCGATGATGTTATTACTAAGCAAAAGAGCAAGCTTTGGCAGACCTTATGGTCAGCTAGGGCTTTGCCCCGAACAAAAGCCGTGGCGTGGAAGTTACTATGGAGGAAAATCCCCACCAAACAACTATTGATTCGGCAGGGGATGGGCATGGATCACTATTAGGGGTGGCAATGGGTCGGGTCGGATTGGGTTCGGGTCGGGTCGAGACATATGTATAAGGGCAAAACAGCTAACCCGAACCCAACCCGTTTAATAAACGGATCAAAAACTTAAACCCAAACCCGACCCGCCTAATAAACAGGTTGACCCGACCCGACCCGACCCGTTTAGCCCGTTTACTAAACGGGTCGGGCCGTGTCGGGTCGGGTTGGCTCGGGTTGGGTCAACAGAACCCATGTAAACTTGTCGGGTTGGGTCAAGACAAGTCGGATTGGGCCGGGTCTGATCGGGTTGGGTCAGGTTGGCTCGAGTTGGTTCAGGTTGGCTCGAGTCGGGTTGACACGACCCATTTGTTAAACGGGTCAAGTCGGGTCAATCGGGTTATAAGCACAAACCCGAACCCGATCCATTAAATAAACGGGTCAATCGGGTTGACCCGTTTATGACCCGAACCCGTTTAGGCGAAACCCAAACCTGCTAACTTCGGGTCGGGTTGGCGGGTCGGGTCAAGAATTGCCACCCCTAATCACTATGCAGTCGCTGCGCTACGGCAGAGGAGGACGCGGACCATGTTATTTTCCGTTACCCGGATGCGGTGGAGGCATGGAAGCTATGGATTAATGATATAAACAACTATGATAATGCATTAACTTTTGATGGTTTATGATATCTATACTATATACTAAAATGGAAGCCTCTCTCACGTGTTGTGACACGTGGACGTCATTTAAAGAGTTAGAATTCTTCTTCCGTGTGTGAACGGGGCTCTCTTTTAAATCCATTTAAAAACCTACCATAAAGATAGTAAATTTTTATTCAATAACATTTAATGGTCATTTGATGTTAATCTCTCTCTCTCTAACAAGTGAATCACACTCACGATTTCACACTTCTTCGAACAGTTGCGAAGTCGTCTTTGCCAAATGGCGTGCATCAAGCACATTCGGGCATTGCCCGGGTTTCTTACTAGTTTTAATTGATAAACATGGCCAAAGGAGGAGTCAGCATATGAACAAGGAGGGAGCAGTTAATATGGCATGGGTTATCTGGAGGGCAAGGAACAAGGAAATATTGAAGGAATCAAGGAGCGGCCTACGACCGTGATATGGAAGGCTCAACTTGAAACATTGGAATTTTGTAAGGCTAATCAACTCAATGTTGTCCCTTTGCGGGGGGGGGAAGAATCCGAACACAGATCAAGTGGGAGGCACCTAGATCGGAGGAGATCAAACTGAATTTTGATGGGGCGGTTACGGCCACGACAAGGAAAGCAAGAGCAGGGAGGGAGTCTATGGATAGAAGGGGATGCCTTGAATATAATCAAAACACTGGGTAACGATGTCAGAACCAATTATCGAGGATCACAAGAGCATGCTGGAGGCTTTCTCATCAGTGAGGATCTCATATACTCACCGGGAGGGGAATGGAGCTACGGACTGACTGGCTAAGGAGGGTCTGAAGCTTAGCGAAAGGAAGACTTGGACTTAGAGGGCTATGGACTTCTTGGAGGAGGAGGAGAATTCCGGTGGAGATCCAGAAGCCATGGGACGTCTTGGTCATGGCAATCCTGTGGGTTATCTGGCTTGAGAGGAACAACAGAATTTTCAATGGTAAGTCGGCAGGGCAGGATAAGTTGCGGCTTTCGGTGATCTCCTTTTTCCGCGCTTGGATTGTGCCATGGAGAGATAAACTAGGGGCGGAGGCTACCAGTTTTTGTAACAACCTGTTATCTTAGCTTTTAATGATTTCTGGTTGGGGTCCGCCAAACCCTCCCTCCTTTAGGAGGGGTTCTCAAAAAAAAAAAAACTTTCCCTCTAAATTGTGTTCTTGTGTTCAATTTGATAATAATTCTTGTGTTATCGATAGAATGATAGTTATGTAATTCGTTTAGTTGGAGTCTGCGGGGGTGTAAGTCGAATACCATATATATATATATATATATATATATATATATATATATATATATATATATATATATATATATATATATATATATATATATATATATATATATATATATATATATATATATATATATATAGGAGAATGTTTAGGTGCGGTTTGCGGTCCGCGATCCGTAGCCATCCAATGGACCGGTCGCGTGCATCCGATACACGGAGTGGTGCATCGGACGGCTACGGACCACAGACCGCACCTAAGCATTCTCATATATATATATATATATATATATATATATATATATATATATATATATATATATATATATATATATATATATATATATATATATATATATATATATATATATATATATATATATATATATATATATTCGCTAAATTGATACTCTTACCGAACCGAATTGATGCACTTGCTACAATGATTCCATTGTAGCGGCTATAGTAAATCACTTTAGCAACCACTACATGCACAATGTCAACTGGCGAATGGATACTCTTACTGGAGACGGACGGATACACTTACTGGAATGACACTTTTGTCATTTGAGGGGTTAAAAGAATGGTGGGGGACTTATTGTAACATGTGTTGTTCAGGGAGGGACTTGGTGCAGTATTGAAACATTCCCTGTCCTTTAGTTAATATAGCACCTGCTAAAAGGACTTAAGGCTAAGTCTCCTAAAAAAAATTGAAACTGTACGGAGCAATTGAGATCCATCCAAGTCCGATGGTAAAGCATCTGTCCCCATCTGACAAGTCGTGCACAAATTTTATAGGCTCTCTCCCATCTATGTGGTGGATTTAGCTCTCACCTTTGTGACGGGCTTATATTTCACCTTGACAGTTGGTCTATCCATCCTTTTGTGGTACAATATTGAAAGTAAATGTATGGTTCGAACCTTGTTCTATCTTGTGCCCTAAGACTAACAGGCAATGTAGAATGCACTAATCGTAATCTAGAATGGCTCTTACGAATGAATTTGAATGGTTACCTTCGTACAAATGAATTCGAATAGCTACATTCATACGAATGAATTAGAATGGCTACATCAGTTCGTATAAATAAATTAGAATGGCTACATTCATACGAATGAATTAGACTGACTCATACGAATGAATTAGAATAGCTACTTTTGTACGAATAAATTTGAATAGCTACATTCATATGAATGAATTAGAATGGCGACATTCGTTCGTACGAATGAATTAGAATGGCTACATTCGTACGAATGAATTAAAATGGCTCGTACGAATAACTTAGAATGGCTACCTTCGTACGAATAAATTAAAATGGCTACTTTCGTAGGAATGAATTAGAACGGCTATATTTGTTCGTATGAATAAATTAGACTGGCTACATTCATATGAATGAATTAGAATGGTTCGTACGAATGAATTAGAATGACTATATTCGTACGAATGAATTAGAATGGCTACATTCGTATGAATGAATTAGAATAGCTACATTTATACGGATGAATTAGAATGGCTCGTATGAATGAATTAGAATGGCTACATTCGTACGAATGAATTAGAATGACACGTAAGAAAACATTTGAATAACTTCCTTCGTATGAATGAATTAGAATGGCTACATTCGTTCGAGTGAATTAGAATGGCTATATTCGTATGAATGAATTAGAATGACTTATACGAATGAATTAGAATGGCTACCTTCGTACGAATGAATTAGAATGGCTACATTCATATGAATGAATTAGAATGGCTATATTTGTTCGTACGAATGAATTAGAATGGCTACATTCGTATGAATGAATTAGAATGACTACCTTCTTATGAATGAATTAGAATGGCGACATTCGTACGAATGAAATAGAATGGCTACATTCGTTCGTAAGAATAAATTAGAATAGTTACATTTGTACGAATGAATTAGAATGGCTACATTCGTACGAATGAATTAAAATAGCTCGTACGAATGAATTAGAAAAGGCTACCTTCGTACGAATGAATTAGAATGACAACATTTGTACGAATGAATTATAATGGCTATATTTGTTCGTACGAAAGAATTAGAATGGCAACATTCATACGAATGAATTAGAATAGCTCATACAATGAATTAAAATGACTACCTTCGTATGAATGAATTAGAATTGCTACATTCATACGAATGAATTAGAATGACTATATTCGTTCGTACGAATGAATTACAATGGCTCGTACGAATGAATTATATTGGCTATCTTCGTATGAATGAATTAGAATAGGTACATTTGTACAAATGAATTAGAATGGCTATATTCGTACGAATGAATTAGAATGGCTTGTACGAATTAATAAATTAGAATAGATATTTTTGTACGAATGAATTATAATTGCTACATTCGTACGAATGAATTAGAATGGCTATATTCATTCGTACGAATAAATTAGAATGGTTACATTTGTACGAATGAATTAGAATGGCTATATTTGTTTGTACGAATATAAATTAGAATGGCTACATTCATACGAATAAATTAGAATGACTCGTATGAATGAATTAGAATGACTACCTTCATACGAATGAATTAGAATGGCTACATACATACGAATGAATTAGAATGGCTATATTCGTACAAATGAATTAGAATGGCTCATACGAATGAATTAGAATGGCTACATTCGTTCGAATAAATTAGAATGGCTTTATTCATTTGTACGAATAAATTAGAATGACTATATTCGTACGAATGAATTAGAATGGCTCGTACAAATGAATTAGAATGGCTACCTTCGTACGAATGAATTAGAATGGTTACATTCGTACGAATGAATTAGAATAGCTACATTCGTTCATACGAATGATTTAGAATGGCTATGTTTCTACGAATGAATTAGAATGGCTCATACGAATGAATTAGAATGGCTACCTATATAGAATGAATTAGAATGACTACATTCGTATGAATTAATTAGAATAGCTATATTCGTTCGTATGAATGAATTAGATTTGCTATATTCACACGAATGAATTAGAATGGCTTGTAAGAATGAGTTAGAATGGCTACCTTTGTATGAATGAATTAGAATGGCTACATTCATATAAATGAGTTAGAATGGCTATACTCGTTCGTACGAATAAATTAGAATTGCTACATTAGAATGAATGAATTAGAATAGCTCGTACGAATGTATTAGAATGGCTACCTTCGTACGAATGAATTAGAATGGTTACATTCGTACAAATGAATTTAAATGGCTATATTCGTTCGTACGAATAAATTAGAATAGCTACATTCGTACGAATGAATTAGAATGGCTCATACGAATGAATTAGAATGGTTACCTTTGTACGAATGAATTAGAATGGCTACATTTATTCATTTGAATGAATTAAAATGCTTACATTCGTACGAATAAATTAGAATGGCTTGTCCGAATGAATTAGAATGGCTACCTACGTACGAATGAATTAGAATGGCTACATTCGTACTAATAAATTAGAATGGCTATATTTCTTCGTGCGAAATATTTGAAATGACTACATTCGTACGAATGGATTAAAATGGCTCGTACGAATAAATTAGAATTGCTACCTTCGTAAAAATAAATTAGAATTACTCATTCAAACAAATAACTTAGAATGGCTACATTCTTTCATACGAATGAATTAGAATGGCTATCTTCGTACGAATGAATTAGAATGGATACATTCGTACAAATGAATTAGAATGGATACATTCGTTCGTATGAATGAATGAGAATGGCTATATTCGTATGAATGAAATAGAATGACTCATACGAATGACTATATTCATACGAATTAATTAGAAAGGCCCGAACGAAAGAATTAGAATGGCTATATTCGTACGAATGAATTAGAATGGCATGTACGAATGAATTTGAATGATTACATTCATACAAATGAATTAGAATGCCAACATTTGTACGAATAAATTACAATGACTCGTACGAATGAATTAGAATGGCTACCTTCGTACGAATGAATTAGAATGGCTACATTCGTACGAACGAATTAGAATAACTACAATCGTTTGGACGAATAAATTAGAATGGATATATTTGTACGAATAAATTAGAATAGATCGTACGAATGAACTAGAATTGATACATTCGTACGAAAGAATTAGAATGGCTACCTTCGTACGAATGAATTAGAATGGCTATATTCGTATGAATGAATTAGAATGGCTACATTCGTTCGTATGAATGAATTAGATTGGCTAAATTCATATGAGGGAATTTAAATAGCTTGTACGAATGAATTAGAATGGCTACATTTGTACGAATAAATTTGAATAACTAAATTCGTTCGTATGAACTAATTAGAATGGCTACATTCGTACGAATGAATTAGAATGGCTCGTACGAATGAATTAGAATGACTACCTTTGTACGAATGAATTAGGATGGCTACATTCGTATGAATGAATTAGAATGACTATATTTGTTCGTACGAATGAATTAGAATGGATAAATTCGTACGAATGAATTAGAATGACTCGTATGAATGAATTAGAATGGCTCGTACGAATGAATTAGAATGGTTACCTTTTTATGAATGAATTAGAATCGCTACATTCGTACGAATGAATTATAATGGCTATATTTGTTCATATGAATGAATTAGAATAGGTCGTACGAATGAATTAGAATGGCTACCTTCGTGCTAATGAATTAGAATGGCTACATTCATATGAATGAATTAGAATTAATGGCTTGTACGAATGAATTAGAATAGCTACCTTTGCACAAATGTATTAGAATGGCTACATTCGTACGAATGAATTAGAGTGGCTACATTCGTTCGTACGAATGAATTAGAATGGTTATATTCGTACGAATGAATTAAAATGACTCATACAAATGAATCAGAATGACTACCTTCGTATGAATGAATTAGAATGGCTACAATCATATGAATGAATTTGAATGGCTACATTCATATGAGTGAACTAGAATGGCTACATTCGTATATATGATTTAGAATGGCTCGTACGAATGAATTAGAATTACTATCTATGTACGAATGAATTAGAATGTATATATTCATACGAATGAATTAGAATACATTCGTTCGTACAAATAAATTAGAATGGCTATATTCGTACGAATGAATTAGAAGGCCTACATTTGTTTGTACGAATGAATTAGAATCGATACATTCGTTCGAATGAATCAGAATAGCTCGTACGAATGAATTAGAATGTTTACCTACGTACGAATGAATTACAATAGCTACATTCGTACAAATGAATTAGAATGGCTACCTTTGTGCGAATGAATTAGAATGGCTACGTTCGTTTGTACGAATGAAATAGAATGGCTACATTAGTACGAATGAATTAGAATGGCTACCTTTGTACGAATTAATTAGAATGACCACATTCGTACGAATGAATTAGAATGGCTATGTTCGTTCTTACGAATGAATTAAAATGGCTACACTCATAGGAATGAATTAGAATGTCTATATTCGTATCAATGAATTAGCATGACTCCGAATGAATTAAATTGGCTACACTCATAGGAATGAATTAAAATGGCTATATTCGTTTGAATGAATTAGCATGGCTCGTATGAATGAATTAGAATTGCTACCTTCGTACGAAAGAATTAGAATAGCTTGTACGAATGAATTACAGTAGCTCGTACAAATGAATTAGAATGGCTACCTTCATATGAATAAATTAGATTGGCTACATTTGTAAGAAGAATTAGAATTGCTACAGTCGTACGAATGAATTAGAATGACTCGTACAAATGAATTAGAATGGCTACCTTCGTAAGAATAAATTAGAATGTCTACATTCATACGAACGAATTAGAATGACTGCATTCGTTCGTACGAATGAATTATAATGGCTATATTCGTACGAATGAATTAGAACAGCTCGTATGAATGACTCATAATTACTATCTTTGTACGAATGAATTAGAATGGCTACATTCGTTCGTACAAATGAATTAAAATAGCTCGTACAAATGAATTAGAATGGCTACCTTCGTACGAATGAATTAGAGTGGCTACATCCGTATGAATGAATTATAATAGCTATATTCGTATGAATGAATTAGAATGGGTCGTACGATTGAATTAGAATGACTACCTTCTTACGAATGAAATAGAATGGCTAAATTCTTATGAATGAATTAGAATGGTTACAGTGCTTTATACGATTAAATTAGAATGGTTATATTCGTACGAATGAATTAGAATAGCTCGTACTAATGAATTAGAATGGCTACCTTCGTACGAATGAATTAGAATAGCTATATTCGTACAAACGAATTAGAATAGCTATATTCTTATGAATGAATTAGAATGACTACATTTGTATGAATAAATTAGAATGGCTCGTACAAATGAATTAGAATGGCTACCTTCGTATGGATGAATTAGAATGGCTACATTCGTTTGTATGAATGAATTAGAATGGCTATATTCGTACGAATGAATTAGAATGGCTCGTATGAATGAATTTGAATGGCTACCTTTGTACGAATTAATTAGAATGGATACATTCATATCAATAAATTAGAATATGTACATTCGTTCGTACAAATGAATTAGAATGGCTATATTCGTACGAATGAATTAGAATGGATCATACAAGTGAATTAGAGTGGCTATCTTTGTACGAATGAATTAAAATGGCTAAATTCGTACGAATGAATTAGAAGGGCTACATTCATTCGTATGAATGAATTAGAATAACAATATTCGTACGAATGAATTAGAATGGCTCATACAAATGAATTAGAATGGCTACCTTCGTACGAATAAATTATAATGGCTATATTTATACAAATAAATTAGAATAGCTATATTCATTTGTACGAATGAATTATAATGGCTTCATTTGTACAAATGAGTTAGAATGGCTCATACGAATGAATTAGAAAGGCTACTTTTGTACGAATGAATTAGAATGACTATATTCATACGAATGAATTAGAAAGGCTATATTCGTTCGTACGAATGAATTAGAATGACTACATTACAACCAATAAATTAGAATAGCTCATACGAATGAATTAGAATGGCTACCTTCGTACGAATGAATTAGAATGGCTATATTTGTGAATGAATTAGAATGGCTATATTACTACGAATGAATTAGAATAGATATATTCATGCGAATGAATTAGAATAGCTACATTCGTACGAATAAATTAGAATGGATATATTCATATGAATGAATTAGAATGGCTACATTCGTTCATACGAATGAATTAGAATGACTACTTTTGTACAAATGAATTAGAATGGATCGTATGAATGAATTAGAATGGCTAACTTCGTACGAATGAATTAGAAAGGCTACATTCGTTCGTATGAATGAATTAGAATGGCTATATTCATATGAATGAATTAGAATGACTACCTTCGTATGAATAAACAAAAATGGCTACATTCATATGAATGAATTAGAATGGCTATATTCGTTCTTACGAATAAATTAGAATGGCTGTATTCGTACGCATGAATTAGAATGGCTCATACAAATGAATTAGAATATCTACCTTCGTAATAAAGATTTAGAATAGCTCGTATGAATGAATTAGAATAGCTCGTACGAATGAATTAGAATGGCTACCTTCGTATAAATGAATTAGAATGGCTATATTCGTATGAATGAATTAGAATTGCAACATTCGTCCGAATGAATTATAATGACTCGTATAAATGAATTAAAACAGCTACCTTCGTACGAATGAATTAGAATAGCTACATTCATACCAATGAATTAGAATGCCTATATTCGTTCGTACGAATGAATTAGAATGGCTACATTCGTACGAATGAATTAGAATGGCTCGTGCGAATGAACTAGAATGGCTACCTTCAAACGAATGAATTAGAATGACTATATTTGTACGAATGAATTAGAATGGCTACATTTGTTCGTACGAATAAATTAGTACGTCTATATTCGTACGAATGAATTAAAATGGCTCATACGAATGAATTAGAATGGCTATTCATTCGTACGAATGAATTAGAATGGTTCATATGAATGAATTAGAATGACTACCTTGGTATGAATGGATTAGAATGACTATATTCATATGAATAAATTAGAATGGCTATATTCATTCATAATAATGAATTAGAATGGCTACATTCGTACGAATGAATTACAATGGCTTTTATGAATAAATTAGAATAGCTACCTTCGTACGAATGAATTACATTGGCTATATTCGTACGAATAAATTAGAATGGCTATATTCGTACGAATGAATTACAATAGCTCGTACGAATGAATTAGAATGACTATATTTGTACGAATGAATTAGAATGGCTACATTCGTTCGTACGAATAAATTAAAATAGCCACATTCGTACGAATAAATTAGATTGGCTCATACGAATGAATTAGAATGGCTTATACGAATGAATTAGAATGGCTACCTTCATATAAATAAATTAGAATAGCTATATTCGTACGAATGAATTAGACTAGGTACTTTCGTTCGTACAAATAAATTAGAATGTCCTTTTTCATATGAATAAATTAGAATAGCTCGTTCTAAAGAACTAGAATGGCTACCTTCTTATGAATGAATTAAAATGGCTATATTCGAACGAATGAATAAGAATGGATACCTTCATACGAATGAATTAGAATAGCAATATTCGTACGAATGAATTAGAATGGCTATATTTGTTTGTACGAATGAATTAGAATGGTTATATTCGTACGAATGAATTAGAATAGCCCGTATGAATGAATTAGAATGGCTACCTTCGTACGAATAAATTAGAATGGCTACATTCGTACGAATGAATTAGAATGGCTATATTTGTTCATACGAATGAATTAGAATGGCTATATTCTTATAAGTAAATTAGAATGGCTTGTACAAATGAATTAGAATAGCTACCTTCATATGAATAAATTAGAATAGCTACATTCGTACGAATGAATTAGATTGGTTACATTCATTCATATAAATGAATTAGAATTACTACATTCGTATGAATGAATTAGAATGGCTCGTACGAATGAATTAGAATGGCTACCTTCATGCTAATGAATTAAAATGGCTACATCCATACGAATGTATTAGAATGGCTATATTTGTTCGTACAAATGAATTAGAATGGCTACCTTCGTACGAATGAATTAGAATGGCTATATTCATACGGATGAATTATACTGCCTATATTCGTACGAATGAATTAGAATGGCTACATTCATTCGTGCGAATGAATTAAAATAGCCACATTCATACGAATGAATTAGATTGGCTCGTACGAATGAATTAGAATAGCTCGTACGAATGAATTAGAATGGCTACCTTCATATAAATAATTTAGAATAGCTATATTCGTACGAATGAATTAGACTAGCTACTTTCGTTCGTACAAATAAATTAGAATATCCTTTTTCATACGAATAAATTAGAATGGCTCGTTCTAAAGAACTAGAATGGCTACCTTCTTATGAATGAATTAAAATGGCTATATTCGAACGAATGAATTAGAATGGCTACCTTCATACAAATGAATTAGAATGGCAACATTCTTACGAATGAATTAGAATGGCTACATTCGTACGAATGAATTAGAATAGCCCGTATGAATGAATTAGAATGGCTACCTTCGTACGAATAAATTAGAATGGCTACATTCGTACGAATGAATTAGAATGGCTACATTTGTTCATACGAATGAATTAGAATAGCTATATTCTTATGAGTAAATTAGAATGGCTTGTACAAATGAATTAGAATAGCTACCTTCATATGAATAAATTAGAATGGCTACATTCGTACGAATGAATTAGATTGCTTACATTCATTCATATAAATGAATTAGAATTACTATATTCGTACGAATGAATTAGAATGGCTCGTACGAATGAATTAGAATAGCTACCTTCATGCTAATGAATTAAAATGGCTACATTCATACGAATGTATTAGAATGGCTATATTTGTTCGTACAAATGAATTAGAATGGCTACCTTCGTACGAATGAATTAGAATGGCTATATTCGTACGGATGAATTATACTGCCTATATTCGCACGAATGAATTAAAATGGCTCGTATGAATGAATTAGAATGACTACCTTTATACGAGTGAATTAGAATGGCTACATTCATCCGAATTAATTATAATGGCTACATTCGTACGAATGAATTAGTATGGCTCGTACGAATGAATTAGATTGGCTATATTCGTACAAATAAATTAGAATAGCTACATTCGTACGAATGAATTAGAATGTGTATATTCGTACGAATGAATTATAATGGCTACATTCGTTCGTACGAATGAATTAGAATAGCTACCTTCGTACGAATGAAATAGAAAGGCTATATTCTTTCATACGAATGAATTAGAATAATTACATTCGTACGAATTAGTTAGAATGGCTACCTTCGTATGACTGAATTAGAATGGCTACATTAGTATGAATAAATTAGAAGGGTTACATTTGTTCGTATGAATGAATTAGAATGGCTATATTTATACGACTGAATTAGAATAGCTCGTATAAATAAATTAGAATTGTTATGTTCTTATAAATGGATTAGAATGGCTATATTCGTATGAATGAATTGGAATTGCTATATTATTTTATACGAATGAATTAGAATGGCTACATTCGTATAAATGAATGAGAATAGCACGTACGAAAGATTTAGAAAGGCTATGAATGAATTAGAATGCCTATTATGATGACCAAGATCCAATAGGCCAATAGCCAAGAGCTAAGACTCCCGAGGCTGGGATGCCAAGATGGATGAGGTGAGGTGAGGTGAGGTGAGGTGTACAAGGCCATGAGTTAGCCCCAGATCACCTGGAGAGAAGGAGATCCTGAGCTACTTATAAAATTTTTCCTCCCAAACATAGAAGACTTGTTTTAAAACCGTGCACCGCTACGGATTTAATAAGAACTCCATAGTTAAGCATGCTCGAGCGAGAGCAGTACTAGGATGGGTGACCACCCTGGGGAGTTCTCGTACGGGCACGGGCAAAGTGGACAATATCTTGATGAATTAGAATGGATACATTCGTCCGAATGAATTAGAATGGTCATCGATTGGATTAGAATTGATCGTACGTAAAAATTAGAATGGATACATTCGTGCGAATGAATTAGAATGGATTGTACGAATGAATTAGAATGGATCATATGAATGAATTAGAATGGATACATTCGTACGAATGAAAGAATGAATTAGAATGGATCGTACGAATGAATTAGAATGGCTATATTCGTGCGAATGGATACATTCATGCGAATGGATACATTCTATTTGGGCGAATTATACGAATGAATTAGAATGGATACATTCTATTAGAATAGAAAGGCTACATTCTTTCATACGAATGAATTAGAATAATTACATTCGTACGAATTAGTTAGAATGGCTACCTTCGTATGACTGAATTAGAATGGCTACATTAGTATGAATGAATTAGAAGGGTTACATTTGTTCGTATGAATGAATTAGCACGAAGGTAGCCATTCTAATTCATTCGTACGAACTATTCTAATTCATTCATATGAACAAATATAGCCATTATAATTCATTCGTACGAATGTAGCGATTCTAATTCATTCATAAAAAGGTAACCATTCTAATTCATTTGTACGAGCCATTCTAATTCATTCATACGAGTCATTCTAATTCATTCGTACGAATTTATCCATTCTAATTCATTCGTACGAACGAATATAGTCATTCTAATTTATTCATACGAATGTAGCCATCCTAATTCATTCGTACAACGGTAGTCATTCTAATTCATTCGTACGAGCCATTCTAATTCATTCGTACGAATGTAGCCATTCTAATTAGTTCATACGAACGAATTTAGTTATTCAAATTCATTCGTACAAATGTAGCCATTCTAATTCATTCGTACAAGCTATTTAAATTCCCTCATATGAATTTAGCCAATCTAATTCATTCATACGAACGAATGTAGCCATTCTAATTCATTCATATGAATATAGCCATTCTAATTCATTCGTACGAAGGTAGCCATTCTAATTCTTTCGTACGAATGTATCAATTCTAGTTCATTCGTACGATCTATTCTAATTTATTCGTACAAATATATCCATTCTAATTTATTCGTCCAAACGATTGTAGTCATTCTAATTCGTTCGTACGAATGTAGCCATTATAATTCATTCGTACGAAGGTAGCCATTCTAATTCATTCGTACGAGTCATTGTAATTTATTCGTACAAATGTTGGCATTCTAATTCATTTGTATGAATGTAATCATTCAAATTCATTCGTACATGCCATTCTAATTCATTCGTACGAATATAGCCATTCTAATTCTTTCGTTCGGGCCTTTCTAATTCATACAATTCGTACAATCTATTCTAATTCATTCGTACGATCCAAATAGAATGTATCCATTCGCACGAAAGTATCCATTCTTTTCTTCGTATGAATGAGTACATTCGTACGAATGAATTAGAATAGATTGTACGAATTGTATGAATTAGAAAGGCCCGAACGAAAGAATTAGAATGGCTATATTCGTACGAATGAATTAGAATGGCATGTACGAATGAATTTGAATGATTACATTCATACAAATGAATTAGAATGCCAACATTTGTACGAATAAATTACAATGACTCGTACGAATGAATTAGAATGGCTACCTTCGTACGAATGAATTAGAATGGCTACATTCGTACGAACGAATTAGAATGACTACAATCGTTTGGATGAATAAATTAGAATGGATATATTTGTACGAATAAATTAGAATAGATCGTACGAATGAACTAGAATTGATACATTCGTACGAAAGAATTAGAATGGCTACCTTCGTACGAATGAATTAGAATGGCTATATTCGTATGAATGAATTAGAATGGCTACATTCGTTCGTATGAATGAATTAGATTGGCTAAATTCATATAAGGGAATTTAAATAGCTTGTACGAATGAATTAGAATGGCTACATTTGTACGAATGAATTTGAATAACTAAATTCGTTCGTATGAACTAATTAGAATGGCTACATTCGTACGAATGAATTAGAATGGCTCGTACGAATGAATTAGAATGACTACCTTTGTACGAATGAATTAGGATGGCTACATTCGTATGAATGAATTAGAATGACTATATTCGTTCGTACGAATGAATTAGAATGGATAAATTCATACGAATGAATTAGAATGACTCGTATGAATGAATTAGAATGGCTCGTACGAATGAATTAGAATGGTTACCTTTTTATGAATGAATTAGAATCGCTACATTCGTACGAATAAATTATAATGGCTATATTTGTTCATATGAATGAATTAGAATAGTTCGTACGAATGAATTAGAATGGCTACCTTCGTGCTAATGAATTAGAATGGCTACATTTATATGAATGAATTAGTATTAATGGCTTGTACGAATGAATTAGAATGGCTACCTTTGCACAAATGTATTAGAATGGCTACATTCGTACGAATGAATTAGAGTGGCTACATTCGTTCGTACGAATGAATTAGAATGGTTATATTCGTACGAATGAATTAAAATGACTCATACAAATGAATCAGAATGACTATCTTCGTATGAATGAATTAGAATGGCTACAATCATATGAATGAATTTGAATAGCTACATTCATATGAGTGAACTAGAATGGCTACATTCGTATATATGATTTAGAATGGCTCGTACGAATGAATTAGAATTACTATCTATGTACGAATGAATTAGAATGGATATATTCATACGAATGAATTAGAATACATTCGTTCGTACAAATAAATTAGAATGACTATATTCGTACGAATGAATTAGAAGGCCTACATTTGTTTGCACGAATGAATTAGAATCGATACATTCGTTCGAATGAATCAGAATAGCTCGTACGAATGAATTAGAATGTTTACCTACGTACGAATGAATTACAATAGCTACATTCGTACAAATGAATTAGAATGGCTACCTTTGTGCGAATGAATTAGAATGGCTACGTTCGTTTGTACGAATGAAATAGAATGGCTACATTAGTACGAATGAATTAGAATGGCTACCTTTGTACGAATTAATTAGAATGACCACATTCGTACGAATGAATTAGAATGGCTATGTTCGTTCTTACGAATGAATTAAAATGGCTACACTCATAGGAATGAATTAGAATGTCTATATTCGTATCAATGAATTAGCATGACTCCGAATGAA
The DNA here is from genome assembly GCA_947650365.1 of Chamaelirium japonicum. Lineage (NCBI taxonomy): Eukaryota > Viridiplantae > Streptophyta > Magnoliopsida > Liliales > Melanthiaceae > Chamaelirium > Chamaelirium japonicum. Next base: position 34,487,892 of record OX393552.1, read on the forward strand.
TTAAATTGGCTACACTCATAGGAATGAATTAAAATGGCTATATTCGTTTGAATGAATTAGCATGGCCCGTATGAATGAATTAGAATTGCTACCTTCGTACGAAAGAATTAGAATAGCTTGTACGAATGAATTACAGTAGCTCGTACAAATGAATTAGAATGGCTACCTTCATATGAATAAATTAGATTGGCTACATTTGTAAGAAGAATTAGAATTGCTACAGTCGTACGAATGAATTAGAATGACTCGTACAAATGAATTAGAATGGCTACCTTCGTAAGAATAAATTAGAATGGCTACATTCATACGAACGAATTAGAATGACTGCATTCGTTCGTACGAATGAATTATAATGGCTATATTCGTACGAATGAATTAGAACAGCTCGTATGAATGACTCATAATTACTATCTTTGTACGAATGAATTAGAATGGCTACATTCGTTCGTACAAATGAATTAAAATAGCTCGTACAAATGAATTAGAATGGCTACCTTCGTACGAATGAATTAGAGTGGCTACATCCGTATGAATGAATTATAATAGCTATATTCGTATGAATGAATTAGAATGGGTCGTACGATTGAATTAGAATGACTACCTTCTTACGAATGAAATAGAATGGCTAAATTCTTATGAATGAATTAGAATGGTTACAGTGCTTCATACGATTAAATTAGAATGGTTATATTCGTACGAATGAATTAGAATAGCTCGTACTAATGAATTAGAATGGCTACCTTCGTACGAATGAATTAGAATAGCTATATTCGTACAAACGAATTAGAATAGCTACATTCTTATGAATGAATTAGAATGACTATATTTGTATGAATAAATTAGAATGGCTCGTACAAATGAATTAGAATGGCTACCTTCGTATGGATGAATTAGAATGGCTACATTCGTTTGTATGAATGAATTAGAATGGCTATATTCGTACGAATGAATTAGAATGGCTCGTATGAATGAATTTGAATGGCTACCTTTGTACGAATTAATTAGAATGGATACATTCATATCAATAAATTAGAATATGTACATTCGTTCGTACAAATGAATTAGAATGGCTATATTCGTACGAATGAATTAGAAAGGATCATACAAATGAATTAGAGTGGCTATCTTTGTACGAATGAATTAAAATGGCTAAATTCGTACGAATGAATTAGAAGGGCTACATTCATTCGTATGAATGAATTAGAATAACAATATTCGTACGAATGAATTAGAATGGCTCATACAAATGAATTAGAATGGCTACCTTCGTACGAATAAATTATAATGGCTATATTTATACAAATAAATTAGAATAGCTATATTCATTTGTACGAATAAATTATAATGGCTTCATTTGTACAAATGAGTTAGAATGGCTCATACGAATGAATTAGAAAGGCTACTTTTGTACGAATGAATTAGAATGACTATATTCATACGAATGAATTAGAAAGGCTATATTCGTTCGTACGAATGAATTAGAATGACTACATTACAACCAATAAATTAGAATAGCTCATACGAATGAATTAGAATGGCTACCTTCGTACGAATGAATTAGAATGGCTATATTTGTGAATGAATTAGAATGGCTATATTACTACGAATGAATTAGAATAGCTATATTCGTGCGAATGAATTAGAATAGCTACATTCGTACGAATAAATTAGAATGGATATATTCATACGAATGAATTAGAATGGCTACATTCGTTCATACGAATGAATTAGAATGACTACTTTTGTACAAATGAATTAGAATGGATCGTATGAATGAATTAGAATGGCTAACTTCGTACGAATGAATTAGAAAGGCTACATTCGTTCGTATGAATGAATTAGAATGGCTATATTCATATGAATGAATTAGAATGGCTACCTTCGTATGAATAAACAAAAATGGCTACATTCATATGAATGAATTAGAATGGCTATATTCGTTCTTACGAATAAATTAGAATGGCTGTATTCGTACGCATGAATTAGAATGGCTCATACGAATGAATTAGAATATCTACCTTCGTAATAAAGATTTAGAATAGCTCGTATGAATGAATTAGAATAGCTCGTACGAATGAATTAGAATGGCTACCTTCGTATGAATGAATTAGAATGGCTATATTCATATGAATGAATTAGAATTGCAACATTCGTCCGAATGAATTATAATGACTCGTATAAATGAATTAAAACAGCTACCTTCGTACGAATGAATTAGAATAGCTACATTCATACCAATGAATTAGAATGCCTATATTCGTTCGTACGAATGAATTAGAATGGCTACATTCGTACGAATGAATTAGAATGGCTCGTGCGAATGAACTAGAATGGCTACCTTCAAACGAATGAATTAGAATGACTATATTTGTACGAATGAATTAGAATGGCTACATTTGTTCGTACGAATAAATTAGTACGTCTATATTCGTACGAATGAATTAAAATGGCTCATACGAATGAATTAGAATGGCTATTCATTCGTACGAATGAATTAGAATGGTTCATATGAATGAATTAGAATGACTACCTTGGTATGAATGGATTAGAATGACTATATTCATATGAATAAATTAGAATGGCTATATTCATTCATAATAATGAATTAGAATGGCTACATTCGTACGAATGAATTACAATGGCTTTTATGAATAAATTAGAATAGCTACCTTCGTACGAATGAATTACATTGGCTATATTCGTACGAATAAATTAGAATGGCTATATTCGTACGAATGAATTACAATAGCTCGTACGAATGAATTAGAATGACTATATTTGTACGAATGAATTAGAATGGCTACATTCGTTCGTACGAATAAATTAAAATAGCCACATTCGTACGAATAAATTAGATTGGCTCGTACGAATGAATTAGAATGGCTTATACGAATGAATTAGAATGGCTACCTTTATATAAATAAATTAGAATAGCTATATTCGTACGAATGAATTAGACTAGGTACTTTCGTTCGTACAAATAAATTAGAATGTCCTTTTTCATATGAATAAATTAGAATAGCTCGTTCTAAAGAACTAGAATGGCTACCTTCTTATGAATGAATTAAAATGGCTATATTCGAACGAATGAATAAGAATGGATACCTTCATACGAATGAATTAGAAAAGCAACATTCGTACGAATGAATTAGAATGGCTATATTTGTTTGTACGAATGAATTAGAATGGCTATATTCGTACGAATGAATTAGAATAGCCCGTATGAATGAATTAGAATGGCTACCTTCGTACGAATAAATTAGAATGGCTACATTCGTACGAATGAATTAGAATGGCTATATTTGTTCATACGAATGAATTAGAATAGCTATATTCTTATAAGTAAATTAGAATGGCTTGTACAAATGAATTAGAATAGCTACCTTCATATGAATAAATGAGAATAGCTACATTCGTACGAATGAATTAGATTGGTTACATTCATTCATATAAATGAATTAGAATTACTACATTCGTACGAATGAATTAGAATGGCTCGTACGAATGAATTAGAATGGCTACCTTCATGCTAATGAATTAAAATGGCTACATCCATACGAATGTATTAGAATGGCTATATTTGTTCGTACAAATGAATTAGAATGGCTACCTTCGTACGAATGAATTAGAATGGCTATATTCATACGGATGAATTATACTGCCTATATTCGTACGAATGAATTAGAATGGCTACATTCATTCGTGCGAATGAATTAAAATAGCCACATTCGTACGAATGAATTAGATTGGCTCGTACGAATGAATTAGAATAGCTCGTACGAATGAATTAGAATGGCTACCTTCATATAAATAATTTAGAATAGCTATATTCGTACGAATGAATTAAACTAGCTACTTTCGTTCGTACAAATAAATTAGAATGTCCTTTTTCATACGAATAAATTAGAATGGCTCGTTCTAAAGAACTAGAATGGCTACCTTCTTATGAATGAATTAAAATGGCTATATTCGAACGAATGAATTAGAATGGCTACCTTCATACAAATGAATTAGAATGGCAACATTCTTGTGGGGGAAAATCTTCGTGCCGACCCGAAGACTCTCGCAGCACCAGTCAGTTGAATGTTCGTGTTGACGTCGAAGATCGTTGGTCGATCTGTTGATCGACTGTTGATCGAAGTTGAAGCTTTTGATTTGTAAACAGAGAGATGCAATCAGAGAGATTTTGACACGAGAAGTGATCTCGGAGTTCAGCCGAAGCCTACGTCTCCGTGCTATAGGGTGCAACCCGAATTCACTAACACTTATATTGAAGTGATCTCGACAGGCCGAGTATCACTGTAAATACTGATCTTTCTAAAAGAAGATCAAAGGGAGATGGCAGATCGGAAGTGTGAAATCCCAGAGCTCTGGTTCTGAAAGTCAGATCTCAGAGTGAAAATCAGATTTGTAGATTTGGATCTCGATCCTTTTTACATTCGAAGGCTCTGCTATTTATAGGCACTCCGGGTGGCGAATGGCGGTTTCCGCTGTAGTATCTGGGGATTCTCCAGGTAAAGTTGTGGGCCCTGCGGTTGTCTTCGGGGGTCCACCAGGCAGGGCTGGTGGGTCCCGTTGTAGTCTTCGTGGGTCCACCAGGCAGGGCCGGTGGGTCCCGCTGTAGTCCTCGTGGGCCCACCAGGCAGGGCCGGTGGGTCCCGCTGTAGTCCTCGTGGGCCCACCAGGCAGGGCCGGTGGGTCCCGCTGTAGTCTTCGTGGGCCCACCAGGCAGGGCTGGTGGGTCCCGTGGTAGATTTATGCCAAAATTTGCACCCACAGTTACCCAGGCAGGGCTGGTGGGTCCCGTTGTAGTCTTCGTGGGTCCACCAGGCAGGGCCGGTGGGTCCCGCTGTAGTCCTCGTGGGCCCACCAGGCAGGGCCGGTGGGTCCCGCTGTAGTCCTCATGGGCCCACCAGGCAGGGCCGGTGGGTCCCGCTGTAGTCTTCGTGGGCCCACCAGGCAGGGCTGGTGGGTCCCGTGGTAGATTTATGCCAAAATTTGCACCCACAGTTACCCCCTCCAAGTTAGCTAGAGTGCATTCTAGCTGGCTTGGACTTTGGTGCAACTGGCTTGGATTTTAGTGCAAAAAATAGCAACTTCCTGTTTAGAAAAACGGACACGAAGAAACTTGCCGCATGTTAGAGAAAAAAGTGACTGATCGGTCAATTTGGACCGATCGGTCAAATTTGACCGATCGGTCAAATTTTGACCGATCGGTCAAATTTTGACCGATCGGTCAAAATTCAACCGGTCAAGAATCGGGTGATCGGTCAAAAAACAGAGTTTTTTGACCGATCCAGTAGTATTTTTGACCGATCAGCTGAAATTTGGCCGATCGGTTAAATTTTGACCGATCGATCACTTTTGACCGATCGGTCAAATTTTGACCGATCGGGCAAAATTCAACCGGTCAAGAATCGAGTGATCGGTCAAAAAACAGAGTTTTTTGACCGATCCAGTAGTATTTTTGACCGATCAGCTGAAATTTGGCCGATCGGTTAAATTTTGACCGATCGGTCACTTTTGACCGATCGGTCAAATTTTGACCGATCGGGCAAAATTCAACCGGTCAAGAATCGAGTGATCGGTCAAAAAACAGAGTTTTTTGACCGATCCAGTAATAATTTTGACCGATCAGCTGAAATTTGGCCGATCGGTCACTTTTGACCGATCGGTCACTTTTGACCGATCGGTCACTTTTGACCGATCGGTCAAATTTTGACCGATCGGGCAAAATTCAACCGATCAAGAATCGAGTGATCGGTCAAGAATCGAGTGATCAGATAACTTTCGCCGATCGGACATGTTTGTCCGATCGGTGAAAAATATCCGGTTAAGGTTCGAGTGATCGGCAAAAAACCTTGGTTTTTTGCCAGATCCAGTAGAAATTTGACCGATCAGATAACTTTCGCCGATCGGACATGTTTGTCCGATCGGTGAAAAATATCCGGTCAAGGTTCGAGTGATCGGCAACAAACCTTGGTTTTTTGCCAGATCCAGTAGAATTTTGACCGATCAGATAACTTTCGCCGATCGGACAGGTCTGTCCGATCGGTAAAAAAAAATATCCGGTCAAGGTTCGAGTGATCGGCAAAAAACCTTGGTTTTTTGCCAGATCCAGTAGAAATTTGACCGATCAGATAACTTTCGCCGATCGGACATGTTTGTCCGATCGGTGAAAAATATCCGGTCAAGGTTCGAGTGATCGGCAAAAAACCTTGGTTTTTTGCCAGATCCAGTAGAATTTTGACCGATCAGATAACTTTCGCCGATCGGACATATCTGTCCGATCGGTAAAAAAATATCCGGTCAAGGTTCGAGTGATCGGCAAAAAACCTTGGTTTTTTGCCAGATCCAGTAGAAATTTGACCGATCAGATAACTTTCGCCGATCGGACATGTTTGTCCGATCGGTGAAAAATATCCGGTCAAGGTTCGAGTGATCGGCAACAAACCTTGGTTTTTTGCCAGATCCAGTAGAATTTTGACCGATCAGATAACTTTCGCCGATCGGACAGGTCTGTCCGATCGGTAAAAAAATATCCGGTCAAGGTTCGAGTGATCGGCAAAAAACCTTGGTTTTTTGCCAGATCCAGTAGAAATTTGACCGATCAGATAACTTTCGCCGATCGGACATGTTTGTCCGATCGGTGAAAAATATCCGGTCAAGGTTCGAATGATCGGCAAAAAACCTTGGTTTTTTGCCAGATCCAGTAGAAATTTGACCGATCAGATAACTTTCGCCGATCGGACATGTTTGTCCGATCGGTGAAAAATATCCGGTCAAGGTTCGAATGATCGGCAAAAAACCTTGGTTTTTTTGTCAGATCCAGTAGAATTTTGACCGATCAGATAACTTTCGCCGATCGGACATGTTTGTCCGATCGGTGAAAAAATATCTGGTCAAGGTAAAGTTTGAACCTGCCCTTCAGAGAAAGTTTGCTGCTTTGTTCCTCGATATTTTGGCAGAGTTTTGAACATTGATGGAGCTTGATTCTTCTTGTTTTGAATCCTTGATTGGCTTGATGGTTGCTTTGAACCGGCGGTCCGGTTTACCTAGACCGGTGGCTTGATTAGACCGTTGGTTCATGTGGACCGGTAGGTCCGACGTTTCGCCTGGTCGCGACTGTTCGCCTGGTTTTGAGCTTGCTACGGATGGATGCCACGTGTACCTACAAAAACACGCGATTTGATATGGTGAAGACACGTGTCTTCTCGATTTGCGCACCTGTTTTACCCTGGGTACAAAAAGCTTTCACCGGCTGTCATTTTGCCTCACGCTTCCAAAATTTTTCGAAGTCCAGACTCTTGCTCTCTTGATTTCTGCTCTCTGTTCTCTGCGCTTGTCTGATCGGTGAAATGGCTTCCTCGGGCAGTTCGAAGAAGTCCGGTACGACTCCCTCGAAGAGAAAGGGAAAGGAAATCGTCGAGGTCCAATCTCCTCCGAGGGGCCGTGGCAAAGGCAAGGCTGCTCTCGCTGAACTTGGCCAGCTTGGCAAAAGGCACCAAGGGGTTGGGTTTGCTTCGGCGCCATCAAGGCCAGAGTTCATCCCCAAGGTGAAGTTTGTTCTGGGCCCTCTCATGCCCCTGACAGAGGAGACGGAGTACATGTATAATGTAGGTAGCGAGCTCACGGATACGAAGAGAAAGAAGTGGCAAGCATTGCTCTCTTTCTTCACAGAAGGGAAGGGGGCGCAGCCTTCGCTCCCCAGTATTCAGACTGCATTCGGCATCGACAAGAAGACAGTCTTCACCAATTTTGCTAGCAAAGAGCAGGTCATGGGAACTATAGTGACCGTTGGCCAACTCAACTGCGGTCTACGTCTGCCTCTGCCACCCTTCGCTGCCAGATTGCTGAATACTTCTGGCCTTTGCCCGGGGCAGGTCACTGGGAACGCATGGCGAATCATTTACGCCTTCTGCCGAGTGGAGTCAGATTTTCAAGAGGACTTAAGGGCCTGCTACTCCAGTATCCCGGTAGGAGAACCTGCCCGGATCGAGCTTGGATATTTCTTCTTTCACTATCGATGGAGCTACAGGAAGGACAGCCCTTTCTATAATTTGACTGGAGTATCTCCACTGCGCCCACTCACCGATACAGTCCCTTCGGACAAATTGTACACTGACTGGCCAATCTCTGTCTCCGGCGCGTGGACATCCATGTCAGTGCCAGACACCCCCCGAGACAGCGTACACGACGCAGTTAAGATGTACAGCGCTGGAGGCATCTTCGCCTGGAGTTCTGAGAGGGCGGGAGCCATAGATAATTTGTTCCTCGAGCTGACCTGTGGAACCAGGTCGTGGAAACAGTTTTCTAACTGTCCTGTGAGATATGGCAAGGCCAATCTCCTCCACAGATCGAAGGACAGGTATGAGGACAACGAAGTCCTATACTCTGATTATGAAGAGGATCCCAGCTCGGGCAAGATCATCCGGAAGATTAGGGTCGAGAAGAAAATCTACAACGTGAGGCGCCGATTGCCCACTATGGATGAGAAGTTGGTTATCCAAAGAGGCCCCGCGAAGAAGAAGCGAAAAACACTCGTCAAGCCTAAGGAAGATGAAGAAGAAGAAAAGAAGAAGAACGAAGAGGAAGAAGAAGGGAAGAAAAATGAAGAAGAAGAAGAGACAGAGAATATCAGCCACGACATTAGTGGCAATGATGAAGACGAGGACGGGGACGGCGAGGATGATCCGTCTACTACCTCCTCCAATGGGGATGGTGAGAATGAAAACGGGGGTGGTGAGGAAGAAATTCCTCCCACCCCCACTGGTGGTGCAACAGGGGAGGATTCGATTCCAATTCCCATTGACGAGGTCAAAGCCCGTCAAATGGAAGAAGTGCTTGACATGGAAGGTGATGGCCCAAAAGCGGTTCCCACCTACAAGTTCGACGAATTGAAGAAGCCGATGCGCTTCAAGATAAAGCTGTCGAAGAGTGCTGGGGTTGGAAGCAACCCCACACCTCTGGATCAAATCCCCCCCGACGCTCCTCGCATTGAGGGAGCAACAATGAGTGGGGGTGTAGAGGTTGAGCAACCCCCTCCCCCCTCTCACTCTCTGCTCAACGAGGTGGAGGCCATGCTGGCCGGGCTTATCCCGCCAGGCGGGTCGCAAGAAGAGAGAGCCTCACCTCCCAGGAATGCTTCCCCCCCTGTTAATTTGGAGAGGGGAAGTCGAGTGGGGGATGGGGCTCCTCAACCTCAACCAGCGCCAACCCCGACTCAGGAGAAATCAACTCCTAAGAGTGGCTCTGATCGTCGGAAAGGCAAAGAGCCGAAGGTCGAAACATCAGGTAATTGAACTTAACTTGTTTTGAATGTCTTGTTTCTGAAGTTCGAAAATGATCTAACACTTTGATTCCCTTTGATTGCAGGTACGCCTGTTGGATTGACTCCGACAATAAAAAACTTGGGTGAAGTTGATATCAACCGCCCCACTGCTGCGATCAGAAAACTCATCAACCTTCCGAGTGCCACTTTGGATGAAGCTTTTGATAGAATTAACCTGTTGGTAGGTGCATCTGCTTGATCGATCATTTGAATCTTATCTTTCTTCAGAATAATTCAACTCTCTTGTTCTTTTGCAGAACTCAGCACTTATGAATGTTGCAACCAAACTCTCTTTGAGGGCGGGAGCAAAAGAAGCTGTGGCTGAAATAAATCAGTTGACCGCGGAGAGAGATGAGCTAAGAGATCTCCTGACTTCGAAGAAAGCTTCTCTCAAAACCAAGATTAAGGAACTTCGGGAGGGAAAGCTGGAGATCAAAGGGCTGAAGGATCGATGTGAGGCACAGAGTCATGAACTCGAATCTCTGAAGACTCGACTCTCAAAGGTGGAGGATGTGTCCTGTGGCCGTACCATCGAGATCCAAGAGCTGAATCAACAACTTGCTACTCAGCACGCTGCCTTTGTTGCCAGAGAAGAGACTTCGAAGAAGGCACTGGAGCACGCGTTGTCTGAGTGCAAGGTTTACAAGGAGACAGCAGAGAAGGCGGCAGAAGCGCTCAGGACTCATGTAGCTAGCGTCCGATCCTCCAAGGCATCAGTGGCGAGTAAAGCTCGTCCTGGATCTGAAGGGGAGAAGTCGCATGCGAAGAGTGTGGCCAAGCCCTGAGACTTTTCTTCTTCTTTGTTGTTGTACTTGTAAATTTTTGAAATGTAACAGCTCCTTGTATCTGACATATTTTGATAATAATAGAAGACATCTTTTTTGTATTTGAAACTTGCACTTCTGTTGAGTTGAATGTCTTTGAATGTTGAATTCTGGAATGCTATTTGAAATGATTGAGTATACATACATTTGAATGTAAATTGAATATGTGTATACTTGAATGTAAGGGGTTGAGTCGCTACTCAATCACCCAAACTTTGTAACTTTGAAAATTGAATTTGAATTCGAATAACATTTGAATGTAAGGGGTCTAGTCGCAACTCAAACTCCCAAACCTGTTAGACGATATCGAATCGATTGAAATTGGATATTGAATTTCGAAGGTCAGTTTAACATTCGCTAGTAAGGGGTCGAGTCGCAACTCTAACACCCAAACATGTTAAGACCTGGTAACTTGAAAATGGTCAGTTTTTAACATTTGCTAGTAAGGGGTTGGGTCGCAACCCTAACACCCAAACTTGTTAAAAGACCTGGTAATTTGAATATGGATAACTTGTAATTGCTTCAGAACTTGGATTGAAAATCAGAACACTTGTACATTTGAACATTTGAAAGAGAGCTTTATTCATCACAGAATATACATTATGGATAGAACAACTTGAGGTGTCTAGAATTCCAAGCTCGAGGCAATCTATCTCCTTCTGGTGTAATCAGTCTGTAAGAACCTTTGCCTCCAACTGACTCAATGATATATGGACCTTCCCAGTTGGGAGCAAGCTTTCCACTGCTGTGTTCTTTGGTATTGTAAAAAACTGCTCTGAGAACTAAACTACCCACTGGGAATTGTCTCTTGTGGACTTTCTTGTCATAGGCTCTTTTGATCTTCTGTTGATATTTGGCCACACGAAGTGATGCTAGATCTCGTAGTTCTTCAGAGAAGTCTAGATCATTGATCCGAAGTTCTTCATTGACTCCTTCTTCAACAGCTTTAGTCTTCAAAGTACTTGATATGTTTTCTGCTGGGAGTACTGCCTCTGATCCATATGTTAGGCGAAAAGGCGAGAACCCAGTTGATCTTCTCGGAGTTGTGCGATACCCCCAAAGAACTTCAGGTAGGACTTGCTCCCACAATCCTTTCTTATCATTGAGTTTCTTCTTGAGTATACCAAGAATAGCTCTGTTGGAGGCTTCTGCTTGGCCATTGCATTGAGGATATCTTGGAGTTGAATAGAATAGCTTAATACCATGGTTCAGACAGAACTCTCGAAACTTGTCGGAGTCAAACTGAGCTCCATTGTCTGCAACGAGAACTTGAGGTGTACCAAATCTTGAGAAGATGTTGTGCCGAATGAATTTGATCACTTCGTTATCAGTCTCTCGGAAGAGGGGCACAGCTTCAACCCATTTGGTGAAGTAATCTGTGGCCAGCAGTAGGTACTTCTTCTTGCTTGGAGTTGGAGGGAAAGGACCCAAGAAGTCTAAACCCCATTGATGGAAGGGCCAGGGACTTGATAATTGATGGAGTTCATCTGCAGGGAGATGAATAGCTCGAGCGTGCCGTTGACAAGGTTCGCACCTTTGAATGACTTGTTGAGCATCCTTTGCCATTGTTGGCCAGTAGTACCCTTGTAGCTTCGTCTTGGCTTCAAGGGATCTTCCTCCCGAATGATTTCCACAAGCTCCGGAGTGGATATCAATCAGGATTGCCTGTGCTTGTTCAGGACCAAGGCACTTGAGTAACATCCCGTTGTGAGATTTGAAATATAAATCTTCACCTTGTAAAGTGTAGCAAGGGAGCTTCCTTTGGAGCCTTCGGGCTTGATTTGGATCTTCTGGCATTTTGCCATGTTTGAAGAAGTCAAGAATTTGTCGTCTCCAATCTTCAAGCTGATCTCCACCCCCAGATCCTTCTGTAGTGGTAAGAATCTGTTGATCGGGGATGGTTTTGGGCACTTCTTGATAATCAATTTGTATTTGCCTTCCTCCGAGTGAGTCTCCAAGAACTGAGGCAGCATTAGCTAAGGCATCTGCTTCTCGGTTCTCTGCTCTGGGGATTTGAATGAATTCAGCGCTAGTAAAACGTTGTTGAAGACGTCGTACTAAGGCCAAGTAGAGTTGCATTCTTTCTTCTCGAGCTGTGTACTCTCCATTGATTTGCCTTATGATCAATTGGGAGTCGCTGTATATGATGATTTGATCTACCCCCAGAGATTCTGCCATTTCGAGTCCGGAAATGAGTGCTTCATATTCAGCTTCGTTGTTGGTGGCATTAAACCCAAGGAGAGTGGCCTTCTGGAGATGATCAAGTTCGGGGGATATTAAGACTATCCCAGTTCCCGAACCGATCGAACTTGATGCTCCATCAGTATATAGCTTCCAAGGAGGAGTTGCAGCAATAACTTCAAGACTTAGATCAATTTTCGTTGTAGGATTGATCGGAGGCTTATCCTCATCTTCCAAGCGCATATCGACATCTTCTTCCCAAGTGATGGGGTCTTCAACTGGAAAGTCAGCTAGAAAATCAGCAATTGCTTGACCTTTGATAGAAGTGCGAGATTCGAATTGAATCCCCAGAGCACTCATTTCGATCACCCATTTGGTCATTCGACCAGCTCGACCAGCTTTGTCAATGATATCTTTGAGTGAGTGTTCTGAAATGACAGTAATCTGGTGGGAGACGAAGTACGGTTGAAGACGATGCGATGCAGTGAGCAAGGCCAATATGACCTTCTCAGTTTTTGAGTAGCGAGTCTCAGCCGGAAGAAGAGTGTGGCTGATGTAGTAGACTGGATGTTCGATGCCTTCTCTTTTACTGACTAAGACCGCGCTGATTGCTTGATCGGTCACGGCAAGGTAGAGCCACAAGTCTTCTTTTGGAAGTGGAGCAGTCAGGATAGGAGCTTGCACCAGATATTTCTTGATGCTTTGAAATGCCTCTTCACAGATTGGATTCCAGCCAGATGTATCCGCCTTTCGTAGTTTGTCGAAGAGTGGCTTGCACTTGTCTGAAGATTTTGAAATGAATCGATTGAGTGCTGCTAATCTTCCAGTGAGACGTTGAACTTCTTTTCGATTTGTAGGTGAAGGCATATCGATGATGGCTCGAATTTGATCAGGATTGGCTTCAATACCTCTCCTGGTCACAAGATGACCCAGGAATTTGCCAGATTGAACTCCGAAGGCGCATTTGGCTGGATTGAGCTTCATTCGATACTTTCGAAGGACTTGGAAGGTTTCAGCCAGATCAGATAGATGTTTGCTCCGAACGGAACTCTTGGTGAGGAGATCATCGACATAGACTTCGACGTTGCGACCGATCTGATCTTCGAACATTTTGGTGACTAGCCTTTGATAGGTGGAACCAGCATTTTTGAGGCCGAATGGCATGACATTGTAGCAATAAAGACCTCGGCTAGTCACAAAACATGTCTTCTCTTGATCATCAGCGTGGAGTGGAATTTGATTGTATCCAGAATATCCATCCATGAAAGACAACAGCTCGTGGCCAGCAGTGGCGTCGACGAGTCTATCTATCCTTGGCATGGGAAAAGGATCTTTGGGGCAAGCCTTGTTGAGATTGGTAAAGTCGATGCAGACTCTGACTTTCCCATTCTTCTTTGGAACAGCCACTATGTTAGAGATCCAAGTTGGATACTCTACTTCTCGGATGAATCCGGCTGCGAGTAGCTTGGTAATTTCTTCTTGAACAGCAACTTGTAGCTCTGGTCGAATGGTGCGAGGCTTTTGCTTGACGGGCTTCACCTCTTCTTTGATCGCAAGTCGGTGACAAGCGTCATCTGGATTGATCCCAGGCATGTCTTCGAAGCACCATGCGAAGACGTCGATATTGGACTGGAGGAAGGATACCATGTCTTGCGCTTCTGCGTCGCTAAGACCGGTACCAATAAATGTTTGTTGAGGGAGATCTCCGCTGCCTATGTTGATCGGGATGATTTCTTCAATTGAAGGTGGTGCTTCCCATTCGATGGGTGGGGGTTTGGTCAGCGGAATCTCCTTTGATTGCTATTTGGAAGAGGGACCAGCTTCATCTCGTGGCCGCTTTGGAGGAGCAATATTGATTTTTCGATCTGTTTTAGCAGCAGCAGCTTCACAAGATCTTCCAGCTTGCTGATCGCCTCGAATGCAGACGATGCCTTCTCCAGTTGCAAACTTGAGTAGTTGATGGTAAGAGGAGGAGATGGCATTGATCTGATGGAGGAATGGTCGCCCAAGAATGGCGTTGTAGCTAGACATTCCTTCGACGATCGCAAACCTCACCGAGACTCGAGTCTCTCGGCTGAGGTCGATGGTGAATCTGGATTCGCCCACTGTGATGCTTTGTTCACCATTGAAGCCGGTGATCACAGTGGGGACGACGTCGAGACTTTGATACTTATGTCCCAGACGTTTGAAACAGTCGGAGAACATAATGTCAATGGAGCTTCCAGTGTCTATGAGGATTCGATTGACGGTGCTTCCGTCGATGATGAGTTTCAAGACCAGGGGGTCTCGATGGGGAGTGTGAACTCCTTGAAGATCGGTGTCATTGAAGACTATGGATGGCCAAGCCAGACCTTCGATGGGCTTCTCGATCCAGGTATCTTCTTTGTTTGCAGTAGATCGAACATGGAAGATGCGTCGAACCTGCCGATCGACTTCCTTCCCGGTCAAAGCTTGATTGTGCAGGGTTCCATGAATGCCAAAGACATTGGCATTCACAGAAATTGGTTGCCGGTTGGATGAGATTTGATGTATCCAACACACTTCTTTCCCCTTGGCCGAGGTTCGACGTTGATCGTGCCCATTGTTGACGAATTCTTGAAGGTGGCCTTCTCGTAGTAAGTCTTCAAGATGGAATTTCAGCCGAAAACACCGATCGGTGGAATGTCCGTGACTTCGATGGAATTCACAGTAGACTGTTTTGTCTGCTGTGAATTTGGAATTCGGTTGAAGAGGATTGGGCCTCCGAAGATACTCGTCGTGTTGAATACGGTCGAGTATCTGCTCGACTGGCATGTTCCACTCGGTGAAAGTGGTCTTCGTCGGAGATCGACACCCATCATTCTTTGATCTTTTGTTGGCCGGAGGGGCTGCTGCTTCAGTGTTGTGAGCCTTTGCAGCATATTTAGGTGCTTCTTTTTCAGCAGGCCTTCTTTTAGTTTCTCGCCCTTTTCGAGCGACTTGATCGTCTTCCACCTCAATCTCCCTCTGAATTCGATCGAACATAGCTCCCAGAGAAGGAGGGGGATTGCGGATGAAGTCGTTGTAGATATGTAGATCAAAGCGGAGAGCGTTCTGGAAAGCCAACATGATGGCTTCATCATCCAGATGCCTTCCAGAGAGAGCAGCATGCTCGTTACGAAACCTCCTCGTGAAGCTGCGGAGAGTCTCATCTGCACCCATCCTTAGTCGATATAGAGAGTCGAGCTTCTTCTCGGGTTTCAGGTTAAGCTGGTAATGCTGCACAAAGAGGTTAGCCAAAACACCGAACTGGGTAATGGACCCAGCTCGGAGATTGTGATACCAGTCGAGTGAAGGCTCATCGAGACTTCCCGCGAAGGTGCGGCAGAGCACGTTGTTTTCCTCTTCGTGTGGCGTTAGAGCTTGCTTGAAGGCAAGTATATGGAGGCTTGGATCTCCTCGGACGCAGTTGAATTTGGGGAGGGTAGGAGTTCTCCATCCTCTTGGAAATACTGATTCGAAAAGGCTTCGATGTAGTGGCCCGGCAGAAGAGTAGCCATCCCTACGACCATGTCCTCGACCTAGAGGTGGGTCAAGGGGCAAGATCGCAAGGTCTTGCTCTGGCATTGAAGTGTTTACTGGTCGAAGTCGGTGTCGAAGGTCTGATCCAAGTCCACGTTGGAGTGGAATGGAAGGGGAGACTCTACTCTTTGAAGGAGCGCCTTTCATTTGGTGCTTCCTTGACAGGTTGAGCTTCGATGGTGCTCTTTTGTCGCAGTTACGACCAGATGAAGATTGGGAGGACTCGTCTTCAAGACGATCCCAGACACTCTGCTTCCAAGGAGCAGCAGAGGGAGTTGGGTCGCGTCGAATCCTCTCGAGAGCATCAGTGCCCATTGACCTCCGTTGTTCGGAGTAAATTGAATGTCGAGGAGGATCAACCCTCCCACTTGCGGAGGGGATCGGAATAGCAATTCCAGCTTCGGAAGCTGCCTTCTTCAGAGCATCCCTCTCAGCAGTGAGGGTGGCGTTTTGTTTCGCCAATTGGAGTAGTTGGAAATCGATTGCAGAGATCTGGTAAGTCGATGGAGGATCTTCAGCAGGAGCAGGGACAGTCTGCCCAATTGATTGATGGGGATGAGGGGCGATCGGTCGATCGACTGATCTTCCGCTTCCTGAGTGAATCCCCATCTCGGGGACAGCAAGGGGCTGCCCGAAGTTGAGCCTTTGACTCATTGAACGAGTCTCAGGACGAGGTTGATGTTGAGTATTACTTCCTTCTGGTTGACCCTGATGTTTGGTTCTCGCCATTCAGAATGCGAAAGGTACAACGAGATTGCCGATGTCCGATCAGTTGTCTGATCAACCGAGGGGGCGAGGAAGTTTGGCTATTGATCTGGTAGTCGAAGTAGAGAGGACACGGCTTCTCGCTCGGATCCCACAGACGGCGCCAAACTGTGGGGGAAAATCTTCGTGCCGACCCGAAGACTCTCGCAGCACCAGTCAGTTGAATGTTCGTGTTGACGTCGAAGATCGTTGGTCGATCTGTTGATCGACTGTTGATCGAAGTTGAAGCTTTTGATTTGTAAACAGAGAGATGCAATCAGAGAGATTTTGACACGAGAAGTGATCTCGGAGTTCAGCCGAAGCCTACGTCTCCGTGCTATAGGGTGCAACCCGAATTCACTAACACTTATATTGAAGTGATCTCGACAGGCCGAGTATCACTGTAAATACTGATCTTTCTAAAAGAAGATCAAAGGGAGATGGCAGATCGGAAGTGTGAAATCCCAGAGCTCTGGTTCTGAAAGTCAGATCTCAGAGTGAAAATCAGATTTGTAGATTTGGATCTCGATCCTTTTTACATTCGAAGGCTCTGCTATTTATAGGCACTCCGGGTGGCGAATGGCGGTTTCCGCTGTAGTATCTGGGGATTCTCCAGGTAAAGTTGTGGGCCCTGCGGTTGTCTTCGGGGGTCCACCAGGCAGGGCTGGTGGGTCCCGTTGTAGTCTTCGTGGGTCCACCAGGCAGGGCCGGTGGGTCCCGCTGTAGTCCTCGTGGGCCCACCAGGCAGGGCCGGTGGGTCCCGCTGTAGTCCTCGTGGGCCCACCAGGCAGGGCCGGTGGGTCCCGCTGTAGTCTTCGTGGGCCCACCAGGCAGGGCTGGTGGGTCCCGTGGTAGATTTATGCCAAAATTTGCACCCACAGTTACCCAGGCAGGGCTGGTGGGTCCCGTTGTAGTCTTCGTGGGTCCACCAGGCAGGGCCGGTGGGTCCCGCTGTAGTCCTCGTGGGCCCACCAGGCAGGGCCGGTGGGTCCCGCTGTAGTCCTCGTGGGCCCACCAGGCAGGGCCGGTGGGTCCCGCTGTAGTCTTCGTGGGCCCACCAGGCAGGGCTGGTGGGTCCCGTGGTAGATTTATGCCAAAATTTGCACCCACAATTTTTACGAATGAATTAGAATGGCTACATTCGTACGAATGAATTAGAATAGCCCGTATGAATGAATTAGAATGGCTACCTTCGTACGAATAAATTAGAATGGCTACATTCGTACGAATGAATTAGAATGGCTACATTTGTTCATATGAATGAATTAGAATAGCTATATTCTTATGAGTAAATTAGAATGGCTTGTACAAATGAATTAGAATAGCTACCTTCATATGAATAAATTAGAATGGCTACATTCGTACGAATGAATTAGATTGCTTACATTCATTCATATAAATGAATTAGAATTACTATATTCGTACGAATGAATTAGAATGGCTCGTACGAATGAATTAGAATAGCTACCTTCATGCTAATGAATTAAAATGGCTACATTCATACGAATGTATTAGAATGGCTATATTTGTTTGTACAAATGAATTAGAATGGCTACCTTCGTACGAATGAATTAGAATGGCTATATTCGTACGGATGAATTATACTGCCTATATTCGCACGAATGAATTAAAATGGCTCGTATGAATGAATTAGAATGACTACCTTCATATGAGTGAATTAGAATGGCTACATTCATCCGAATTAATTATAATGGCTACATTCGTACGAATGAATTAGTATGGCTCGTACGAATGAATTAGATTGGCTATATTCGTACAAATAAATTAGAATAGCTACATTCGTACGAATGAATTAGAATGTGTATATTCGTACGAATGAATTATAATGGCTACATTCGTTCGTACGAATGAATTAGAATAGCTACCTTCGTACGAATGAAATAGAAAGGCTACATTCTTTCATACGAATGAATTAGAATAATTACATTCGTACGAATTAGTTAGAATGGCTACCTTCGTATGACTGAATTAGAATGGCTACATTAGTATGAATGAATTAGAAGGGTTACATTTGTTCGTATGAATGAATTAGAATGGCTATATTTATACGACTGAATTAGAATAGCTCGTATAAATAAATTAGAATTTCTATGTTCTTATAAATGAATTAGAATGGCTATATTCGTATGAATGAATTGGAATTGCTATATTATTTTATACGAATGAATTAGAATGGCTACATTCGTATAAATGAATGAGAATAGCACGTACGAATGATTTAGAAAGGCTATGAATGAATTAGAATGCCTATTGTGATGACCAAGATCCAATAGGCCAATAGCCAAGAGCTAAGACTCCCGAGGCTGGGATGCCAAGATGGATGAGGTGAGGTGAGGTGAGGTGAGGTGTACAAGGCCATGAGTTAGCCCCAGATCACCTGGAGAGAAGGAGATCCTGAGCTACTTATAAAATTTTTCCTCCCAAACATAGAAGACTTGTTTTAAAACCGTGCACCGCTACGGATTTAATAAGAACTCCGTAGTTAAGCATGCTCGAGCGAGAGCAGTACTAGGATGGGTGACCACCCTGGGGAGTTCTCGTACGGGCACGGGCAAAGTGGACAATATCTTGATGAATTAGAATGGATACATTCATCCGAATGAATTAGAATGGTCATCGATTGGATTAGAATTGATCGTACGTAAAAATTAGAATGGATACATTCGTGCGAATGAATTAGAATGGATTGTACGAATGAATTAGAATGGATCGTATGAATGAATTAGAATGGATACATTCGTACGAATGAATTTGAATTGATCGTACGATTGAATTAGAATGTATCAATGAATTAGAATGGATTGTACGATAGAATTAGAATAGATCGTATGAATGAATTAGAATGGATCATACGAATGAATTAGAATGGATACATTATTGCGAATGAATTAGAATGGATCGTACGAATGAATTAGAATGGATCGTACGAATGAATTAGAATGGATCATTCGAATGTATCCATTCTAATGAATTAGAATGGATCGTATGAATGAATTACAATGGCAACATTCGTTCGTATGATCCATTCTAATTCATTCGCACGAATGTATCTATTCTAACTCATTCGTACGATCCATTCTAATTCATTCGCACGAACGAATGTAGCCAATCTAATTTATTAATACGATCCATTCTAATTCATTCGGACGAATGTATCCATTCTAATTCATTCGTACGATCCTTTTTAATTCATTCGTATGAATGTATCCATTCTAATTCATTCTTATGATTCATTTTAATTCATTCATACGATCCATTCTAATTCATTCACACGAATGTATCTATTCTAATTCATTCATGTCATCCATTCTAATTCATTCGTACGAACGTATCCATTTTAATTCATTCGTACGATCCATTCTAATTCATTTGTGCGATCCATTCTAATTCATTCGCACGAATGTATCCATTCTAATTCATTCGTACGATCCATTCTAATTCATTCGTACGATCCATTGTAATTCATTCCCACGAGTGTATCCATTCTAATTCATTCTTACGATCCATTCAAATTCATTCGTACGATGCATGTAATTCATTCCCACTAATGTATCCATTCTAATTCATTCGTACGATCCATTCTAATTCATTCATACGAATGTATCCATTCTAATTCATTCGTACGATCCATTCTAATTCATTCGTACGATCCATTCTAATTCATTCATTCGAATGAATTAGAATGGATCGTACAAATAAATTATAATGTACGAATGAATTAGAATGGATATATTTGTGCGAATGAATTAGAATAAATCGTACGATCTATTCTAATACATTCGTACGAGCCATTCTAATTCATTCATACGATCCATTCTAATTCATTGTATGATCCATTCTAATTCATTCGCACGAATGTATCCATTCTAATTCATTCGTACGATCCATTTTAATTCATTCGTTCTAGCCATTCTAATTTATTTGTGCGATCCATTCTAATTCATTCGTACGATCCATTCTAATTCATTCGAACGAATGTACCCATTCTAATTCATTCATACGATCCATTCTAATTCATTCGTACGATCCACTCAAATTTATTCGCACGAATGTATCCATTCTAATTCATTCGTACGATCCATTCTAATTCATTCGTACGAATGTATCCATTCTAATTCATTCATACGGTCCATTCTAATTCATTCATACTATCCATTCTAATTCATTCGTATGATCCATTCTAATTCATTCATACAATCCATTCTAATTCATTCATACGATCCATTCTAATTCATTCGTACGATCAATTCTAATTCATTCGCATGAATATATCCATTCTAATTCATTTGTACGATCCATTCTAATTCATTCGCACGAATGTAACCATTCTAATTAATTCGTACGATTCGTTCTAATTAATCTATTCGTACGATCCATTCTAATTCATTCGTACAATCCATTCTAATTCATTCATACGATCCATTCTAATTCATTCGGACGGATGTATCCATTCTAATTCATTCGTATGATCCATTCTAATTCATTCGCACAAATGTATTCATTCTAATTCAGTCGTACGATCCATTCTAATTCATTCGTACGATCCATTCTAATTCATTTGTACGATCCATTCTAATTCATTCGCATGAATGTATTCATTCTAATTCATTGTACAATCTATTCTAATTCATTAGTACGATCCATTCTAATTCATTCGGATGATCCATTCTAATTCATTCGCACGATTGATTTCATTCTAATTCATTCGTACGATCCATTCTAATTCATTCGCACGAATGTATCCATTCTAATTCATTCATATGATCCATTCTATTTCATTCTTGCAATCCATTGTAATTTATTCGCATGAATGTATCCATTCTAATTCATTCGTATAATCCATTCTAATTCATTCGTACGATTAATTCTAATTCATTCGTACGATCCACTCTACTTCATTCGCACGAATGTATCCATTCTAATTCATGGTACGAATGAATTAGAATGGATCGTACGAATGAATTAGAATGGATGAATGAATTCGAATGGTTACATTCGTGTGAATGAATTAGAATGGATAGTACGAATGAATTAGAATGGATCGTACAAATGAATTAGGATGGATCATACGAATGAATTAGAATGGATATATTTGTGCGAATGGATTAGAATGGATCATATGAATTCTAATTCATTCATATGATCCATTCTAATTCCTTCGTACGATCCATTCTAATTCATTCGTACAATCCATTCTAATTCATTCGCAAGAATGTATCTATTCTAATTCATTCGTACGATCCATTCTAATTCATTCGCACGAATGTATCCATTCTAATTCTTTCGTAAGATCCATTCTAATTCATTCACCCGAATGTATCCATTCTAATTCATTCGTACGATCCATTCTTATTCATTCGTATGATCCATTCTAATTCACTCATACGATCCATTCTAATTCATTCGTACAATCCATTCTAATTCATTCGCATGAATGTATCCATTCTAATTCATTCGTACGATCCATTCTAATTCGATCGTACGATTTATTCTAATTCATTCGCACGAATGTATCCATTTTAATTCATTCGTACGATCCATTCTAATTCATTTGTACGATCCATTCTAATTCATTTGTGCGAATGTATTAGAATGGATCGTACGAATGAATTAGAATGGATCGTACAAATGAATTAGAATGGATACATTCGTGCGAATGAATTAGAATGGATCGTATGAATAAATTAGAATGGATCGTACGAATGAATTAGAAATGATACATTCGTGCGAATGAATTAGAATGGATCGTACGAAAGAATTAGAAAGGATTGTACGAATGAATTAGAATGGATACATTCGTGCGAATGAATTAGAATGGATCGTACGAATGAATTAGAATGGATACATTCGTGCGAATGAATTAGAATGGATCATATACAAATGAATTAGAATGGATACATTCGTGTGATCCATTCTAATTCATTCGCACGAATATATGCATTCTAATTCATTCGTACGACCTATTCTAATTCATTCGTACGATCCATTCTAATTCATTAGTATGATCCATTCAAATTCATTCGCACGAATGTATCCATTCTAATTCGTTCGTACGATCCATTCTAATTCATTCGTACGATTCATTCTAATTCATTCGTACGATCTATTCTAATTCAGTCGCATGAAAGTATCCATTCTAATTCATTCCTACGATCAATTCTAATTCATTCGTACGATCCATTCTATTTCATTCCTAAGAGCTATTCTAATTCATTCGTACGATCCATTCTAATTCATTCCTAAGAGCTATTCTAATTCATTCGTATGATCTATTCTAATTTATTCGTATGATCCATTCTAATTAGAATTGGTCGTACGAATGAATTAGAATGGATCGTACGAATGAATTAGAATGGATCGTACAAATGAATCAGAATGGATCGTATGAATGAATTAGAATGGATCGTACGAATGAATTAGAATGCATGTATTCGTGCGAATGAATTAGAATGGATCATATGAATAAATTAGAATGGATCGTACGAATGAATTAGAAAAGATACATTAGTGCGAATGAATTAGAATGGATCGTAAGAATGAATTAGAATGGATCGTATGAATGAATTAGAATGGATACATTCGTGCGAAAGAATTTGAATGGATCGTACGAATGAATTAGAATGGATACATTAATGTGAATGAATTTGAATGGATCGTCTAAAAGAATTAGAACGGATCGTACGAATGAATTAGAATGAATACATTCGTGCGAATGAATTAGAATGGATCGTACGAACGAATTAGAATGGATCATATGAATGAATAAGAATGGATCATGCGAATGAATTAGAATGGATCATACGAATGAATTAGAATGGATACATTCGTGCAAATGAATTAGAATGGATCGTAAAAATGAATTAGAATGGATCGTACGATTGAATTAGAATGGATACATTCGTGCGAATGAATTAGAATCGATCGTACGAATGAATTGGAATGGATACATTCATACGAATGAATTAGAATGGATCGTACGAATGAATTAGAATGGATCATATGAATGAATTACAATGAATACATTCGTGCGAATGAATTAGAATGGATCGTACGAATGAATTTGAATGGATCGTACGAATGAATTAGAATGGATACATTCGTGCGAATGAAATAGAATGGATCGTATGAATTAATTAGAATGGATCGTATGAATGAATTAGATTGGATCATACGAATGAATTAGAATGGATATATTCGTGCGAATGAATTTGAATGGATCGTATGAATGAATTAGAATGGATACATTCGTGCGAATGAATTCGAATGGATCGTACGAATGGATTAGAATGGATCATACGAATGAATTAGAATGGATCGTATGAATGAATTAGAATGGATACATTCGTGCGAATGAATTAGAATGGATCGTACGAATGAATTAGAATGGATCGTACGAATGAATTAGGATGCACCGTGCGAATGAATTAGAATGGATCATACGAATGAATTAGAATGGATACATTCGTGCGAATGAATAAGAATGGATCTTACGAATGAATTGCTAGGGATCATACGAATAAATAAGAATAGATACATTCGTGCGAATGAATAAAGAATGGATCTTACGAATGAATTAGAATGGATCGTACAAATGAATTAGAATGGATACATTCGTACGAATGAATTAGAATGGATCGTACGAATGAATTCGAATGGATCGTATGACTGAACTAGAATGGATACATTTTTGTGAATGAATTATAATGGATCATACGAAGGAATTAGAATGGATCATCCGAATGAATTAGAATGGATACATTCGTGCGAATGAATTAGAATGGATCGTATGAATCAATTAGAATGGATACATTCGTGCGAATGAATTAAAATGGATCGTACGAATGAATTAGAAATGATCGTATGAATGAATTAGAATGGATCGTACGAATGAATTAGAATGGATACATTCGCGCGAATGAATTAGAATGGATCGTACGAATGAATTAGAATGGATTGTACGAGTGAATTAGAATAGATACATTCGTGCGAATGAATTAGAATGGATCGTACGAATGAATTAGAATGGATCGTATTAATGAATTAGAATGGATCGTACAAATGAATTAGAATGGATACATTCGTGCAAATGAATTTGAATGGATCGTACGAATGAATTAGAATGGATACATTCAGGCGAATGAATTCGAATGGATCGTACGAATGGATTAGAATTGATCATACGAATGAATTAGATTGGATCGTACGCATGAATTTGAATGGATACATTCGTGCGAATGAATTAGAATGGATCGTACGAATGAATTAGAATGGATCATACGAATGAATTAGAATGGATCGCACAAATGAATTAGAATAGATACATTCTGGCGAATGAATTAGAATGGATTGTACGAATTAATTAGAATGGATCGTACGAATGAATTAGAATGGATCATATGAATGATTATGAATAGATACATTCATGCGAAGGAATCAGAATGGATCGTACGAATGAATTAGAATGGATACATTTGTACGAATGAATTAGAATGGATCGTACGAATGAATTAGAATGGATCGTAGAAATGAATTAGAATGGATCTTACGAATGATTTAGAATCAATACATTCGTGCGAATGAATTAGAATGGATCGTACGAATGAATTCGAATGGATCGTATGAATGAATTAGAATAGATCATACGAATGTATAACAATGGATCATACGAATGAATTAGAATGGATCGTACGAATGAATTAGAATGGATCCTACTGTCCGAATGTTTTAGAATAGATACATTCTAATTCATTCATACGATCCATTCTAATTCATTCGTGCGAACCATTCAAATTCATTCGTACGTTCCATTCTAATTCATTCGTACGATCCATTCTAATTCATTTGTATGAATGTATCAATTCTAATTCATTCGTACGATTCATTCTAATTCATTCGTATGATCCATTCTAATTTCTTCGCATAAATGTTTTCATTCAAATTCATTCGTACGATCCATTCTAATTCATTGATACAAACCAATGTAGCCATTCTAAATCATTCATACGATCCATTCTAATTAGAATGGATCTTGCCATGCGAATGAATTAGAATGGATCGTACGAATGAATTAGAATGGTTCGTATGAATGAATTAGAATATATTGTACGAATGAATTAGAATGGATACATTCGTGTGAATGAATTAGAATGGATCATATGAATGAATTTGAATTGATCGTACGAATGAATTAGAATGGATCGTACGAATGAATTAGAGTGGATACATTCGTGCGAATGAATTAGAATGGATTGTACGAATGAATTAGAATGGATCGTACGAATGAATTAGAATAGATACACTCGTGTGAATGAATTTGAATGGATCATATGAATGAATGTAGAATGGATACATTCGTACGAACGAATATAGCCATTCTAATTAGAATGGATCTTATCGTGCGAATGAATTAGAATGGATTGTACGAATGAATTAGAATGGATTTTGCGAATGAATTAGAATGGATCGTACGAATAAATTAGAATATATTGTACGAAGAAATAAGAATGGATACATTCGTGCAAATGAATAAGAATGGATCATACGAATGAATTAGAATAGATTGTACGAATGAATT
This sequence comes from Chamaelirium japonicum, assembly GCA_947650365.1. NCBI lineage: Eukaryota > Viridiplantae > Streptophyta > Magnoliopsida > Liliales > Melanthiaceae > Chamaelirium > Chamaelirium japonicum. The sequence continues at coordinate 34,514,107 of OX393552.1, forward strand.
ACAATGGATTCATTCGTGCGAATGAATTAGAATGGATCAGACAAATGAATTAGAATGGATCATACGAATGAATTAGAATGGATACATTTGTGTGAATGAATTAGAATGGATCATACGAATGAATTAGAAAGGATACATTCGTGCGAATGAATTATAATGGATCGTACAAATGAATTAGAATGGATCATATGAATGAATTAGAATGGATCATACGAATGAATTAGAATGGATACATTCGTGCGAATAAATTAGAATAGATCGTATGAATGAATTAGAATGGATTGTACGAATGAATTAGAATGGATATATTCATACGAATGAATTAGAGTGGATCGAACGAACGAATTAAAATGGATCGTACGAATGAATTTGAATGGATACATTCGTGCGAATGAATTAGAATGGATCGTACGAATGAATTAGAATGGATCATGCGAATGAATTAGAATGGATCGTACGAATGAATTAGAATGGATCGTACGAATGAATTAGAATGGATCATATGAATGAATTAGAATGGATACATTCGTGCGAATGAATTAAAATGGATCGTACGAATGAATTAGAATAGATTGTACGAGTGAATTAGAATGGATATATTTGTGTGAATGAATTAGAATGGATCGTACGAATGAATTAGAATGGATCGTACGAATGAATTAGAATGGATCATACGAATGAATTAGAATGGATACATTTATGCGAATGAATTAGAATGGATCGTACGAATGAATTAGAATAGATCTTACGAATGAATTAGAATGGATTGTACGAATGAATTAGAATGGATCGTGCGAATAAATTAGAATAGATCGTACGAATGAATTAGAATGGATACATTCGTGCAAATGAATTAGAATGGGACATACGAATGAATTTGAATGGATCGTACGAATGAATTAGAATGGATCGTGCGAATGAATTAGAATGGATCGTACGAATGAATTAGAATGGATACATTCGTGCGAATCAATTAGAATGGATCGTATGAATGAATTAGAATGGATCGTATGAATGAATTAGAATGGATTGTACGAATAAATAAGAATGGATCATGCAAATGAATCAGAATGAATCGTAAGAATGAATTAGAATGGATACATTCGTGCAAATGAATTAGAATGGATCGTACGAATGAATTAGAATGGATCATGCAAATGAATTAGAATCGATCGTATGAATGAATTAGAATGGATACATTCGTGCGAATGAATTAGAATGGATCGTACGAATGAATTAGAATGAATCTTACGAATGAATTTGAATTGATCGTGCGAATGAATTAGAATGGATCATACGAATGAATTAGAATGGATAATTTCGTGCAAATGAATTAGAATGGATCGTACGAATCAATTAGAATGGATTGTACGAATGAATAGAATGGAGACATTTGTGCGAATGAATTAGAATGGATCGTACGAATGAATTAGAATGGATCGTACGATTGAATTAGAATGGATCGTGCAAATGAATAAGAATAGATCGTACGAATGAACTAGAATGGATACATTCATGCAAATGAATTAGAATTGATCGTACGAATGAATTAGAATGGATCGTGCGAATGAATTAGAATGGATCGTATGAATGAATTAGAATAGATACATTCGTGCGAAAGAATTAGAATGGATCGTACGAATGAATTAGAATGGATCGTACAAATAAATTAGAATAGATCGTGCAAATGAATTAGAATGGATCGTACGAATGAATTAGAATGGATACATTCGTGCAAATGAATTAGAATGGATCATATGAATGAATTAGAATGGATCGTACGAATGAATTATAATGAATCATGCAAATGAATTAGAATGTATCGTATGAATGAATTAGAATGGATACATTCCTGCAAATGAATTAGAATGGATCGCACAAATAAATTAGAATGGATTATGCGAATGAATTAGAATGGACCAGACGAATGAATTAGAATGGATACATTCGTGCGAATGAATTTGAATGGATCGTATGAATGAATTAGAATAGATCATATGAATGATTTAGAATGGATCGTACAAATTAATTAGAATGGATCATGCGAATGAATTAGATTGGATCGTACGAATGAATTAGAATAGATACATTCGTGCGAATGAATTAGAATGGATCGTACGAATGAATTAGAATGGATCGTGCGAATGAATTAGAATGGATCGTACGAATGAATTAGAATGGTTGCTTTTCTGTGAATGAATTAGAATGGATCGTACGAATGAATTAGAATGGATCGTGCGAATGAATTAGAATGGATCGTGAGAATAAATTAGAATAGATCATACAAATGAATTAGAATGGATACATTCGTGTGAATGAAATAGAATGGATCATGCGAATGTATTAGAAGGGATTGTATGAATCAATTAGAATGGGTCGTACGAATGAATTAGAATGAATCGTGTGAATCAATTGGAATGGATCGTACGAATGAATTAGAATGGATACATTCGTGCGAAAGAATTAGAATGGATCGTACGAATGAATTAGAATGGATCGTACGAATAAATTAGAATAGATCGTACAAATTTATTAGAATGCATACCTTTGTGCGGATGAATTAGAATGGATTGTATGAATGAATTAGAATAGATCGTACGATTGAATTAGAAGGAATCGTACGAATGAATTAGAATGGATCGTACGAATGAATTAGAATAGATCGTGAGAATGAATTAGAATAGATACTGTGTAAAAAAATTAGAATGGATCATGCGAATGAATTAGAATGGATACATTCGTGTGAATGAATTAGAATGGATCATATGAATGAATTAGAGTGGATCGTATGAATGAATTAGAATAGATCGTATGAACGAATTAGAATGGATACATTCGTGCGAATGAATTAGAATGGATCGTACGAATGAATTAGAATGGATCGTACAAATGAATTAGAATGGATACATTCATGCAAATGAATTAGAATGGAACATACGAATGAATTAGAATGGATCGTACGAATGAATTTGGATGGATTGTATGAATGAATTAGAATAGATTGTGCGAATGAATTCGAATGGATCGTACGAATGAATTAGAATGGATCGTACGAATGAATTAGAATGGATAGTGCAAATGAATTAGAATGTATCGTACGAATGCCTAAGAATTGAAACATTTGTGTAAATGAATTAGAATGGTCGTACAAATGAATTTGAATGGATTGTACGAATGAATTAGAATGGATCGTGCAAATGAATTAGAATGGATCATACGATTGAATTAGAATGGATACATTCGTGCGAATGAATTAGAATGGATACATTCGTGTGTGGGGGAAAATCTTCGTGCCGACCCGAAGACCTCGCCTCACCAGTCAATTGGAGTTGAAGTTGACGCTGAAGATCGTTGGTCGATCTGTTGATCGAAGTTGAAGTTTTTGATATGTAAACAGAGAGATGCAATCAGAGAGAGAGTTTGACACGAGAAGTGATCTCGGAGTTCAGCCGAAGCCTACGTCTCTGTGCTATAGGGTGCAACCCGAATTCACTAACACTTTTCTCAAAGTAACCTCGACAGGCCGAGTGCTACTGAAGCCTTCTTGATCTCTTCACAGACAAGAAGATGATCAAGTAGAGGTGAAGGGTGAGAAGATAGAAATTCCAGAGCTCTGGTTCTGAAAATCAGATCTCAGAGTGGAAAATGGATTTCGGATCCTTTTACACTCGAAGGCTCTGCTATTTATAGGATTCCAGAAGTGGAATTCTGGGGCAAATGGCGGTTTCTGCTGCCATCTGGGGATCCTCCAGGTAAAGCTGTCGGGCCCCGCTACCGTCTTCTGGGGGATTCCACAGGCTCTTGGTCCCACCAGGCAGGGCCGGTGGGTCCCGCGATAGTCTTCGTGGGCCCACCAGGCAGGGCCGGTGGGTCCTGCTATAGTCTTCGTGGGCCCACCAGGCAGGGCCGGTGGGTCCCGCTATAGTCTTCAGGGGCCCACCAGGCAGGGCCGGTGGGTCCCGTTGTAGTCTTCAGGGGCCCACCAGGCAGGGCCGGTGGGTCCCGCTGTAGTCTTCAGGGGCCCACCAGGCAGGGCCGGTGGGTCCCGTTGTAGTCTTCAGGGGCCCACCAGACAGGGTCGGTGGGTCCCGCTGTAGTCTTCAGGGGCCCACCTGGCAGGGCCGGTGGGTCCCGTTTTTGTACTAGGAGGCCCACCAGGCAGGGCCGGTGGGTCCTGCTGTTTGCAGACTTCTTGCCAAAATTTGCACCCACATCGTGCGAATGAATTAGAATGTATCGTAGGAATGAATTAGAATGGATCGTATGAATGAATTAGAATGTTTCGTATGAATGAATTAGAATGTATTGTGCGAATGAATTAGAATGGATCGTACGAATGAATTAGAATGGATACGTTCGTGCGAATGAATTAGAATGCATCGTACGAATGAATTAGAATGGATCGTACGAATGAATTAGAGTGGATCGTGTGAATGAATTAGAATGGATCGTAAGAATGAATTAGAATGGATCTTAATAATGAATTAGAATGGATACATTCGTGCGATTGAATTAGAATTGATTGTACGAATAAATTAGAATGGATCGTACGAATGAACTATAATGGATCGTACGAATGAATTAGAATGGATCATGCGAATTAATTAGAATGGATCGTACGAATGAATTAGAATGGATACATTCGTGCAAATGAATTAGAATGAATCATACGAATGAATTAAAATGGATCGTCCGAATGAATTAGAAGAGATCGTATGAATGAATTAGAATGAATACATTTGTGCGAATGAATTGAATGGATCGTACGAATGAATTAGAATGGATCATATGAATAAATTAGAATGGATCGTGCGAATGAGTTAGAATGGATCGTATGAATGAATTAGAATGGATACATTCGTGCGAAAGAATTAGAATCGATCGTACGAATGAATTAAAATGGATCATACGAATGAATTAGAATCGATCATGCGAATGAATTAGAATGGATCGTACGAATGAATTAGAATGGTTACATATGTGCGAATGAATTGGAATAGATCGTACGAACGAATTAGAATGGATCGTGCGAATGAAATAGAATGGATCGTGCGAATGAATTAGAATGGATATATTTGTGCAAATGAAGTAGAATGGATCGTACGAATGAATTAGAATGGATCGTATGAATGAATTAGAATGGATCGTACGAATGAATTAGAATAGATACATTCGTGCGAATGAATTAGAATAGATCGTACGAATGAATTAGAATGGATCGTACAAATGAATTAGAATGGATCGTGCAAATTAATTAGAATAGATCGTACGAATGAATTAGAATGGATGCATTCATGCGAATGAATTAGACTGGATCGTACGAATGAATTAGAATGGATCGCGCGAATGAATTAGAATGGATCGTGCGAATGAATTAGAATGGATCGTACGAATGCATTAGAATGGATACATTCGTGCTAATGAATTAGAATGGATCGGACGAATGAATTAGAATGGATCGTACGAATGAATTAGAATGAATCATGTGAATGAATTAGAATGGATCGTACGAATTAATTAGAATGGATGCATTCGTGCGAATGAATTAGAATGGATAGTACGAATGAATTAGAATGGATCGTATGATTGAATTAGAATGGATCGTGCGAATGAATTAGAATGGATCGTACGAATGAATTAGAATGGATTTATTTGAGCGAATGAATTAGAATTGATCGTACGAATGAATTATAATGGATCGTGCGAATGAATTAGAATAGATCGTGCGAATGAATTAGAATGGATCATGTGGGGGAAATCTTCGTGCCGACCCGAAGACCTCGCCTCACCAGTCAATTGAAGTTGAAGTTGAAGAGCGTTGTTCGATCTGTCGTTTGGAGTTGGAGTTCACAAGATGCAAACAGAGAAAATTGGACACGAGAGATGTGATCTCAGAGTTCAGCCGAAGCCTACGTCTCTGTGCTATAGGGAGCAACCCGAATTCACTAACACTTTGATCAAAGTGACCTCGACCGGCCGAGTGTCACTGAAGTCTCTCTGATCTCTTCGAGGACAAGAAGAAGATCGAGGAGAGTTGAAGGTTGAGAGGGTTGGAACTTCCAAATCTCTGATTTCTGAAATCAGATATCAGATGATGATGGCACTGATCTTTCTTTCTGGATTTTCTCTCTTGATTTGAAATTCGATCCTTTTGCATTCGAAGTCTCTGCTATTTATAGAATTCCCGGGGAGGAATTTTGGGGTAAACGGCGGTTTCTACTGTCGTATATGGGGATCCTCCAGGTAAAGCTGGTGGGGCCCGCTGTGGTCTCCGGGGACCTACCAGGCAGGGCCGGTGGGTCCCGCTGTGGTCTCCAGGGGCCCACTAGGCAGGGCCGGTGGGTCCCGCTGTCTGCAGACTTCTTGCCAAAATTTGCACCCACAGTTACCCCCTCCAAGTTAGCTAAGAGTCCGCCTTGGCTGGCTTGGATTATCGGTGCAAAGCTATCGATCCCCTGTCAAAAGGAGCTCTGTCGAATGTTAGCGAAAAAATAGACTGATCGGTCAAACTTGACCGATCGATCAAACTTGACCGATCGGTCAAACTTGACCGATCGGTCTATTTTGACCGATCGGTCGAATTCAACCGGTCAAGGTTGGAGTGATCGGTCAAAAAACATAGTTTTTTGACCGATCCAGTGGAAAATCGACCGATCGGTCAAACTTGACCGATCGGTCAATTTTGACCGATCGGTCGAATTCAACCGGTCAAGGTTGGAGTGATCGGTCAAAAAACATAGTTTTTTGACCGATCCAGTAGAAAATTGACCGATCGATTGAATTTTGACCGATCGGTCAAGTTTGACCGATCGGTTAAATTTAACCGGTCAAGGTTGGAATGATCGATCAAAAAAGTTTTTTGACCGATCCAGTAGAAAATCGACCGATCGGTTGATTTTGACCGATCGGTCAAGTTTGACCGATCGATTAAAATCAGCCGGTCAAGGTTTGGATGATCGGGCAAAAAACCAAGTTTTTTTGCCTGATCTAGTAGAAAATCGACCGATCGGTTGATTTTGACCGATCGGTTGATTTTGACCGATCGGTCAAGTTTGACCGATCGATTAAAATCAGCCGGTCAAGGTTTGGATGATCGGGCAAAAAACCAAGTTTTTTGCCTGATCCAGTAAAAAATCGATCGATCGGTTGATTAAAAAACCAAGTTTTTTGCCTGATCTAGTAGAAAATCGACCGATCGGTTGATTTTGACCGATCGGTCAAGTTTGACCGATCGGTTAAAATCAGCCGGTCAAGGTTTGGATGATCGGGCAAAAAACATAAGTTTTTGGCTGATCCAGTAGAAAATCGACCGATCGGTTGATTTTGACCGATCGGTCAAGTTTGACCGATCGGTTAAAATCAGCCGGTCAAGGTTTGGATGATCGGGCAATAAAAACAAGTTTTTTGCCTGATCCAGTAGAAAATCGATCGATCGGTTGATTTTGACCAATCGGTCAAGTTTGACCGATCGGTTAAAATCAGCCAGTCAAGGTTTGGGTGATCGGGCAAAAAACCAAGTTTTTTGCCTGATCAAGTAGAAAATCGACCGATCGGTTGATTTTGACCGATCGGTCAAGTTTGACCGATCGGTTAAAATCAGCCGGTCAAGGTTTGGATGATCGGGCAAAAAACCAAGTTTTTTGCCTGATCTAGTAGAAAACCGACCGATCGGTTGATTTTGACCGATCGGTCAAGTTTGACCGATCGGTTAAAATCAGCCGGTCAAGGTTTGGGTGATCAGGCAAAAAACCAAGTTTTTTGCCTGATCCAGTAGAAAATCGACCGATCGCTTGATTTTGACCGATCGGTTAAAATCAGCCGGTCAAGGTTTGAATGATCGAGCAAAAAACCAAGTTTTTTGCCTGATCCAGTAGAAAATCGACCGATCGGTTGATTTTGACCGATCGGTCAAGTTTGACCGATCGGTTAAAATCAGCCTGTAACATCCGCCCCAAATACAGAAGATTTTGTCCGCTTTGCCTGTGCCCGCACGAGAACTTCCCAGGGAGGTCACCCATCCTGGTACTACTCTCGCCCGAGCACGTTTAACTACGGAGTTCTTACGAATTCCGTAGCGGCGCACGGTTTTAAAACACGTCTTCTATGTTTGGGAGGGGAAATTATATAACTAGCTCAGGATCTCCTTCTCTCCAGGCGATGTGGGGCTAACTCATGGTCTTGTACACCTCACCTCACCTCACCTCACCTCATCCATCTTGGCATTCCCGCCTCAGGAGTCTTGGCTCTTGGCTATTGGCCTATTGGATCTTGGTCGTCACAATCCACCCCCCTTAGGGCTACACGTCCTCGTGTAGGGTTAGACCCCCCCATCCCGAGGAGAACCGGCTCTGATACCATTTTGTAACATCTGCCCCAAACACACAAGATTTTGTCCGCTTTGCCCGTGCCCGCACGAGAACTTCCCAGGGTGGTCACCCATCCTGGTACTACTCTCGCTCGAGCACGCTTAACTACGGAGTTCTTACGAATTCCGTAGTGGCGCACGGTTTTAAAACGCGTCTTCTATGTTTGGGAGGGGAAATTATATGTAGCTCAGGATCTCCTTCTCTCCAGGCGATGTGGGGCTAACTCATGGCCTTGTACACCTCACCTCACCTCACCTCACCTCATCCATCTTGGCATTCCCGCCTCAGGAGTCTTGGCTCTTGGCTATTGGCCTATTGGATCTTGGTCGTCACACAGCCGGTCAAGGTTTGGGTGATCGGGCAAAAAACCAAGTTTTTTGCTTGATCCAGTAGAAAATTGACCGATCGGTTGATTTTGACCGATCGGTCAAGTTTGACCGATCGGTTAAAATCAGCCGGTCAAGGTTTGGGTGATCGGGCAAAAAACCAAGTTTTTTGCCTGATCCAGTAGAAAATCGATCGATCGGTTGATTTTGACCGATCGGTCAAGTTTGAGAGATAAGGCGAAAGAGCCTGTTTTTTTTTCGCCTGATTCTCTGGTAAATTACCCACCATCCTACCGGTTGATCGGACAAAATATTTGCGCAACGAGTTGAATCTTCAGGCCCAGTGGTTTGGTAGAGTCAGTGGTTCGCTTGAACCGGTGGTTCACTTGAACCGGTGGTTCATTTGAACCGGTGATCCGGCTGGTTTCGACGTTTCGTCTGGTCCCGACTGTTCGCCTAGTTTTGCGCTTGCTACGGATGGATGCCACGTGTACCTACAAAAACACGCGATTTGATATGGTGATGACACGTGTCATCTTGGTTTCTGCGCCTAATTCCCTCAGGATACTTAAGCTTCTCTGGCTGTCATTTTCGCCTCACGCTTTCGAAATTTTTCGAAGTCCAGACGCTGTTGCTCCCGATTTCTTGCTCTCTGATCTTTGCTTCCTCTTGATCGGTCAAATGGTGTCTTCTGGCAGTTTGAAGAAGAGCGCAGTTCCTTCCAAGAGGAAGGGGAAGGAAATTGCTGAAGAATCATCCCCCCCCAAAGGTCGCGGCAAGGGCAAGGAAGTGTTGGTGGAGTTGGGCCAGTTGGGCAAAAGACATGCTGGAGTTGGGTTCGCTTCTGCTCCTTCAAGGCCGGAGCATATTCCGAAGGCGAAGTTCGTCTTGGGTCCTCTGTTGCCCCTAGCTAAGGAGCCTGCCTACGTATACAATACGGGAGGCCAGCTTACTGACAAGAAGAGGGCAAAGTGGCAAAAGCTGCTGGCGTACTTCTCAGAAGGGAAGATCCGGTCTTCGCTGTTTGGGATTCAATCTGGTTTTGGCATCGACAAAAAGACAGTGTTTGTGAACGTTGCCAGCAATGAGCAGGTGATGGGGACAGTGGTCTCCTTAGGTCAGATGAACTGCGGACTTCGTCTTCCGCTGCTGCCGTTTGCCGCGAGGTTGCTAAACACCTCCGGTCTTTGCCCAGGACAGATCACCGGCAACGCATGGAGGATAATCTACGCCTTCTGCCGCGTGGAGTCAGATTTCCAGAAGGAGTTGAGGGAATGCTACTCCAGCCTTCCAGATCATGAAGAGGCCCGGATTGAGTTGGGCTACTTCTTCTTCCATTACCGATGGGTTTCGAGGAAAGACAGCCCTTTCTTCAACCTCACAGGGGTTTCTGCTCTGCGCCCCCTTACTGACACCGTTGCCTCCGACAAGCTGTATACTGAATGGCCGCTCTCAGTGGCTGGTGCCTGGACGCCACTCTCAGTGCCAGAGGCTCCTCGTGCTGATGTGAACAAGGAAGTCAAGATGTACTACGTAGGAGGCGAGCTAGCTTGGCCTTCAGAGAGGGTTGGGGCCATTGACAACCTGTTTCTGGAATTGACCTGCGGGACTAGGTCATGGAAGCAGTTTTCAAACTGCCCAGTTAGATATGGCAATGCCAACCTCCTCCATAGGTCACAGGTCAGATATAAAGACAATGAAGTCTTGTACTCAGACTACGAGGAGGATCCTCGGTCTGGCAAGATTATCAGAAAGATCCGAATCGAGAAGAAGGCCTATGGTGCGAGGCGCAGATTGCCCACCACTGAGGAGAAGCTGGTGATACAACGAGGCCCAGCAAAGAAGAAGAGGAAAGTCCTCACTAAGCAGAAAGAAAATGAGGACAAAGAAAAGGAGGATGAAGACGAAGAAGAAGAAGAAAAGAAGAAAGAAGATGAGGAAGAAGAAGAGGAAGAGACCGAAAACGGAAGCAACGGCAATGGTGGCGACGATGATGATGAGGAGGATGGGGGTGGTGAGGATGATATTCCTCCCACCCCCACTGGTGGAGATGATGGAAACGGGGGTGGTGAGGAAGAAATTCCTCCCACCCCCATTGGTGGTGATCAAGGACAGGGGGGTGGTGGGGATGAACTTCCTCCCACCCCCACTGATGGTGTAGAAGAGGAAGATTCTCTTCCTATCCCCATCGATGAGGCTAAGGCCCGTCGCATGGAGGGAGTTATGGATGCGGAGGGTGACGGCCACAAGGTGGTTCCCACCTACCACTTTGAGGAGTTGAAAAAGCGCCCGATGCGCTTGAAGATAAAGTTCTCGGGGAGCGGTGGGGTTGGAAGCAACCCTACGCCCCTCGAACAAATTCCTCCCAAAGTTCCCCGTCTCGAAGGAACGACTACGAGCGGGGGTTTGGAGGTTGAGCAACCCCCACCCCCCTCTCGCTCTTTGGCCGATGAGGTGGCTGTTCTCATGGCTGGGCTTTATCAGCCAGGTGGGCAGCAAGAGGAAGGGGGTGTCTCACCTCCCCATGGTACTCCCTCTCCTATTCACTTGGAGAGGGAGAGCCGTGTGGGCGACGGGGCTCCCCAACCCCAGCCAGAGCCAACTCCCGCTAAGGAGAAGTCGACCCCTCGGGGTAAGAGCTCCGACCGCGGGAAGGGAAAGGCTCCTCAAGTCGATGTCTCAGGTATCTTCGCTAGATTCTACTTCTGATCATGCTGCCTTTGAAGCTTGAAAATATTCTAACTCTTTTGAACTTTTGTTCAATTTGCAGGGACTCCTGGGGGCATGACTTCACTTCTGAAGGATTTGGGTGAGGTTGACATCAACCACCCAACTCCCGTGATTTGGAAACTCTGCAACCTTCCGGGGGCCCCGATCGAAGAAGCCTTTCATAGGCTCGAAGTGGTGGTAAGTGCACCAGCTTTAATTGTCTTTTGAACTGAATCCTCCGATATATTTCTATCATTTCTTGTTTGTTCGCAGAACTCAGCGGTTCTGAAATTCGGCACGAAGCTTTTCAAGAAGTATGGAGAGCGAGAGGCTTCATCTGAAGTCTCCCGCCTAACTGCTGAACTGCAAGCTGCCCAAGAGGAAAAAGATAAGCTGAGAGAGCTTCTAACCTCCAAGAAGGAGGCCTTGAAAGCCAAGATCGAGGCCCTTCGCAAGGAAAAATTGGAGAGCCAGGGGTGGAAAAATGGTTATGAAGCTCGGGGTCACGAGCTTGAAGAATTGAGGAATCGATTCTTCAGGATCGAGAACTTGGGCTTCGATCGCGTGGCTCGAATAAAGGAGCTGGAGGCTCAACTCGCTGCGAAGGATGCCGCTTCAGCAGCTAAGGAGGAGACCCTCAAGAAGGAGTTGGAGCATGCGCAGATCGAGTGCAAGAGCTACAGGGAAACAGCCGAGAAGGCGGTGGAGGCACTCAGGGTCCATGCCAGCAGTGTCCGATCTTCCAAGGCATCGGTTGCGAGCAAAGCTCGTGGTGGATCCGAAGGAGAGAAGTCGCGCGCTCCCAGTGTGGCTAAACCCTGATGTACTTCTTCTTTCTTTTTTGTTGTTGTACTTGTAAACTTGTGACATGAAAAAGCTCACTCCTGTACTTGAAATCTTTTTGATAATGAAGATGTCTCTTTGATTCGAAATTGAATGTCTCTGGTATTTGAATCCTTTGAATGTTGAGTTCTGGAATGTCATTGGAATGATTGAATATTCATACACTTGAAAGTAAGGGGTTGAGTCGCGACTCAATCACCCGAACTTGTTTAAGTAACTCGAGTATTGAAGGTTGTTGCAACACAACTCGAAATCGTTAACTTTTATATGTGAGGGGTTGAGTCGCAACTCAAGCACCCAAACCTGTTAGACGATATTGAATTCGAAATTGAAAGTCATTTGAATTTGAAATTGAGTCATTTAACAGTTGTAAGGATTAGTGTCATAACACAAAGCTCCTAAACCTGTTAAATAGACGTAGTAGTTTGAAGGTTGTGTTGTAGCACAACCCGAAACCGTTTAACATTTGCTTGTGAGGGGTCGAGTCACAACTCAAACACCCAAACTTGTTAAACGACCTGGTAATTTGAATGTAGACGATTTGAAACTGCTTCAGAACTTGAATTGAAAAGCTGAACATTTGCACACTTGAACATTTGAAAGAGAACTTTATTCGTCATGGTATTTACATCATGGATAGAACAACTTGAGGTGTCTAGAATTCCAAGCTCGTGGCAATCTATCTCCTTCTGGTGAGATCAGTCGATAAGAGCCTTTGCCTCCCACTGATTCGACGATATATGGACCTTCCCAGTTGGGAGCAAGCTTCCCACTGCTGTGTTCCTTCGTGTTGTAGAAGACTGCTCTAAGGACCAGACTGTCGATTGGGAATTGCCGTTTGTAGACTTTTTGATCGTAGGCTTGCTTGATCTTTTGTTGGTATTTGGCCACACGGAAGGATGCTTGATCTCTTAATTCTTCAGAGAAATCTAGATCATCGATGCAAAGCTCTTCATTGACCCCTTCTTCAACTGCCCTGGTCTTCAAAGTATTTGATATATTCTCTGTCGGGAGCACTGCTTCCGATCCATATGTCAGACGGAAAGGTGAGAACCCTGTGGATCTTCTCGGAGTTGTGCGATATCCCCAGAGAACTTCAGGTAGGACTTGTTCCCATAATCCTTTCTTGTCATTGAGCTTCTTTTTGAGTATACCAAGAATAGCTCTATTGGAGGCTTCAGCTTGACCATTGCACTGAGGATATCTTGGAGTTGAATAGAAGAGTTTGATCCCGTTGTTCAGGCAGAACTCTCGGAACTTGTCGGAGTCAAATTGAGCTCCATTGTCAGCAACTAGAACTTGTGGTGTACCGAATCTTGAGAAGATGTTGTGCCGAATAAATTTGATCACTTCATCATCGGTCTCTCGAAAGAGTGGCACAGCTTCAACCCATTTGGTGAAGTAATCAGTGGCCAGTAGTAGATACTTCTTCTTGCTCGGAGTTGGAGGAAAAGGACCTAAGAAATCTAACCCCCATTGATGGAAAGGCCAGGGACTTGATAGTTGATGGAGTTCATCTGCAGGGAGATGGATGGCACGAGCATGTCGTTAGCAAGGCTCGCACCTTTGAACAACTTGCTGAGCGTCCCTTGCCATTGTTGGCCAGTAGTAACCTTGTAGCTTCGTCTTGGCTTTAAGAGATCTTCCTCCCGAATGATTTTCACAAGCTCCAGAGTGGATATCAATCAGGATTGCCTTTGCTTGTTCGGGACCAAGGCATTTGAGCATCATCCCGTTGTGGGACTTGAAGTATAGATCTTCTCCTTGAAGAATGTAGTATGGGAGTTTCCTTTGAAGTCTTCGAGATTGATTTGGATCTTCGGGTATTTCACCATGTTTGAAGAAGTTGATGATTGGTTGTCTCCAATCCTCAAGCTCACTTGTGGTGGTAAGGTTCAATACCAGTTGATCTCCAACCCCAGATCTCTTTGTGGTAGCAATGATCTATTATTCGGGGGTGGTCTTGGGCACTTCCTGATAATCAATTTGTATTTGCCTTCCTCCGAGTGAGTCTCCAAGGACGGAGGCAGCATTGGCTAAGGCATCTTCTTCACGATTCTCTGCCCTTGGAATTTGAACGAATTCAGTATTTGTAAAGCGTTGTTGAAGACGTCGTACTAAGGCCAAGTAGAGTTGCATTCTTTCTTCACGAGCTGTGTGCTCTCCATTGATTTGCCTTATAATCAACTGGGAGTCGCTGTAGACGATGATTCGATCTACCCCCAGGGATTCCGCCATTTCGAGTCCGGAAATGAGTGCTTCGTATTCGGCTTCGTTGTTGGTGGCATTGAATCCGAGGAGAGTGGCCTTCTAGAGATGATCAAGTTCGGGGGATATCAAGACTATCCCAGTTCCCGAACCGATCGTACTTGAAGCTCCATCAGTATAAAGCTTCCATGGAGGAGTTGTGGCAATAACCTCGAGGCTTGGATTGATTTTTGTTGCAAGATTGATCGGAGGATTATCCTCATCTTCTAAGCGCATGTCGACATCTTCTTCCCAAGTGATGGGGTCTTCAACTGGAAAGTCAGCTAAAAAATCAGCAATAGCTTGACCTTTGATGGAAGTGCGAGATTCAAACTGAATCCTCAGGGCACTCATTTCGATCACCCATTTGGTCATTCGACCAGCTCGACCGGCTTTGTCAACGATATCTTTGAGTGGGTGTTCTGAAATGACAGTGATCTGGTGGGAGACGAAGTAAGGTTGGAGACGTCGTGATGCAGTGAGCAAGGCCAGGACGACCTTCTCAGTTTTGGAGTAACGAGGCTCAGCGGGAAGAAGCGTATGACTGATGTAGTAGACTGGATGTTCGATGCCTTCTCTTCTGCTGATTAAGACCGCACTGATTGCTTGATCAGTAACGGCGAGATAGAGCCACAGTTCTTCTTTAGGTAGTGGAGCCGTCAGGATGGGAGCTTGCATCAGATATTTCTTGATGTCCTGAAAAGCTCCTTCACAAATCGGACTCCACCCAGATGTGTCCGCCTTGCGTAGTTTGTCGAAGAGGGGTTTACACTTATCGGAGGACTTTGAGATGAATCGATTAAGGGCAACAAGTCTTCCAGTGAGACGTTGCACTTCCTTCCGATTGGTAGGTGATGGCATATCGAGGATAGCTCGAATTTGGTCGGGGTTGGCCTCAATGCCCCTCTTGGTCACAAGATGACCCAGGAATTTGCCCGATTGAACTCCAAAAGCGCACTTAGCAGGATTGAGCTTCATGCGATACTTTCGGAGGACTTGAAAGGTTTCTGTCAGATCGGATAGATGTTTCCCTCGAGTGGAGCTCTTGGTGAGGAGATCATCGACATAGACTTCGACGTTGCGACCGATCTGATCTTCGAACATCTTTGTGACTAACCTTTGATAGGTAGAACCAGTATTTTTGAGGCCGAATGACATTACATTGTAGCAGTAGAGACCTCGGCTAGTCACAAAACATGTTTTCTCTTGATCATCCGGATGAAGCGGAATTTGATTGTATCCAGAGTACCTATCCATGAAAGACAATAGCTCGTGGCCAGCAGTGGCATCGACGAGTCTATCTATCCTTGGCATGGGGAATGGATCCTTGGGACAAGCTTTGTTGAGATTGGTGAAGTCGATGCACACTCTGACCTTCCCGTTCTTCTTCGGAACAATAACTATGTTAGAGATCCAGGTAGGATACTCTACTTCACGGATGAAGCCTGCTGCGAGTAGCTTGGTGATCTCTTCTTGAACGGCAATTTGTAGTTCTGGTCGGATTGTGCGTGGCTTTTGCTTGATTGGCTTCACTTCTTCTTTGATCGCAAGTCGGTGACAAGCGTCATCTGGATTGATACCAGGCATGTCTTCGAAACACCAAGCAAAGACATCGATATTGGACTGGAGGAAGGATACCATGCCTTGCGCTTCTGCGTCGCTAAGACCGGTACCAATAAACGTTTGTCGAGGGAGATCTCCACTGCCGACATTGATAGGGATGATTTCTTCAATTGAAGGTGAGGCTTCCCATTCGATTGGTGGGGGCTCGATCGGTGGAATCTCCTTTGATTGCTATTTGGAAGAGGGACCAGCTTCATCTCGTGGCCGCTTTGGAGGAGCAATATTGATCTTACGATCAGTTTTTGCAGCAGCGGCTTCACAAGACCTCCCAGCTTGCTGATCGCCTCGAATACAGACAATGCCTTCTCCTGTTGCAAACTTGAGTAGTTGGTGGTAAGA
Organism: Chamaelirium japonicum; assembly: GCA_947650365.1. NCBI lineage: Eukaryota > Viridiplantae > Streptophyta > Magnoliopsida > Liliales > Melanthiaceae > Chamaelirium > Chamaelirium japonicum. The sequence goes on from OX393552.1 coordinate 34,530,560, forward strand.
AGAGGAGATGGCATTGATCTGGTGGAGGAATGGTCACCCGAGAATAGCGTTGTAGCTGGATACTCCTTCGATAATTGCAAACCTCACCGAGACTCGAGTCTCTCGGCTGAGGTCGAGAGTGAATCTCGATTCGCCCACCGTGATGCTTTGTTCGCCGTTGAAGCCAGTGATCACAGTCGGGACGACGTCGAGGCTTGAGTATCTATGTCCCAGACGTTTGAAACAATCTGAGAACATAATATCGATGGAGCTCCCGGTGTCGATGAGGATTCGATTGATGATGCTTCCGTCGATGAGGAGTTTCAAGACTAGGGGGTCTCGATGGGGAGTATGAACTCCTTGAAGATCGGCGTCGTTGAAAACAATGGACGGCCAAGCCAAACCTTCGATAGACTTCTCGATCCAGGTATCCTCCTTGTTCGCCGCAGAATGAACGTGGAAGATGCGTCAAACTTGCCGATCCACTTCCTTCCCGGTCAAGGTTTGATTGTGCAATGTTCCATGAATACCAAAGATGTTGGCATTCACAGAGATAGGTTGCCGGTTGGAGGAGATTTGATGGACCCAACATGCTTCTTTCCCCTTTGCAGAGGCTTGACGTTGATCTTGTCCGCCTTTGACGAACTCTTGAAGATGGCCTTCTTGCAATAAGTCTTCAAGATGGAATTTCAGCCGATAGCACCGATCGGTAGAATGGCCATGACTTCGGTGGAAGTCGCAATACACTGTTTTGTCAGCCATAAATTTTGAGTTTGGCTGAAGAGGATTGGGCCTTCGAAGGAACTCCTCGTGTTGAATGCGGTCGAGTATCTGCTCGATTGGTAAATTCCACTCGGTGAAAGTGGTCTTCGTTGGAGATCGACGTCCGTCATTCTTTGATCGCTTGTTGGCTGGAGGGGCTGCTGCCTCAGCATTGTGGGCTTTGGCAGCATACTTGGGAGCTTCTCTTTCCGCCGGTCTTCGCTTCGTTTCTCGCCCTTTTCGAGCCACTTGATCGTCTTTAACCTCAATCTCTCTCTGGATTCGATCGAACATCGAACCCAGAGAAGGAGGGGGGTTGCGGATGAAGTCGTTGTAGATGTGTAGATTGAAGCGGAGGGCGTTCTGGAAAGCCAACATGATGGCTTCATCATCCAGATGTCTTCCAGAGAGAGCAGCATGCTCGTTGCGAAATCTCCTTGTGAAATTACGGAGAGTCTCGTCAGCACCCATCCTTAGCCGATAGAGGGAGTCGAGCTTTTTCTCTGGCTTCAGATTGAGTTGATAATGCTGCACGAAGAGGTTAGCCAAAACACCGAACTGGGTGATGGACCCAGCTCGGAGATTGTGATACCAGTCGAGTGATGGTTCATCGAGACTTCCGGCAAAAGTGCGACAAAGCACGTTGTTTTCTTCTTCGTGTGGTGTCAGGGCTTGCTTGAAGGCAAGTATATGGAGAGTTGGATCTCCTCTGATGCAATTGAATTTGGGGAGAGTGGGAGTTCTCCATCCCCTTGGAAATGTTGACTCGAATAAACTCCGGTGGAGAGGCCCGACAGAGGAGTACCCATCTCTACGACCATGCCCCCAAACTGGATGTAGATCGAGAGGCAGAATCGAGAGGTCTTGTTCAGGCCTCTGAATATCAGTAGGTTGGAGTCGGTGGCGAAGGTCCGATCTGAGTCCACGTTGGAGTGGAATGGAAGGGGAGACTCTACTCTTTGAAGGAGCGCCTTTTATTTGGTGTCTCCTTGGTATATCGGGCTTTGAAGGAGCCTTCCTATCGCAGTTGCGACCAGAAGATGATTGGGAGGACTCATCGTCGAGGCGGTCCCAAACACTCTGCTTCTATGGGGCAGCAGAGGGAGTTGGGTCGCGTCGAATCCTCTCGAGGGCAGCAGTGCCCATTGACCTCCGTTGCTCAGAGTGGATTGAATATCGAGGAAGATTGACCCTCTCACTTGTAGAGGGGATAGGAAGAGCGATCCCAGCCTCGGAAGCTGCTTTCTTAAGAGCATCCCTCTCAGCGGTGAGGGTGGCATTTTGCTTCGCCAATTGGAGCAGTTGGAAGTCAACCGCAGAGATTTGATAGGTCGATAGAGGGTCTTCAGCAGGAGCGGGGGCCGTTTGCCCAATTGACTATCGTACGGGATGGCCGATCGGTCGATCGACAGATCTCCCACTCCCTGAGAGAACCCCCATCTCGGGGACAGCAAGGGGCTGCCCGAAGTTGAGCCTTTGACTCATTGAACGAGTCTCAGGATGAGCTTGTTGTTGAGTGTTACTTCCTTCTGGTTGACCCTGATGCTTAGTTTTTGCCATTCAGAGAGCGAAGGGTGCAACAAGAGTGCCGACGTCCGATCAGTTGTCTGATCAACCGAGGGGGCGAGGAAGTTTGGCTATCAAGATCGGTTGTATGCTCAACCGATCTAGTAGTAGTGGAGAGAGCTTGACTTTTCGTTCGGGATCCCACAGACGGCGCCAAACTATGGGGGAAAATCTTCGTGCCGACCCGAAGACCTCGCCTGACCAGTCAATTGAAGTTGAAGTTGAAGAGCGTTGTCCATCTGTCATTTGGAGTTGGAGCTCACAAGATGCAAACAGAGAAAATTGGACACGAGAGATGTGATCTCGGAGTTCAGCCGAAGCCTACGTCTCCGTGCTATAGGGAGCAACCCGAATTCACTAACACTTTGATCAAAGTGACCTCGACAGGCCGAGTGTCACTGAAGTCTCTCTGATCTCTTCGAGGACAAGAAGAAGATCGAGGAGAGTTGAAGGTTGAGAGGATTGGAACTTCCAAATCTCTGATTTCTGAAATCAGATATCAGATGATGATGGCACTGATCTTTCTTTCCGGATTTTCTCTCTGGATTTGAAATTCGATCCTTTTGCATTTGAAGTCTCTGCTATTTATAGAATTCCCGGGGAGGAATTCCGGGGTAAACGGCGGTTTCTACTGTCGTATCTGGGGATCCTCCAGGTAAAGCTGGTGGGGCCCACTGTGGTCTCCGGGGACCTACCAGGCAGGGCCGGTGGGTCCCGCTGTGGTCTCCAGGGGCCCACTAGGCAGGGCCGGTGGGTCCCGCTGTCTGCAGACTTCTTGCCAAAATTTGCACCCACAGATCATATGAATGAATTAGAATGGATACATTCGTGCAAATGAATTAGAATGGATCGTATGAATGAATTAGAATGGATCGTGCGAATGAATTAAAATGGATCGTACGAATGAATTAGAATGGATAGTGCGAATGAATTAGAATGGATACATTCGTGCAAATAAATTAGAATGGATCGTATGAATGAATTAGAATGGATCGTGCGAATGAATTAAAATGGATCGTACGAATGAATTAGAATGGATCGTGCGAATGAATTAGAATGGATCATACGAATGAATTTGAATGGATCATACGAATGAATTAGAATGGATCGTGCGAATGAATTAGAATGGATCGTACGAATGAATTGGAATGGATGCATTTGTGCGAATGAATTAGAATTGATCGTACGAATGAGTTAGAATGGATCGTGCGAATGAATTAGAATGGATCTTGCGATTGAATTAGAATAGATACATCTATACGAATGAATTAGAATGGATCGTACGAATGAATTAGAATGGATCGTACGAATGAATTAGAATGGATACATTCGTGCGAATGAATTAGAATGGATCGTACGAATGAATTAGAATGGATCGTACGAACGAATTAGAATGGATCGTACGAATGAATTAGAATGGATCGTACGAATGATTAGAATGGATCGTACGACTGAATTGGAACGGATCTTACGACTGAATTAGAATGGATCGTACGAATGAATTAGAATGGATCGTGCAAATGAATTAGAATGGATCGTACGAATGAATTAGAATGGTTACATTCGTGCGAAAGAATTACAATGGATCGTACGAATGAATTAGAATGGATCGTACGAATGAATTAGAATGGATTGTCCGAATGAATTAGAATAGATCGTATAAATAAATTAGAATGGATACATTCGTGCGAAGGAATTAGAATGGATCGTACGAATGAATTAGAATAGATCGTGCGAATGAATTAGAATGGATCGTGCGAATGAATTAGAATGGATCGTGCAAATTAATTAGATTAGATCGTACGAATCAATTAGAATGGATGCATTCATGCGAATGAATTAGACTGGATAGTACGAATGAATTAGAATGAATCGCGCGAATGAATTAGAATGGATCGTGCGAATGAATTAGAATGGATCGTACGAATGAATTAGAACGGATACATTCGTGCGAATGAATTAGAATGGATCGGACGAATGAATTAGAAAGGATCGTACGAATGAATTAGAATGAATCATGCGAATGAATTAGAATGGATCGTACGAATTAATTAGAATGGATGCATTCGTGTGAATGAATTAGAATGGATCGTACGAATGAATTAGAATGGATCGTATGAATGAATTAGAATGGATACATTCGTACGAATGAATTTGAATTGATCGTACGATTGAATTAGAATGTATCAATGAATTAGAATGGATTGTACGATAGAATTAGAATAGATCGTATGAATGAATTAGAATGGATCGTACGAATGAATTAGAATGGATACATTATTGTGAATGAATTAGAATGGATCGTACGAATGAATTAGAATGGATCGTTCGAATGTATCCATTCTAATGAATTAGAATGGATCGTATGAATGAATTACAATGGCTACATTCGTTCGTATGATCCATTCTAATTCATTCGCACGAATGTATCTATTCTAACTCATTCGTACGATCCATTCTAATTCATTCGCACGAACGAATGTAGCGAATCTAATTCATTAATATGATCCATTCTAATTCATTCGGACGAATGTATCCATTCTAATTCATTCGTACGATCCGTTTTAATTCATTCGTATGAATGTATCCATTCTAATTCATTCGTATGATTCATTTTAATTCATTCATACGATCCATTCTAATTCATTCACACAAATGTATTTATTCTAATTCATTCATGCCATCCATTCTAATTCATTCGTACGAACGTATCCATTTTAATTCATTCGTACGATCCATTCTAATTTATTTGTGCGATCCATTCTAATTCATTCCCACGAATGTATCCATTCTAATTCATTCGTACGATCCATTCTAATTCATTCGTACGATCCATTGTAATTCATTCCCACGAGTGTATCGATTCTAATTCATTCGTACGATCCATTCAAATTCATTCGTACGATGTATGTAATTCATTCCCACTAATGTATCCATTCTAATTCATTCGTACAATCCATTCTAATTCATTCATACGAATGTATCCATTCTAATTCATTCGTACGATCCATTCTAATTCATTCGTACGATCCATTCTAATTCATTCATTCGAATGAATTAGAATGGATCGTACAAATAAATTATAATGTACGAATGAATTAGAATGGATATATTTGTGCGAATGAATTAGAATGGATCGTACGATCCACTCTAATACATGCGTACGATCCATTCTAATTCATTCATACGATCCATTCTAATTCATTGTATGATCCATTCTAATTCATTCGCACGAATGTATCCATTCTAATTCATTCGTACGATCTATTCTAGTCCATTCGTTCTAGCCATTCTAATTTATTTGTGCGATCCATTCTAATTCATTCGTATGATCCATTCTAATTCATTCGAACGAATGTATCCATTCTAATTCATTCATACGATCCATTCTAATTCATTCGTACGATCCATTCAAATTTATTCGCACGAATGTATCCATTCTAATTCATTCATACGATCCATTCTAATTCATTCGTACGAATGTATCCATTCTAATTCATTCATACGGTCCATTCTAATTCATTCATACTATCCATTCTAATTCATTCGTATGATCCATTCTAATTCATTCATACAATCCATTCTAATTCATTCATACGATCCATTCTAATTCATTCGTATGATCAATTCTAATTCATTCGCACGAATATATCCATTCTAATTCATTTGTACGATCCATTCTAATTTATTCGCACGAATGTAACCATTCTAATTAATTCGTACGATCCATTCTAATTAATCTATTCGTACGATCCATTCTAATTCATTCGTACAATCCATTCTAATTCATTCATACGATCCATTCTAATTCATTCGGACGGATGTATCCATTCTAATTCATTCGTATGATCCATTCTAATTCATTCGCACAAATGTATTCATTCTAATTCAGTCGTACGATCAATTCTAATTCATTCGTACGATCCATTCTAATTCATTTGTACGATCCATTCTAATTCATTCGCACGAATGTATCCATTCTAATTCATTGTACAACCTATTCTAATTCATTAGTACGATCCATTCTAATTCATTCGGACGATCTATTCTAATTCATTCGCACGAATGATTTCATTCTAATTCATTCGTACGATCCATTCTAATTCATTCGCACGAATGTATCCATTCTAATTCATTCATATGATCCATTCTATTTCATTCGTGCGATCCATTCTAATTCATTCGCACGAATGTATCCATTCTAATTCATTCGTATAATCCATTCTAATTCATTCGTACGATTAATTCTAATTCATTCGTACGATCCATTCTACTTCATTCGCACGAATGTATCCATTCTAATACATGGTACGAATGAATTAGAATGGATCGTACGAATGAATTAGAATGGATCGTACAAATGAATTAGGATGGATCATACGAATGAATTAGAATGGATATATTTATGCGAATGGATTAGAATGGATCATATGAATTCTAATTCATTCATATGATCCATTCTAATTCCTTCGTACGATCCATTCTAATTCATTCGTACAATCCATTCTAATTCATTCGCAAGAATGTATCTATTCTAATTCATTCGTACGATCCATTCTAATTCATTCGCACGAATGTATCCATTCTAATTCTTTCGTAAGATCCATTCTAATTCATTCGCCCGAATGTATTCATTCTAATTCATTCGTACGATCCATTCTTATTCATTCGTATGATCCAGTCTAATTCACTCATACGATCCATTCTAATTCATTCGTACGATCCATTCTAATTCATTCGCATGAATGTATCCATTCTAATTCATTCGTACGATCCATTCTAATTCGATCGTACGATTTTTTTCTAATTCATTCGCACGAATGTATCCATTTTAATTCATTCGTACGATCCATTCAAATTCATTTGTACGATCCATTCTAATTCATTTGTGTGAATGTATTAGAATGGATCGTACGAATGAATTAGAATGGATCGTACAAATGAATTAGAATGGATACATTCGTGCGAATGAATTAGAATGGATCGTATGAATGAATTAGAAACGATACATTCGTGCGAATGAATTAGAATGGATCGTACGAAAGAATTAGAAAAGATCGTACGAATGAATTAGAATGGATATTTTCGTGCGAATGAATTAGAATGGATCATACGAATGAATTATAATGGATACATTCGTGCGATTGAATTAGAATGGATCGTATACAAATGAATTAGAATGGATACGTGTGATCCATTCTAATTCATTCGCACGAATATATGCATTCTAATTCATTCGTACGACCTATTCTAATTCATTCGTACGATCCATTCTAAATCATTAGTATGATCAATTCAAATTCATTCGCACGAATGTATCCATTCTAATTCGTTCGTACGATCCATTCTAATTCATTCGTACGATTCATTCTAATTCATTTGTACGATCTATTCTAATTCAGTCGCATGAAAGTATCCATTCTAATTCATTCCTACGATCCATTCTAATTCATTCGTACGATCCATTCTAATTCATTCCTAAGAGCTATTCTAATTCATTCGTACGATCCATTCTAATTCATTCCTAAGAGCTATTCTAATTCATTCGTATGATCCATTCTAATTTATTCGTATGATCCATTCTAATTAGAATTGGTCGTACGAATGAATTAGAATGGATCGTACGAATGAATTAGAATGGATCGTACAAATGAATCAGAATGGATCGTATGAATGAATTAGAATGGATTGTACGAATGAATTAGAATGCATGTATTCGTGCGAATGAACTAGAATGGATCGTATGAATAAATTAGAATGGATCGTACGAATGAATTAGAAAAGATACATTAGTGCGAATGAATTAGAATGGATCGTACGAATAAATTAGAATGGATCGTATGAATGAATTAGAATGGATACATTCGTGCGAAAGAATTTGAATGGATCGTACGAATGAATTAGAATGGATACATTCATGTGAATGAATTTGAATGGATCGTACAAAAGAATTAGAACGGATCGTACGAATGAATTAGAATGAATACATTCGTGCGAATGAATTAGAATGGATCATACGAATGAATTAGAATGGATCATATGAATGAATAAGAATGGATCATGCGAATAAATTAGAATGGATCATACGAATGAATTAGAATGGATACATTCGTGCAAATGAATTAGAATGGATCGTAAAAATAAATTAGAATGGATCGTACGATTGAATTAGAATGGATACATTCGTGCGAATGAATTAGAATCGATCGTACGAATGAATTGGAATGGATACATTCATACGAATGAATTTGAATGGATCGTACGAATGAATTAGAATGGATCATACGAATGAATTACAATGAATACATTCGTGCGAATGAATTAGAATGGATCGTACGAATGAATTAGAATGGATACATTCGTGCGAATGAATTAGAATGGATCGTATGAATTAATTAGAATGGATCGTATGAATGAATTAGATTGGATCATACGAATGAATTAGAATGGATATATTCGTGCGAATGAATTTGAATGGATCGTATGAATGAATTAGAATGGATACATTCGTGCGAATGAATTCGAATGGATCGTACGAATGGATTAGAATGGATCATACGAATGAATTAGAATGGATTGTATGAATGAATTAGAATGGATACATTCGTGCGTATGAATTAGAATGGATCGTACGAATGAATTAGAATGGATCGCACGAATGAATTAGGATGCATCGTGCGAATGAATTAGAATGGATCGTACGAATGAATTAGAATGGATACATTCGTGCGAATAAATAAGAATGGATCTTACGAATGAATTGCAAGGGATCATACGAATAAAGAAGAATAGATACATTCGTGCGTATGAATAAAGAATGGATCTTATGAATGAATTAGAATGGATCGTACAAATGAATTAGAATGGATACATTCGTACGAATGAATTAGAATGGATCGTACAAAAGAAGTCGAATGGATCGTATGACTGAACTAGAATGGATACATTCTTGTGAATGAATTATAATGGATCATACGAAGGAATTAGAATGGATCATCCGAATGAATTAGAATGGATATATTCGTGCGAATGAATTAGAATGGATCGTACGAATCAATTAGAATGGATACATTTGTGCGAATGAATTGAATGGATCGTACGAATGAATTAGAATGGATCATATGAATGAATTAGAATGGATCGTGCGAATGAGTTAGAATGGATCGTATGAATGAATTAGAATGGATACATTCGTGTGAAAGAATTAGAATCGATCGTACGAATGAATTAGAATGGATCATACGAATGAATTAGAATGGATCATGCGAATGAATTAGAATGGATCGTACGAATGAATTAGAATGGTTACATATGTGCGAATGAATTATAAAAGATCGTACGAACGAATTAGAATGGATCGTGAGAATGAAATAGAATGGATCGTGCGAATGAATTAGAATGGATATATTCGTGCAAATGAAGTAGAATGGATCGTACGAATGAATTAGAATGGATCGTATGAATGAATTAGAATGGATCGTACGAATGAATTAGAATAGATACATTCGTGCGAATGAATTAGAATAGATTGTACGAATGAATTAGAATGGATCGTACGAACGAATTAGAATGGATCGTGCAAATTAATTAGAATAGATCGTACGAATGAATTAGAATGGATGCATTCATGCGAATGAATTAGACTGGATCGTACGAATGAATTAGAATGGATCGCACGAATGAATTAGAATGGATCGTGCGAATGAATTAGAATGGATCGTACGAATGCATTAGAATGGATACATTCGTGCGAATGAATTAGAATGGATCGGACGAATGAATTAGAATGGATAGTACGAATGAATTAGAATGAATCATGCGAATGAATTAGAATGGATCGTACAAATTAATTAGAATGGATGCATTCGTTCGAATGAATTAGAATGGATAATACAAATGAATTAGAATGGATCGTACGATTGAATTAGAATGGATCGTGCGAATGAATTAGAATGGATCGTACGAATGAATTAGAATGGATGTATTTGAGCGAATGAATTAGAATTGATCGTACGAATGAATTAGAATGGATCGTGCGAATGAATTAGAATGGATCGTGCGAATGAATTAGAATGGATCATATGAATGAATTAGAATGGATACATTCGTGCAAATGAATTAGAATGGATCGTATGAATGAATTAGAATGGATCGTGCGAATGAATTAAAATGGATCGTACGAATGAATTAGAATGGATCGTGCGAATGAATTAGAATGGATACATCCGTGCAAATGAATTAGAATGGATCGTATGAATGAATTAGAATGGATCGTGCGAATGAATTAAAACGGATCGTACGAATGAATTAGAATGGATCGTGCGAATGAATTAGAATGGATAATACGAATGAATTTGAATGGATCATACGAATGAATTAGAATGGATCATGCGAATGAATTAGAATGGATCGTACGAATGAATTAGAATTGATGAATTTGTGCGAATGAATTAGAATTGATCGTACAAATGAGTTAGAATGGATCGTGCGAATGAATTAGAATGGATCTTGCGATTGAATTAGAATGGATACATCCATACGAATGAATTAGAATGGATTATACGAATGAATTAGAATGGATCGTACGAATGAATTAGAATGGATACATTCGTGCGAATGAGTTAGAATGGATCGTACGAATGAGTTAGAATGGATCGTACGAACGAATTAGAATGGATCGTACGAATGAATTAGAATGGATCGTACGAATGATTAGAATAGATCGTACGACTGAATTGGAACGGATCTTACGACTGAATTAGAATGGATCGTACGAATGAATTAGAATGGATCGTGCAAATGAATTAGAATGGATCGTACGAATGAATTAGAATGGTTACATTCGTGCGAAAGAAATAGAATGGATCGTACGAATGAATTAGAATGGATCGTACGAATGAATTAGAATGGATTGTCCGAATGAATTAGAATAGATCGTATGAATAAATTAGAATGGATACATTCGTGCGAAGGAATTAGAATGGATCGTACGAATGAATTAGAATGGATCGTGCGAATGAATTAGAATGGATCGTGCGAATGAATTAGAATGGATCGTGCAAATTAATTAGATTAGATCGTACGAATGAATTAGAATGGATGCATTCATGCGAATGAATTAGACTGGATCGTACGAATGAATTAGAATGGATCGCGCGAATGAATTAGAATGGATCGTGCGATTGAATTAGAATGGATCGTACGAATGATTAGAATGGATACATTCGTGCGAATGAATTAGAATGGATCGGACGAATGAATTAGAATGGATCGTACGAATGAATTAGAATGAATCATGCGAATGAATTAGAATGGATCGTACGAATTAATTAGAATGGATGCATTCGTGCGAATGAATTAGAATGGATCGTATGAATGAATTAGAATGGATCGTACGAATGAATTAGAATGGATCGTGCGAATGAATTAGAATGGATCGTACAAATGAATTAGAATGGATGCATTTGAGCGAATGAATTAGAATTGATCGTACGAATGAATTAGAATGGATCGTGCGAATGAATTGGAATGGATCGTGCGAATGGATTAGAATGGATCTTATGAATGAATTAGAATGGATACATTCGAGCAAATGAATTAGAATGGATCGTCTGAATGAATTAGAATGGATCGTGCGAATGAATTAAAATGGATCGTACGAATGAATTAGAATAGATCGTGCGAATGAATTAGAATGGATACATTCGTGCAAATGAATTAGAATGGATCGTATGAATGAATTAGAATGGATCGTGCGAATGAATTAAATTGGATCGTACGAATGAATTAGAATGGATCGTGCGAATGAATTAGAATGGATCATACGAATGAATTTGAATGGATCATACGAATGAATTAGAATAGATCGTGCGAATGAATTAGAATGGATCGTATGAATGAATTAGAATGGATGCATTTGTGCGAATGAATTAGAATTGATCGTACGAATGAGTTAGAATGGATCGTGCGAATGAATTAGAATGGATCTTGCGATTGAATTAGAATGGATACATCCATATGAATGAATTAGAATGGATCGTACAAATGAATTAGAATGGATCGTATGAATGAATTAGAATGGATACATTCGTGCAAATTAATTAGAATGGATTGTACAAATGAATTAGAATGGATCGTACGAACGAATTAGAATGGATCGTACGAATGAATTAGAATGGATCGTACGACTAATTAGAATGGATCATACGACTGAATTGGAACGGATCTTACGACTGAATTAGAATGGATCGTACGAATGAATTAGAATGGATCGTGCAAATGAATTAGAATGGATCGTACGAATGAATTAGAATGGTTACATTCGTGCGAAAGAATTAGAATGGATCGTACGAATGAATTAGAATGGATCGTACGAATGAATTAGAATGGATTGTCCGAATGAATTAGAATAGATCGTATGAATAAATTAGAATGGATATATTCGTGCGAAGGAATTAGAATGGATCGTACGAATGAATTAGAATGGATCGTGCGAATGAATTAGAATGGATCGTGCGAATGAAATAGAAAGGATCGTACAAATGAATTAGAATGGATCGTATGAATTAATTAGAATGGATACATTCGTGCGAATGATTTAGAATGGACTGTACGATGAATTAGAATGGATCGTGCGAATTAATTAGAACAGATCGTACGAATGAATTAGAATACATAAATTCGTGCGAATGAATTAGAATGGATCGTACGGATGAATTAGAATGGATACACTCGTGCGAATGAATTATAATGGATCGTACGAATGAATTAGAATGGATCGTACGAATGAATTAGAATGGATACATTCGTGCGAATTAATTAGAGTGGATCGTACGAATGAATTAGAATGGATCTTACGACTGAATTAGAATGGATCGTATGAATGAATTAGAATGGATCGTACGAATGGATTAGACTGGATCGTGTGAATAAATTAGAATGGATCGTACGAATGAATTAGAATAGATACATTTGTGCGAAAGAATTAGAATGGATTGTACAAATGAATTATAATGGATCGTACGAATGAATTAGAATCGATCGTACGAATAAATAAGAAAGGATCGTGCGAATGAATTAGAATTGATCGTACGAATGAATTAGAATGGATACGTTCGTGCGAAAGAATTAGAATGGATCGTATGAATGAATTAGAATGGATACATTCGTGCGAATGAATTAGAATGGATCGTACAAATGATTTAGAATGGATCGTACGAAAGTATCAGAATGGATACATTCGTGTGAATGAATTAGAATCGATCGTATAAATGAATTAGAATAGATAGTGCGAATGAATTAGAATGGATCGTGCGAATGAATTATAATGGATCGCACGAATGAATTAGAATGGATACATTCGTGCGAATGAATTAGAATGGATCGTACGAATGAATTAGAATGGATCATGGGAATGAATTAGAATGGATTATAAGAATGAATTAGAATGGATAGTACGAATGTATTAGAATGGATCATGCGAATTAATTAGAATGGATCGTACGAATGAATTAGAAAAGATACATTCGTGTGAATGAATTATAATGGATACTACGAATGAATTAGAATGGATCGTGTGAATGAATTAGAATGGATCGTGCGAATGAATTAGAATGGATCGTACGAATGAATTAGAATGGATACATTCGTGTGAATGAATTAAAATGGATCGTACGAATGAATTAGAATGGATCGTGCGAATGAATTAGAATGGATCGTGCGAATGAATTAGAATGGATCGTACGAATGAATTAGAATGGACACATCCGTGCGAATGAATTAGAATGGATCGTACGGATGAATTTGATTGGATCTTACAAATGAATTAGAATGAATCGTGCGAATGAATTAGAATGGATCGTACGAATGAATTAGAATGGATACATTCGTGCGAATGAATTAGAATGGATCGTACGAATGAATTAGAATGAATCATACGAATGAATTAGAATGGCTACATTCGTGCGAATGAATTAGAAGGGAGCGTACGAATGATTAGAATGGATCGTACGAATGATTTATAATGGATCTTACGAATGAATTAGAATGGATCGTTCGAATGAATTAGAATGGATCGTGCAAATGAAATAGAATGGATCGTACGAATGAATTAGAATGGATACATTCGTGCGAAAGAATAAGAATGGATTGTATGACTGAATTAGAATGGATCGTACGAATGAATTAGAATGGATCATGCGAATGAAATAGAATGGATCGTACGAATGAATTAGAATGGATACATTCGTGCAAATGAATTAGAATAGATCGCACGAATGAATTAGAATGGATCGTACGAATTAATTAAAATGGATCGTACGAATGAATTAGAATAAATTGTACGAATGAGTTAGAATAGATACATTCGTGCGAATGAATTAGAATGGATCGTACGAATGAATTAGAATGGATCGTACGGATGAATTAGAATGGATCGTGCAAATGAATTAGAATGGTTAGTACGAATGAATTAGAATGGATACATTCATGTGAATGAATTAGAATGCAATGTACGAATGAATTTGAATGGATCGTACGAATGAATTAGAATGGATCATACGAATGAATTAGAATGGATCATGTGAATGAATTAGAATGGATCGTACGAATGAATTAGAATGGGTACATTCGTGCGAATGAATTAGAATGGATCGTACAAATGAATTAGAATGGATCGTACGAATGAATTAGAATGGTTCGTGCGAATGAATTAGAATGGATGCATTTGTGCGAATGAATTAGAACGGATGCAGTCGTACGAATGAACTAGAATGGATGCATTCGTGTGAATGAATTAGTACGGATCGTACGAATGAATTAGAATGGATACATTCGTACGAATGAATTAGAATGGATCATAGAAATGAATCAGAATGGATCGTGCGAATGAATTAGAATGGATCGTACGAATGAATTAGAATGGATGCATTCGTGCGAATAAATTAGAATGGATCGTACGAATGAATTAGAATGGATCGTGCGAATGGATTAGAATGGATGCATTCTCGCGATTGAATTAGATGGATGCATTCGTGCGAATGAATCAGAACGGATCATACGAATGAATTAGAATGGATATATTCGTACGAATGAATTAGAATGGATCATACGAATGAATTAGAATGGATCGTGCGAATGAATTAGAACGGATCGTACGAATGAATTAGAATGGATACATTCGTACGAATGAATTAGAATGGATCATACAATAGAATTAGAATTGATAGTGGGAATGAATTAGAATGGATCGTACGAATGAATTAGAATGGATACATTCGTGTGAATGAACTAGAATGGATCGTACGAATGAATTAGAATGGATCATGCGAATGAATTAGAATGGATGCATTCGTGCGAATGAATTAGAACGGATGCAGTCGTACGAATGAACTAGAATGGATGCATTCATGTGAATGAATTAGTATGGATCGTACGAATGAATTAGAATGGATACATTCGTACGAATGAATTAGAATAGATCGTAGAAATGAATCATAATGGATCGTGCGAATGAATTAGAATGGATCGTACGAATGAATTAGAATGGATGCATTCGTGCGAATGAATCAGAACGGATCATACGAATGAATTAGAATGGATACATTCGTATGAATGAATTAGAATGGATCGTACAAATGAATTAGAATGGATCGTGGAAATGAATTAGAATGGATCGTACGAATGAATTAGAACGGATACATTCGTGCGAATGAATTAGATTGGATTGTACGAATCAATTAGAATGTATCGTACGAATGAATTATAATGGATCATGCGAATGAATTAGAATGGATACATTCGTGCGAATGAATTAGAATGGATCATAAGAATGAACTAGAATGGATCATACGAATGAATTAGAATGGATGCATTCGTGCGAAAGAATTAGAACGGATCGTACGAATAAATTAGAATGGATATATTCGTACAAATGAATTAGAAAGGATCGTACAAATGAATTAGAATGGATTGTGCGAATGAATTAGAATGGATCGTACGAATAAATTAGAATGGATGTATTCGTGCGAATGAATTGGAATGGATCGTACGAATGAATTAGAATGGATTGTGCGAATGAATTAGAATGGATGCATTCGTGCGAATGAATTAGAATGGATGCATTCGTGCGAATGAATTAGAATGTATGCATTCGTGTGAATGAATCAGAACGGATCATACGAATGAATTAGAATGGATACATACGTATGAATGAATTAGAATGAATCATTCAAATGAATTAGAATAGATCGTGCGAATAAATTAGAATGGATCGTACGAATGAATTAGAATGGATGCATTCTTGCGAATGAATTAGAATGGATCGTACGAATGAATTAGAATGGATTATACGAATGAATTAGAATGGATCGTGCGAATGAATTAGAATAGATACATTCGTGCGAATGAATTGGAATGTATCGTACGAATGAATTAGAATGGATCGTACGGATGAATTGGATTGGATCGTATGGATGAATTAAAATGGATCGTGTGAATGAATTAGAATGGATCGTACGAATGAATTAGAATGGATACACTCGTGCGAATGAATTAGAATGGATCGTACGGATGAATTAGAATGAATACACTCGTGCGAATTAATTAGAATGGATCGTACGAATGAATTTGAATGGATCTTACGACTGAATTAGAATGGATCGTACGAATGAATTAGAATGAATCATACGAATGAATTAGAATGGATCGTGCGAATGAATTAGAATGCATCGTATGAATGAATTAGGATGGATACATTCTTGCGAAAGAATTAGAATGGATCGTACGAATGAATTAGAAGGGATCGTACAAATGAATAAGAATGGATCGTGCGAATGAATTAGAATTGATCGTACGAATGAATTAGAATGGATACATTCGTGCGAAAGAATTAGAATGGATCGTACGAATGAATTAGAATGGATCGTACGAATGAATTAGAATGAATACATTCGTGCGAATGAACTAGAAAGGATCGTACGAATGAATTAAAATGGATCGTATGAATGAATTAGAATTGATCATACGAATGAATTAGAATGGATTGTACGAATGAATTAGAATGGATCGTGCGAATGAATTAAAATGGATCGTACGAATGAATTAGAATGGATACATTCGTGCGAATGAATTAGAATGGAACGTACGAATGAATTAGAATGGATCATACGAATTAATTAGAATGGATCGTGCGAATGAATTAGAATAGTTCGTACGCATGAATTAGAATGGATAAATTCGTGCAAATAATTTAGAATGGATCGTACGAATGAATTAGAATGGATACATTTGTATGAATGAATTAGAATGGATCGTACGAATAAATTAGAATAGATCGTACGAATGGATTGGAATGGATCGTGCAAATGAATTAGAATGGATCGTACGCATGAATTAGAATGGATACATTCGTGCAAATGAATTAGAATGGATCGTATGAATGAATAAGAGTGGATCGTACGAATGAATTAGAATGGATCGTGCGAATGAATTAGAATGGATCGTACGAATGAATTAGAATGGATAAATTCGTGCGAAAAAATTAGAATGGATCATGCTAATGAATTAGAATGGATCGTACGAATGAAATAGAATGGATCGTACGACTGAATTAGAATGGATACATTCGTGCGAATGAATTAGAATCGATCGTTCGAATGAATTAGAATGGATCGTACGAATGAATTAGAATGGATCGTACGAATGAATTAGAATGGATAGTGCGAATGAATTAGAATGGATCGTACGAATTAATTAGAATAGATACATTCGAGCGAATGAATTAGAATCGATCGTATGAATGAATTAGAATGGATCGTACGAATGAATTAGAATGGATTGTACGAATGAATTAGAATGGATAATGCGAATGAATTAGAATGGATGTTACGAATGAATAAGAATGGATACATTCGTGCGAATGAATTAGAATGGATCGTACGAATCAATTAGAATGGATTGTGTGACTGAATTGGAATGGATCGTACGAATGAATTAGAATGGATCGTACGAATGAATTAGAATGGATCGTATGAATGAATTAGAATTAATCGTGCGAATGAATTAGAATGGATCATATGCATTAATTTGAATGGATACATTCGAGCAAATGAATTAGAATGGATCGTACGAATGAATTAGAATGGATCGTACGAATCAATTAGAATGAATCGTGCGAATAAATTAGAATGGATCGTACGAATTAATTAGAATGGATACATTTGAGCGAATGAATTAGAATGGACCGTACGAATGAATTAGAATGGATCGTACGAATGAATTAGAATGGATAATGCGAATGAATTAGAATGGATGTTACGAATGAATAAGAATGGATACATTTGTGCGAATAAATTAGAATGGTTTGTACGAATGAATTAGAATGGATCGTACGACTGAATTAGAATGGATCATACGAATGAATTAGAATGGATCGTATGAATGAATTTGAATGGATTCATTCGTGCGAATGAATTAGAATGGATTCATTCGTGCGAATGAATTAGAATGGATCGTACGAATGAATTAGAATTGATCGCACGAATAAATTAGAATGGATCGTACGAATGAATTAGAATAGATCATACGAATGAATTAGAATGGATACATTTGTGCGAATGAATTAGAATGGATCGTAAGAATGAATTAGAATGGATCGTACGAATGAATTAGAATGGATCGTACAAATGAATTAGAATGGATCGTGCAAATGAATTAGAATGGATCGTAGGAATGAATTAGAATGGATAGATTCGTGCGAATGAATTAGAATAGATCGTACAAATGAAATAGAATGGATCGAACGAATTAATTAGAATGGATTATACGAATGAATTAGAAGGGATCGTGCGAATGAATTAGAATGGATCGTACGAATCAATAAGAATGGATCCATTCGTGCAAATGAATTAGAATGGATCGTACGAATGAATTAGAATGGATCGTGCGAATGAATTAGAATGGATCGTACGAATGAATTAGAATGGATACATTCATGCGAATGAATTAGAATAGATCGTACGAATGAATTAGAATGGATCGAACGAATGATTTAGAATAGATCATACGAATGAATTAGAAGGGATCGTGCGAATGAATTAGAATGGATCATAAGAATGAATAAGAATAGATATATTCGAGCAAATGAATTAGAATGGATCGTACGAATGAATTAGAATGGATCGTTCGAATGAATTAGAATGGATCGTACGAATGAATTAGAATGGATATATTCCTGCGAATGAATTAGAATGGATCTTACAAATGAATTGGAATGGATACATTCGTGCGAATGAATTAGAATGGATCGTGCGAATGAATTAGAATGGATCGTGCAAATGAATTAAAATGGATTACAGGATTGAATTAGAATGAATTAAAATGGATCGTATGAAGGAATTAAAATGGATTGTATGAATGAATTAGAATGGATACATTCGTGCAAATGAATTAGAATGGATCGTATGAATGAATTAGAATGGATCCTGCGAATGAATTAAAATGGGTCGTACGAATGAATTAGAATGGATCGTGCGAATGAATTAGAATGGATCATACGAATGAATTAGAATGGATTGAACGAATGAATTAGAATGGATCGTGCGAATTAATTAGAATGGATCGTATGAATGAATTAGAAAAGTTAAATTCGTGCGAATGAATTAGAATGGATCGTACGAATGAATTAGAGTGGATCGTGTGAATGAATTAGAATGAATCGTACGAATGAATTACAATGGATGCATTTGTGCGAATAAATTAGAATGGATTGTACGAATGAATTAGAATGGATCGTGCGAATAAATTAGAATGGATCGTGTGAATGAATTAGAATTGATCGTGCGAATGAATTAGAATGGATACATCCGTGTGAATGAATTAGAATGGATCGTACGAATGAATTAGAATGGATCGTATGAATGAATTAGAATGGATCGTATGAATGAATTAGAATGAATCGTGTGAATGAATTAGAATGGATCGTACGAATGAATTAGAATGGATACATTCATGCGAATGAATTAGAATAGATCGTACGAATGAATTAGAATGGATCGTACGAACGAATTAGAATGGATACATTCGTGCGAATGAATTAGAATAGATCATAGGAATGATTAGAATGGATCGTAGGACTGAATTGGAATGGATCTTACGATTGAATTAGAATGGATCGTACGAATGAATTAGAATGGATCGTGCAAATGAATTAGAATGGATCGTACGAATGAATGAGAATGGTTACATTCGTGCGAAAGAATTAGAATGGATCGTACGAATGAATTAGAATGGATCGTACGAATGAATTAGAATGGATTGTGCGAATGAATTAGAATGGATCATATGACTGAATGAGAATGGATACATTCGTACGAATGAATTAGAATGGATCATACGAATGAATTAGAATGGATTGTGCGAATGAATTAGAATGGATCGTGCAAATGAAATTGAATGGATCGTACGAATAAATTAGAATGGATACATTCATGTGAATGAATTAGAATAGAACGTACGAATGAATTAGAATGGATCGTGCGAATGAATTAGAATGGATCGTGCGAATGAATTAGAATAGATCATACGAATGAATTAGAATAGATCGTGCAAATGAATTAGAATGGATCGTACGAATGAATTAGAATGGATACATTAGTGTGAATGAATTAGAATGGATCGTACGAATGAATTAGAATGGATCGTATGAATGAATTAGAATGGATCATACAAATGAATTAGAATGTATCGTGTGAATGAATTAGAATGGAACATACGAATGAATTAGAATGGATAGACTCGTGCGAATGATTTAGAATGGATCGTACGAATGAATTAGAATGGATCGTACGAATGAATTAGAATGGATCGTGCGAATGAATTAGAACGGTTCGTACGAATGAATTAGAATAGATATATTCGTGCGAATGAATTAGAATGGATCGTACGAATGAATTAGAATGGATCATATGAATGAATTAGAATGGATACATTCGTGTGAATGAATTAGAATGGATCGTACGAATAAATTAGAATGGATCGTACGAATGAATTAGAATGGATCGTGCGAATGAATTAGAATGGATACATTCGTGCGAATGAATTAGAATGGATCGTACGACTTGTGGGGGAAAATCTTCGTGCCGACCCGAAGACTCTCGCAGCACCAGTCAATTGAAGGTTCGAGTTGAAGATCGTTGATTGATCTGTCAATTGGAGTTGAAATCTTTTGATATGCAAACAGAGGAATGCAATCAGAGAAATTGTGACACGAGATGTGATCTCGGAGTTCAGCCGAAGCCTACGTGTCCGTGCTATAGGGAGCAACCCGAATTCACTAACACTTCAGTTGAAGTGACCTCGACAGGCCGAGTGTCACTGAAAGCTCTCTGATCTCTTCGAAAGAGAAAAGAAGATCAAAGAGAGATGGTAGATCGGAAGTTAGAAATCCCAGAGCTCTGGTTTCTTAGAACTGAGAATTCGATCTCTTTTTTTTTTAGAATCGATCCTTTTACATTCGAAGGCTCTGCTATTTATAGGCTTCTCTGGTGGGAATTCCGGGGTAAATAGCGGTTTCTGCTGCCGTATCTGGGGATCCTCCAGGCAGGACCGGTGGGTCCCGTGGTAGTCCTCGTGGGCCCACCAGGCAGGGCCGGTGGGTCCCGTGGTAGTCCTCGTGGGCCCACCCGGCAGGGCCGGTGGGTCCCGTGGTAGTCCTCGTGGGCCCACCAGGCAGGGCCGGTGGGTCCCGTGGTAGTCCTCGTGGGCCCACCAGGCAGGGCCGGTGGGTCCCGTGGTAGTCCTCGTGGGCCCACCAGGCAGGGCCGGTGGGTCCCGTGGTAGTAGGTAAACTTATGCCAAAATTTGCACCCACAGTTACCCCCTCCAAGTTAGCTAGAGTGCATTCTGGCTGGCTTGGATTTGGTGCAAAGAACGGCAACTTCCTGTTTGAAAAAAAGGTCAGGAAGAAACTTGTAGCGTGTTAGCGTAAAAAAGGACTGACCGGTAAATTTTGATTGATCGGTCAGATTTTGACCGATCGGTCAAATTTGACCGATCGGTCAAATTTCGACCGATCGGTCAAAATTCAACCGGTCAAGGATCGAGTGATCGGTCAAAGGACACGGTTTTTGGACCAATCTAGTAGAATTTTGACCGATCAAAAGATTTTGACTGATCGGTCAAAATTTGTCCGATCGGACAAATTTTGACTGATCGGTTAAATTTTGACCGATCGATCAAAATTCAACCGGTCAAGGTTCGAGTGATCAGCAAAAAACATTGGTTTTTTGCCAGATCCAGTAGAAATTTGACCGATCGAATAATTTTTACCGATCGGACAAGTTTGTCCGATCGGTGAAAAAATATCCGGTCAAGGTTCGAGTGATCGGCAAAAAACCTTGGTTTTTTGCCAGATCCAGTAGAAATTTGACCGATCAAATAATTTTCGCCGATCGGACATGTTTGTCCGATCGGTGAAAAAAATATCCGGTCAAGGTTCGAGTGATCGGCAAAAAACCTTGGTTTTTTGCCAGATCCAGTAGAAATTTGACCGATCAAATAATTTTCGCCGATCGGACATGTTTGTCCGATCGGTGAAAAAATATCCGGTCAAGGTTCGAGTGATCGGCAAAAAACCTTGGTTTTTTGCCAGATCCAGTAGAAATTTGACCGATCAAATAATTTTCGCCGATCGGACATGTTTGTCCGATCGGTGAAAAAATATCCGGTCAAGGTTCGAGTGATCGGCAAAAAACCTTGGTTTTTTGCCAGATCCAGTAGAAATTTGACCGATCAAATAATTTTCGCCGATCGGACATGTTTGTCCGATCGGTGAAAAAATATCCGGTCAAGGTTCGAGTGATCGGCAAAAAACCTTGGTTTTTTTTGCCAGATCCAGTAGAAATTTGACCGATCAAATAATTTTCGCCGATCGGACATGTTTGTCCGATCGGTGAAAAAATATCCGGTCAAGGTTCGAGTGATCGGCAAAAAACCTTGGTTTTTTGCCAGATCCAGTAGAAATTTGACCGATCAAATAATTTTCGCCGATCGGACATGTTTGTCCGATCGGTGAAAAAATATCCGGTCAAGGTTCGAGTGATCGGCAAAAAACCTTGGTTTTTTGCCAGATCCAGTAGAAATTTGACCGATCAAATAATTTTCGCCGATCGGACATGTTTGTCCGATCGGTGAAAAAATATCCGGTCAAGGTTCGAGTGATCGGCAGAAAACCTTGGTTTTTTGCCAGATCCAGTAGAAATTTGACCGATCAAATAATTTTCGCCGATCGGACATGTTTGTCCGATCGGTGAAAAAATATCCGGTCAAGGTTCGAGTGATCGGCAAAAAACCTTGGTTTTTTGCCAGATCCAGTAGAAATTTGACCGATCAAATAATTTTCGCCGATCGGACATGTTTGTCCGATCGGTAAAAAAATATCCGGTCAAGGTTCGAGTGATCGGCAAAAAACCTTGGTTTTTTGCCAGATCCAGTAGAAATTTGACCGATCAAATAAATTTCGCCGATCGGACATGTTTGTCCGATCGGTGAAAAAATATCCGGTCAAGGTTCGAGTGATCGGCAAAAAACCTTGGTTTTTTGCCAGATCCAGTAGAAATTTGACCGATCAAATAATTTTCGCCGATCGGACATGTTTGTTCGATCGGTGAAAAAATATCCGGTCAAGGTTCGAGTGATCGGCAAAAAACCTTGGTTTTTTGCCAGATCCAGTAGAAATTTGACCGATCAAATAATTTTCGCCGATCGGACAAGTTTGTCCGATCGGTGAAAAAATATCCGGTCAAGGTTCGAGTGATCGGCAAAAAACCTTGGTTTTTTGCCAGATCCAGTAGAAATTTGACCGATCGAATAATTTTTACCGATCGGACAAGTTTGTCCGATCGGTGAAAAAATATCCGGTCAAGGTTCGAGTGATCGGCAAAAAACCTTGGTTTTTTGCCAGATCCAGTAGAAATTTGGACTTGTCCAATTTTAAGTTTTGAACCTGCCCTTCAGAGAAGGTTCACTGCTTTGCTCTTCAATCTTTTGGCAGAGTTTTGAACATTGATGGAGCTTGATCCTTCCTGTTTTGAACCGGTGGTCCGGTTTACCCAGACCGGTGGCTTGCTTGGACCGTTGGTTCATGTGGACCGGTAGGTCCGACGTTTCGCCTGGTCACGACTGTTCGCCTGGTTTTGCGCTTGCTATGGATGGATGCCACGTGTACCTACAAAAACACACGATTTGATATGGTGAAGACACGTGTCTTCTCGATTTGCGCACCTGTTTTACCCTGGGTACAAAAGTTTTCACTGGCTGTCATTTCGCCTCACGCTTCCAAAATTTTTCGAAGTCCAGACTCTTGTTCTCCTGATTTCTGATCTGTTCTTGTTTGATCGGTTGAATGGCTTCCTCTGGCAGTTCGAAGAAGTCCGGTACGGTTTCCTCGAAGAGAAAGGGGAAGGAAATTATTGAGGTTCCATCTCCTCCGAGGGGTCGTGGCAAAGGTAAGGCCGCACTTGCCGAACTTGGCCAACTGGGCAAGCGGCACCAAGGAGTAGGGTTTGCCTCAGCGCCATCAAGGCCAGAGTTCATCCCTAAAGTAATGTCTGTTCTGGGTCCGCTCATGCCTCTGACAGAGGAGGTAGAGTATATGTACAATACAGGCGGTGAGTTCACGGATACGAAAAGAAAGAAGTGGCAAACACTGCTCTCTTATTTCACAGAAGGGAAGGGGGCGCAGCCTTCACTCCCTAGCATCCAGACGGCTTTTGGTATCGATAAGAAGACCGTCTTCACCAGCTATGCCAGTAACGAAATGGTCATGGGAACCATTGTGACCATCGGCCAAATGAACTGCGGTCTGCGTTTACCGTTGCCACCCTTTGCGGCAAGATTGCTGAACACTTCTGGCCTTTGCCCGGGGCAGGTCACAGGAAACGCCTGGCGAATCATCTACGCATTCTGCCGCGTGGAATCGGATTTCCAGGAAGACTTGAAGGCGTGCTACTCCAGCATCCCAGAAGGAGAAGATGCTCGGATCGAACTTGGATACTTCTTCTTCCACTACAGATGGGCTTTCAGGAGGGACAGCCTGTTCTACAACTTGACCGGGGTATCTCCGCTGTGCCCGCTAACTGATACAGTCCCTTCTAACAAGTTATACACAGATTGGCCTATTTCTGTTTCTGGTGCATGGATACCCATGTCAGTGCCCGACACCCCCCGAGACAGCGTGCATGATGCAGTGAAGATGTACAGCGAGGGAGGCATCTTCGCCTGGACTTCTGAGAGGGCTGGAGCCATAGACAACTTATTTCTTGAGTTGACCTGTGGAACCAGGTCGTGGAAGCAGTTCTCCAACTGCCCAGTGAGATATGGCAAGGCCAATCTCCTCCACCGATCGAAAGATAGATACGAGGATAACGAAGTTCTATACTCGGACTATGAGGAGGACCCTCAGTCGGGTAAGATCATTCGAAAGATTCGGGCCGAGAAGAAGATTTATACTGTAAGGCGCCGATTACCCACTGTGGAGGAGAAGCTGGTGCTCCAAAGAGGCCCAGTGAGGAAGAAACAAAAAACCCTTATCAAGCAAAAGGAGGATGAAGACCAAGGGAAAAAGAATGAAGAGGAAGAAGAAGGGAAGAAGAATGAAGAAGAAGAAGAAAGAGAGAAGAAGGGGAGCGACGAAGAAGACGAAGGGACTGAGAATGCCAGCCACGACAATAGTGGCGATGACGAGGATGAGGACGGCGATGGCGAGGATGATCTATCTTCCACTCCCTCTGGTGGAGATGGCGAGAATGGGGGTGGTGAGGAAAAAATTCCTCCCACCCCCACTGTTGGTGCAACAGGGGAAGACTCAATTCCTGTTCCCATTGACGAGGCTAAGGCCCGTCAGATGGAAGGAGTTATGGATGCAGAAGGCGATGGCCAAAGAGTGGTTCCCGCCTACAAGTTTGATGAGTTGAAGAGGCCGATGCGCCTAAAAATAAAATTGTCGAGGAGTGGTGGGGTTGGAAGCAACCCCACGCCCCTTGATCAAATTCCCCCTGACGTTCCTCGCATTGAAGGAGCAACAACGAGCGGGGGTGTGGAGGTTGAGCAACCCCCACCCCCCTCTCGCTCTCTGGCTAACGAGGTGGAAGCCATGGTGGCAGGACTCATCCAGCCTGGCGGATCACAAGAGGAAGAGAGAGTCTCTCCTCCGAGGAATGCTTCCCCCCCTACTCATTTGGAGAGGGGAAGTCGAGTGGGTGATGGGGCTCCTCAACCTCAACCAGCGCCAACTCCTACTCAGGAGAAATCGACCCCTCAGGGTGGCTCTGATCGCCGGAAGGGCAAAGAGCCGAGGGTCGAAACCTCAGGTAATTGAACTAACTTGCTTTGAATGTCTTATCTCTGAAGCTCGAAAATAATCTAACACTTTGATCTCTTGTTGATTGTAGGTGCACCTGCTGGATTGACTCCAACAATAAGAAGCTTGGGTGACGTTGACATCAACCGCCCCACTGCTGCGATCAGGAAACTCATCAACCTCCCGGGGGCTACTCTGGATGAAGCTTTCGAGAGACTTGATCTGTTGGTAGGTGCATCTGCTCGATCAATCATCTGAGTTGTATCTTTATAATAATTCTAACTCTTTTATTCTTTTGCAGAACTCAGCAGTTATGAATGTCGCAACCAAGCTCTCCATGAGGGCGGGAGCAAAAGAAGCTTTAGCTGAAATATCTCGCTTGACTGCTGCACTGGAGGCTGTAACCGCGGAGAGAGATGAGCTGAGAGAGCTCCTGACTTCGAAGAAAGCCTCTCTCAAAACCAAGATTGAGGATCTTCGCAAGGGGAAGCTGGAGATCAAGGGGCTGCAGGATCGTTGTGAGGCACAGAGTCACGAGCTCGAATCCTTGAAGACTCGACTCTCCAAGGTTGAGGAAGTGTCCTGTGGTCGCACCAACGAGATCCAAGAGCTGAAGCAACAACTTGCTACTCAGCACGCTGTCTTCACTGCCAGAGAGGAGACTTCCAAGAAGGCACTGGAGCATGCGCTGTCTGAATGCAAGGTTTACAAGGAAACAACAGAGAAGGCGGCAGAAGCGCTCAGGGCCCATGTTTCCAGTGTCCGATCCTCTAAGGCATCAGTGGCGAGCAAAGCTCGTCCTGGATCTGAAGGGGAGAAGTCGCATGCGAAGAGTATGGCCAAGCCTTGAGACTTTTCTCCTTCTTCGTTGTTGTACTTGTAAATTTTTGAAATGTAACAGCGCACTCTTGTATCTGGCATATTTTGATAATAGAAGATCTTCTTGGTGTTTGAAAATTGGATGTCTCTTGATTTGAATGCCTTTGACTATCATGATCTTAATAACATTAGAATAGATACAATCTTTTGAATGTAAGGGGTCGAGTCGCAACTCAAGCACCCAAACTCATTGCAACTTGAAAATTGAAACTTGAATTCGTATAACACTTGAATGTGAGGGGTCGAGTCGCAACTCAAGCACCCAAACCTGTTAAACGATGTAGAAATTGATTGAAATTGAATATTGAAATTTGAAAGTCAGTTTAACATTTGCCAGTAAGGGGTTGAGTCGCAACTCTAACACCCAAACTTGTTAAAAGACTTGGTAACTTGAATGTGGTCAGTTTTTAACATTTGCTAGTAAGGGGTTGAGTCGCAACTCTAACTCCCAAACTTGTTAAAAGACCTGGTAATTTGAATATAGATAACTTGAAACTGCTTCAGAACTTGAATTGAAAAGCTGAACACTGGCACATTTGAAGACTTGAAAGAGATCTTTATTCATCACATAATTTACATCAAGGATAGAACAGCTTGAGGTGTCTAGAATTCCAAGCTCGTGGCAACCTATCTCCTTCTGGCGAGATTAGTCGATAGGAGCCTTTGCCTCCAACTGACTCGATGATGTATGGACCTTCCCAGTTGGGAGCAAGTTTCCCACTGCTGTGTTCTTTGGTGTTGTAGAAAACTGCTCTGAGAACTAAACTACCCACTGGGAACTGTCTTTTGTAGACTTTCTTGTCGTAGGCTCTTTTGATCTTCTGCTGGTACTTGGCCACACGAAGAGAAGCTTGATCTCGTAATTCTTCGGAGAAGTCTAGATCATTGATCCGAAGTTCTTCATTGATGCCTTCTTCAACAGCTTTGGTCTTCAAAGTGCTTGATATATTTTCTGTTGGGAGTACTGCTTCCGATCCATATGTTAGACGAAAGGGTGAAAACCCTGTTGATCTTCTCGGAGTTGTGCGATACCCCCAAAGAACTTCAGGTAGGACTTGTTCCCACAATCCTTTCTTGTCATTGAGTTTCTTCTTGAGTATACCAATTATAGCTCTATTTGAGGCTTCAGCTTGACCATTGCATTGAGGATATCTTGGAGTTGAATAGAATAGTTTGATACCGTTGTTCAGACAGAATTCTCGAAACTTATCGGAATCAAATTGAGCTCCATTGTCAGCAACGAGAATTTGAGGTGTACCAAATCTTGAGAAGATGTTGTGCCGAATGAATTTGATCACTTCATCGTCAGTCTCCTGGAAGAGGGGCACAGCTTCAACCCATTTGGTGAAGTAATCTGTGGCCAGCAATAGATACTTCTTCTTGCTCGGAGTTGGAGGGAAAGGACCTAAGAAATCTAACCCCCAGTGATGGAATGGCCAGGGACTAGATAGTTGATGAAGCTCATCTGCAGGGAGATGGATAGCTCGAGCGTGTTTTTGGCATGGCTCACATCTTTGAACTATTTGTTGAGCATCCCTTGCCATTGTTGGCCAGTAGTACCCTTGTAACTTCGTCTTGGCTTCAAGAGATCTTCCTCCCGAATGATTTCCACAAGCTCCAGAGTGGATATCAATCAGGATTGCCTGCGCTTGCTCAGGACCAAGGCATTTAAGTAACATCCCGTTGTGAGATTTGAAGTATAGATCCTCTCCTTGAATAGTGTAACAAGGGAGCTTCCTTTGAAGTCTTCGGGATTGATTTGGATCTTCGGGCATTTTGCCATGCTTGAAGAAATCAAAGATTGATCGTCTCCAGTCTTCAGGCTCATTTGTAGTAGTAGTGAGGTTCAATGCAAGTTGATCTCCACCCCCAGATCTCTTTGTAGTAGCGAGGATCTGTTGATCGGGGATGGTCTTGGGCACTTCTTAATAGTCAATCTGTATTTGTCTTCCTCCGAGTGAGTCTCCAAGGACGGAGGCAGCATTAGCTAGAGCATCTGCTTCTCGGTTTTCTGCTCTTGGAATTTGAACGAACTCAATTGTAGTAAAACGTTATTGAAGACGTCGTACTAAGGCTAAGTAGAGTTGCATTCTTTCTTCACGAGCTGTGTACTCTCCATTGATTTGCCTTATGATCAACTGGGAGTCGCTGTAGATGATGATTCGATCTACCCCCAGGGATTCTGCCATTTCGAGTCCGGAAATAAGTGCTTCGTATTCAGCTTCGTTGTTGGTGGCATTAAATCCAAGGAGAGTGGCCTTCTGGAGATGATCAAGTTCGGGGGATATTAAGACTATCCCAGTTCCCGAACCGATCGAACTTGATGCTCCATCAGTATAAAGCTTCCAAGGAGGAGTTGCAGCAATAACTTCAAGACTTGGATCAATTTTTGTTGCAGGATTGATCGGAGGATTATCCTCATCTTCCAAGCGCATGTCGACATCCTCTTCCCAAGTGATGGGGTCTTCAACTGGAAAGTCAGCTAGAAAATCAGCAATTGCTTGACCTTTGATAGAAGTGCGAGATTCGAATTGAATCCCCAGAGCACTCATTTCGATCACCCATTTGGTCATTCGACCAGCTCGACCAGCTTTGTCAATGATATCTTTGAGTGAGTGTTCTGAAATGACAGTAATCTGGTGGGAGACGAAGTACGGTTGAAGACGACGCGATGCAGTGAGCAAGGCCAAGATGACCTTCTCAGTTTTTGAGTAGCGAGTCTCAGCTGGAAGGAGAGTATGGCTGATGTAGTAGACTGGATGTTCGACGCCTTCTCTTCTACTGACTAAGACCGCGCTGATTGCTTGATCGGTCACGGCCAGATAGAGCCACAAGTCTTCTTTTGGCATTGGAGCAGTCAGGATGGGAGCTTGCATCAGATATTTCTTGATGCTTTGAAATGCCTCTTCACAGATTGGACTCCAGCCGGATGTATCCGCCTTTCGTAGTTTGTCGAAGAGGGGCTTGCATTTGTCGGAAGATTTTGAAATGAATCGATTGAGTGCTGCTAACCTTCCAGTGAGGCGTTGAACTTCTTTTCGATTTGTAGGTGAAGGCATATCGATGATGGCTCGAATTTGATCGGGATTGGCTTCGATACCCCTCCTGGTCACAAGATGACCCAGGAATTTGCCAGATTGAACTCCGAAAGCGCACTTGGCTGGATTGAGCTTCATTCGATACTTTCGAAGGACTTGGAAGGTTTCAGCCAGATCAGATAGATGTTTGTTCCGAACGGAACTCTTGGTGAGGAGATCATCGACATAGACTTCGACGTTGCGACCGATCTGATCTTCGAACATTTTGGTGACTAGCCTTTGATAGGTGGAACCAGCATTTTTGAGGCCGAATGGCATGACATTGTAGCAATAAAGGCCTCGGCTAGTCACAAAACATGTCTTCTCTTGATCATCGGCGTGAAGAGGAATTTGATTATATCCAGAATACCCATCCATGAAAGACAATAGCTCGTGGCCAGCAGTGGCATCGACGAGTCTATCAATCCTTGGCATGGGGAATGGGTCCTTGGGACAAGCCTTGTTGAGATTGGTAAAGTCGATGCAGACTCTAACCTTTCCGTTCTTCTTCGGAACAGCCACAATGTTAGAGATCCAAGTAGGATACTCCACTTCTCGGATGAAGCCTGCGGCGAGTAGCTTGGTGATTTCTTCTTGAACAGCAACTTGCAGCTCTGGGCGGATAGTGCGTGGCTTTTGCTTGACAGGCTTCACCTCTTCTTTGATCGCAAGTCGGTGACAAGCGTCATCTGGATTGATACCAGGCATGTCTTCGAAACACCAAGCGAAGACGTCGATATTGGACTGGAGGAAGGATACCATGTCTTGCGCTTCTGCGTCGCTAAGACCGGTACCAATAAATGTTTGTCGAGGGAGATCTCCGCTGCCAATATTGATAGGGATGATTTCTTCAATTGAAGGTGATGCTTCCCATTCGATTGGTGGAGGTTCGGTCAGCGGAATCTCCTTTGATTGCTATTTAGAAGAGGGACCAGCTTCATCTCGTGGCCGCTTTGGAGGAGCAATGTTAATCTTTCGATCTGTCTTTGCCGCAGCAGCTTCACAAGACCTTCCAGCTTGCTGATCGCCTCGAATGCAGACGATGCCTTCTCCAGTTGCAAATTTGAGTAGTTGATGGTAAGAGGAGGAGATGGCATTGATCTGATGGAGGAATGGTCGCCCAAGAATGGCGTTGTAGCTAGACATTCCTTCGACGATTGCAAACCTCACCGAGACTCGAGTCTCTCGGCTGAGGTCGATGGTAAATCTGGATTCGCCCACTGTGATGCTTTGTTCACCATTGAAGCCGGTGATCACAGTCGGGACGACGTCGAGGCTTTGATACTTATGTCCCAGACGTTTGAAACAGTCTGAGAACATAATGTCGATGGAGCTTCCGGTGTCGATGAGGATCCTTTTGACAGTGCTGCCGTCGATAATGAGTTTCAAGACCAGAGGGTCTCGATGTGGAGTATGGACTCCTTGAAGATCGGTGTCATTGAAGACGATTGATGGCCAAGAAAGACCTTCGATGGGTTTCTCGATCCAAGTATCTTCTTTATTTGCAGTAGATCGAACATGGAAGATACGCCGAATCTGGCGATCGACTTCTTTCCCGGTAATTGCTTGATTGTGTAATGATCCATGAATGCCAAAGACATTGGCATTCACAGAGATAGGTTGCCGGTTCGAGGAGATTTGATGTATCCAACACACTTCTTTCCCCTTTGCAGAGGTCCGATGTTGATCGTGTCCGCCTTTGACGAACTCTTGAAGATGGCCTTCTCGTAATAGGTCTTCAAGATGAAATTTCAGCCGAAAACACCGATCGGTTGAATGGCCGTGACTTCGATGGAATTCGCAGTAGACTGTTTTATCTGCTGTGAATTTGGAATTTGGCTGAAGAGGATTGGGCCTCCGAAGATACTCGTCGTGTTGAATACGGTCGAGTATCTGTTCGACCGGCATATTCCACTCGGTGAAAGTGGTCTTCGTTGGAGATCGACGTCCATCATTCTTTGATCTTTTGTTGGCCGGAGGGGCTGCTGCTTCAGCGTTGTGAGCCTTTGCAGCATACTTAGGAGCTTTTCTTTCAGCAGGCCTTCTCTTAGTTTCTCGCCCTTTCCGAGCGACTTGATCGTCTTCCACCTCAATCTCTCTTTGAATTCGGTCAAACATTGCACCCAGAGAAGGAGGGGGATTGCGGATGAAGTCGTTGTAGATGTGTAGATCGAAGCGGAGAGCGTTCTGGAAAGCCAACATGATGGCTTCATCATCTAGATGTCTTCCAGAGAGAGCAGCATGCTCGTTGCGAAACCTCCTCGTGAAGCTGCGAAGAGTCTCGTCTGCACCCATCCTCAGTCGGTAGAGAGAGTCGAGTTTCTTCTCTGGCTTTAGATTGAGTTGATAGTGCTGCACAAAGAGGTTAGCCAAAACACCGAACTGGGTGATGGACCCAGCTCGGAGATTGTGATACCAGTCGAGTGAAGGCTCATCAAGACTTCCCGCGAAGGTGCGGCAGAGCACGTTGTTTTCCTCTTCGTGTGGTGTTAGAGCTTGCTTGAAAGCAAGTATATGGAGGCTTGGATCTCCTCTGATACAGTTGAATTTGGGGAGGATAGGAGTTCTCCATCCTCTTGGAAAGGTAGTCTCGAAGAGACTTCGATGTAGAGGCCCGGCAGAGGAGTAACCGTCCCTACGACCGTGTCCTCAACCTAGAGGCGGGTCAAGAGGCAAGATCGCAAGGTCTTGCTCAGGCCTTGAAGTATTTGCCGGTTGAAGTCGGTGTCGAAGGTCCGATCCAAGTCCACGTTGGAGTGGAATGGAAGGGGAGACTCTGCTCTTTGAAGGAGCGCCTTTCATTTGGTGCTTCCTTGGCATGTTGATCTTTGAAGGTGTCCTCTTGTCGCAGTTGCGACCAGAAGAGGATTGGGAGGACTCGTCGTCAAGACGATCCCAGACACTCTGCTTCCAGGGAGCAGCAGAGGGAGTAGGATCGCGACGAATTCTTTCGAGGGCAGCAGTGCCCATTGATCTCCGTTGCTCGGAGTGGATTGAGCGTTGTGGAAGATTGATCCTCTCGCTTGCAGAGGGGATAGGCAAAACGATCCCAGCTTCGGAAGCTGCTCTCTTAAGAGCATCCCTCTCAGCCGTGAGGGTGGCGTTTTGTTTCGCCAGTTGGAGCAATTGGAAATCGACTGCAGAGACTTGGTATGTCGATGGAGGGTCTTCAGCAGGAGCAGGGACAGTCTGCCCAATTGATTGATGAGGATGAGGGGCGATCGGTCGATCGACTGATCTCCCGCTTCCTGAGTGAACCCCCATCTCGGGGACAGCAAGGGGCTGCCCGAAATTGAGCCTTTGACTCATTGACCGAGTCTCAGGGCGAGGTTGATGTTGAGTGTTACTTCCTTCTGGTTGACCCTGGTGTTTGGTTCTCGCCATTCAGAGTGCGAAGGGTACAACGAGATTGCCGATGTCCAATCAGTTATCTGATCAACCGAGGGGGCGAGGAAGTTTGGCTATTGATCTGGTAGTCGAAGTAGAGAGAGAGAACACAGCTTTTCGCTCGTGATCCCACAGACGGCGCCAAACTGTGGGGGAAAATCTTCGTGCCGACCCGAAGACTCTCGCAGCACCAGTCAATTGAAGGTTCGAGTTGAAGATCGTTGATTGATCTGTCAATTGGAGTTGAAATCTTTTGATATGCAAACAGAGGAATGCAATCAGAGAAATTGTGACACGAGATGTGATCTCGGAGTTCAGCCGAAGCCTACGTCTCCGTGCTATAGGGAGCAACCCGAATTCACTAACACTTCAGTTGAAGTGACCTCGACAGGCCGAGTGTCACTGAAAGCTCTCTGATCTCTTCGAAAGAGAAAAGAAGATCAAAGAGAGATGGTAGATCGGAAGTTAGAAATCCCAGAGCTCTGGTTTCTTAGAACTGAGAATTCGATCTCTTTTTTTTTTAGAATCGATCCTTTTACATTCGAAGGCTCTGCTATTTATAGGCTTCTCTGGTGGGAATTCCGGGGTAAATGGCGGTTTCTGCTGCCGTATCTGGGGATCCTCCAGGCAGGACCGGTGGGTCCCGTGGTAGTCCTCGTGGGCCCACCAGGCAGGGCCGGTGGGTCCCGTGGTAGTCCTCGTGGGCCCACCAGGCAGGGCCGGTGGGTCCCGTGGTAGTCCTCGTGGGCCCACCAGGCAGGGCCGGTGGGTCCCGTGGTAGTCCTCGTGGGCCCACCAGGCAGGGCCGGTGGGTCCCGTGGTAGTCCTCGTGGGCCTACCAGGCAGGGCCGGTGGGTCCCGTGGTAGTAGGTAAACTTATGCCAAAATTTGCACCCACACGACTGAATTAGAATGGATCATATGAATAAATTAGAATGGATCGTGCGAACGAATTTGAATTGATCGTACGAATGAATTAGAATAGATGCATTCGTGCGAATGAGTTGGAATGGATCGTACGAATGAATTAGAATGGATCGTATGAATGAATTTGAACGGATCGTGTGAATGAATTAGAGTGGATCGTGTGAATGAATTAGAATGGATTGTACGAATGAATTAGAATAGATATATTCGTGCGAATGAATTAGAATTGATCGTACGAATGAATTAGAATGGATCGTACTGATTAATTAGAATGGATCGGGCGAATGAAATAGAATGGATTGTACAAATGAATTAGAATGGATACACTCATGCGATTGAATTAGAATGGATCGTACGAATGAATTAGAATGGATCGTACAAATGAATTAGAATGGATACATTCGTGCGAATTAATTAGAATGGATCGTACGAATGAATTATAATGGATCTTACGGTTGAATTAGAATGGATCGTATGAATGAATTAGAATGGATCGTACGAATGAATTAGAATGGATCGTACGAATCAATAAGAAAGGATCATGCGAATGAATTAGAATGGATCGTACGAATTAATTAGAATGGATACATTCGTGCGAAAGAATTAGAATGGATCGTACGAATGAATTAGAATGGATCGTACGAATGAATTAGAATTGATACATTCGTGCAAATGAATTAGAATGGATAGTACGAATGAATTAGAATGGATCGTACGAAAGAATTAGAATGGATACATTCGTGTGAATGAATTAGAATGGATCCTCTGAATGAATTAGAATAGATCGTGCGAATAAATTAGAATGGATCGTGCAAATGAATTAGAATGGATCACACGAATGAATTAGAATGGATAGATTCGTGCGAATGAATTAGAATGGATCGTATGAATGAATTAGAATGGATCGTGCGAATGAATTAGAATGGATCATACGAATGAATTAGAATGGATCGTACGAATATATTAGAATGGATCATGCTTATTAATTAGAATGGATCGTACGAATGAATTAGAAAAGATACATTCGTGCGAAAGAATTATAATGGATAGTACGAATGAATTAGTATGGATCGTGTGAATGAATTAGAATTTATCATGCTAATGAATTAGAATGGATCGTAAGAATGAATTAGAATGGATGCATTCGTGCGAATGAATTAGAATGAATCGTACGAATGAATTAGAATAGATCGTGCGAATGAATTAGAATGGATCGTGCGAATGAATTAGAATGGATCGTACGAATGAATTAGAATGGATACATCCGTTTAATGAATTAGAATGGAACGTACGAATGAGTTAGAATGGATCATACGAATGAATTAGAATGAATCGTGCGATCGAATGTATTAGAATGGATCGTACGAATGAATTAGAATGGATACACTCGTGCGAATGAATTAGAAAGGATTGTACGAATGAATTAGAATGGATCGTACGAATGAATTAGAATGGCTACATTCGTGCGAATGAATTAGAAGGGATCATACGAATGATTAGAATGGATCGTACGAATGATTTAGAATGGATCTTACGAATGAATTAGATTGGATCATACGAATGAATTAGAATGTATCGTGCAAATGAAATAGAATGGATCGTACGAATGAATTAGAATGGATACATTCGTGCGAAAGTATTAGAATGGATCGTATGAATGAATTGGAATGGATCGTGCGAATGAATTAGAATGGATCGTACGAATGAATTAGAATGGATACATTCGTTCGAATGAATTAGAATAGATCGCACGAATGAATTAGAATGGATCGTATGAATGAATTAGAATGGATCGTACGAATGAATTAGAATAGATCATACTAATGAATTAGAATGGATACATTCGTGCGAATGAATTAGAATGGATCGTACGAATGAATTAGAATGGATCGTACGAATGAATTAGAATGGATCATGCAATTGAATTAGAATGGATCGTACGAATGAATTAGAATGGATACATACATGTGAATGAATTTTAATGGAACGCACGTATGAATTAGAAAAGATCGTACGAATGACATAGAATGGATCAAACGAATGAATTAGAATGGATCGTGTGAATGAATTAGAATGGTTTGTACGAATTAATTAGAATGGATACATTCGTGCAAATGAATTAGAATGATCGTACGAATGAATTAGAATGGATCGTACGAATGAATTAGAATGGATCGTGCGAATGAATTAGAACGG
This sequence comes from Chamaelirium japonicum, assembly GCA_947650365.1. Lineage (NCBI taxonomy): Eukaryota > Viridiplantae > Streptophyta > Magnoliopsida > Liliales > Melanthiaceae > Chamaelirium > Chamaelirium japonicum. The sequence goes on from OX393552.1 coordinate 34,567,688, forward strand.
ATCGTACGAATGAATTAGAATGGATACATTCGTACGAATGAATTAGAATGGATCGTACAATAGAATTAGAATGGATCGTGGGAATGAATTAGAATGGATCATACGAATGAATTTGAATGGATACATTCGTGCGAATGAACGAGAATAGATCGTACGAATCAATTAGAATGGATCGTACGAATGAATTAGAACGGATCATGCGAATGAATTAGAATGGATGCATTCGTGCGAATGAATTAGAACAGATGCAGTCGTACGAATGAACTAGAATGGATGCAATCGTGTGAATGAATTAGTACGGATCGTACGAATGAATTAGAATGGATACATTCGTACGAACGAATTAGAATGGATCGTGCGAATGAATTAGAATGGATCGTACGAATGAATTAGAATGGATCGTGCGAATGAATTAGAATGGATCGTACGAATGAATTAGAATGGATGCATTCATGCGAATGAATTAGAATGGATCGTACGAATGAATTAGAATGGATTATACGAATGAATTAGAATGGATCGTGCGAATGAATTAGAATAGATACATTCGTGCGAATGAATTGGAATGTATCGTACGAATGAATTAGAATGGATCGTACGGATGAATTGGATTGGATCGTATGGATGAATTAAAATGGATCGTGTGAATGAATTAGAATGGATCGTACGAATGAATTAGAATGGATACACTCGTGCGAATGAATTAGAATGGATCGTACGGATGAATTAGAATGAATACACTCGTGCGAATTAATTAGAATGGATCGTACGAATGAATTTGAATGGATCTTACGACTGAATTAGAATGGATCGTACGAATGAATTAGAATGAATCATACAAATGAATTAGAATGGATCGTGCGAATGAATTAGAATGCATCGTATGAATGAATTAGGATGGATACATTCTTGCGAAAGAATTAGAATGGATCGTACGAATGAATTAGAATGGATCGTACGAATGAATAAGAATGGATCGTGCGAATGAATTAGAATTGATCGTACGAATGAATTAGAATGGATACATTCGTGCGAAAGAATTAGAATGGATCGTACGAATGAATTAAAATGGATCGTACGAATGAATTAGAATGAATACATTCGTGCGAATGAACTAGAAAGGATCGTACGAATGAATTAAAATGGATCGTATGAATGAATTAGAATTGATCATACGAATGAATTAGAATGGATTGTACGAATGAATTAGAATGGATCGTGCGAATGAATTAAAATGGATCGTACGAATGAATTAGAATGGATACATTCGTGCGAATGAATTAGAATGGAACATACGAATGAATTAGAATGGATCATACGAATGAATTAGAATGGATCGTGCGAATGAATTAGAATAGTTCGTACGCATGAATTAGAATGGATAAATTCGTGCAAATAATTTAGAATGGATCGTACGAATGAATTAGAATGGATACATTCGTGTGAATGAATTGGAATGGATCGTACGAATGAATTTGAATAGATCGTACGAATGAATTGGAATGGATCGTGCAAATGAAATAGAATGGATCGTACGCATGAATTAGAATGGATACATTCGTGCAAATGAATTAGAATGGATTATATGAATGAATAAGAGTGGATCGTACGAATGAATTAGAATGGATCGTGCGAATGAATTAGAATGGATCGTACGAATGAATTAGAATGGATAAATTCGTGCGAAAAAATTAGAATGGATCATGCTAATGAATTAGAATGGATCGTACGAATGAAATGGAATGGATCGTACGAATGAATTAGAATGGATACATTCGTGCGAATGAATTAGAATGGATCGTTCGAATGAATTAGAATGGATCATACGAATGAATTAGAATGGATCGTACGAATGAATTAGAATGGATCGTGCGAATGAATTAGAATGGATCGTACGAATTAATTAGAATAGATACATTCGAGCGAATGAATTAGAATCGATCGTATGAATGAATTAGAATGGATCGTACGAATGAATTAGAATGGATTCTACGAATGAATTAGAATGGATAATGTGAATGAATTAGAATGGATGTTACGAATGAATAAGAATGGATACATTCGTGCGAATGAATTAGAATGGATCGTACGAATCAATTAGAATGGATTGTGTGACTGAATTGGAATGGATCGTACGAATGAATTAGAATGGATCGTACGAATGAATTAGAATGGATCGTACGAATGAATTAGAATGAATCGTGCGAATGAATTAGAATGGATCATATGCATTAATTTGAACGGATACATTCGAGCAAATGAATTAGAATGGATCGTACGAATGAATTAGAATGGATCGTACGAATCAATTAGAATGAATCGTGCGAATAAATTAGAATGGATCGTACGAATTAATTAGAATGGATACATTTGAGCGAATGAATTAGAATGGACCGTACGAATGAATTAGAATGGATCGTACGAATGAATTAGAATGGATAATGCGAATGAATTAGAATGGATGTTACGAATGAATAAGAATGGATACATTTGTGCGAATAAATTAGAATGGTTTGTACGAATGAATTAGAATGGATCGTACGACTGAATTAGAATGGATCGTACGAATGAATTAGAATGGATCGTATGAATGAATTTGAATGGATTCATTCGTGCGAATGAATTAGAATGGATTCATTCGTGCGAATGAATTAGAATGGATCGTACGAATGAATTAGAATTGATCGCACGAATGAATTAGAATGGATCGTACGAATGAATTAGAATAGATCGTACGAATGAATTAGAATGGATACATTCGTGCGAATGAATTAGAATGGATCGTAAGAATGAATTAGAATGGATCGTACGAATGAATTAGAATGGATCATACAAATGAATTAGAATGGATCGTGCAAATGAATTAGAATGGATCGTAGGAATGAATTAGAATGGATAGATTCGTGCGAATGAATTAGAATAGATCGTACAAATGAAATAGAATGGATCGAACGAATTAATTAGAATGGATTATACGAATGAATTAGAAGGGATCGTGCGAATGAATTAGAATGGATCGTACGAATCAATAAGAATGGATCCATTCGTGCAAATGAATTAGAATGGATCGTACGAATGAATTAGAATGGATCATGCGAATGAATTAGAATGGATCGTACGAATGAATTAGAATGGATACATTCATGCGAATGAATTAGAATAGATCGTACGAATGAATTAGAATGGATCGAACGAATGATTTAGAATAGATCATACGAATGAATTAGAAGGGATCGTGCGAATGAATTAGAATGGATCATAAGAATGAATAAGAATAGATACATTCGAGCAAATGAATTAGAATGGATCGTACAAATGAATTAGAATGGATCGTTCGAATGAATTAGAATGGATCGTACGAATGAATTAGAATGGATATATTCCTGCGAATGAATTAGAATGGATCTTACAAATGAATTAGAATGGATACATTCGTGCGAATGAATTAGAATGGATCGTGCGAATGAATTAGAATGGATCGTGCAAATGAATTAAAATGGATTACAGGATTGAATTAGAATGAATTAAAATGGATCGTATGAAGGAATTAAAATGGATTGTATGAATGAATTAGAATGGATACATTCGTGCAAATGAATTAGAATGGATCGTATGAATGAATTAGAATGGATCCTTCGAATGAATTAAAATGGGTCGTACGAATGAATTAGAATGGATCGTGCGAATGAATTAGAATGGATCATACGAATGAATTAGAATGGATTGAACGAATGAATTAGAATGGATCGTGCGAATTAATTAGAATGGATCGTATGAATGAATTAGAAAAGTTACATTCGTGCGAATGAATTAGAATAGATCGTACGAATGAATTAGAGTGGATCGTGCGAATGAATTAGAATGAATCGTACGAATGAATTACAATGGATGCATTTGTGCGAATAAATTAGAATGGATTGTACGAATGAATTAGAATGGATCGTGCGAATAAATTAGAATGGATCGTGTGAATGAATTAGAATTGATCGTGCGAATGAATTAGAATGGATACATCCGTGTGAATGAATTAGAATGGATCGTACGAATGAATTAGAATGGATCGTATGAATGAATTAGAATGGATCGTATGAATGAATTAGAATGAATCGTGTGAATGAATTAGAATGGATCGTACAAATGAATTAGAATGGATACATTCGTGCGAATGAATTAGAATAGATCATACGAATGAATTAGAATGGATCGTACGAACGAATTAGAATGGATACATTCGTGCGAATGAATTAGAATAGATCATAGGAATGATTAGAATGGATCGTAGGACTGAATTGGAATGGATCTTACGATTGAATTAGAATGGATCGTACGAATGAATTAGAATGGATCGTGCAAATGAATTAGAATGGATCGTACGAATGAATTAGAATGGTTACATTCGTGCGAAAGAATTAGAATGGATCGTACGAATGAATTAGAATGGATCGTACGAATGAATTAGAATGGATTGTGCGAATGAATTAGAATGGATCATATGACTGAATCAGAATGGATACATTCGTACGAATGAATTAGAATGGATCATATGAATGAATTAGAATGGATTGTGCGAATGAATTAGAATGGATCGTGCAAATGAAATTGAATGGATCGTACGAATAAATTAGAATGGATACATTCATGTGAATGAATTAGAATAGAACGTACGAATGAATTAGAATGGAACGTGCGAATGAATTAGAATGGATCGTGCGAATGAATTAGAATAGATCATACGAATGAATTAGAATAGATCGTGCAAATGAATTAGAATGGATCGTACGAATGAATTAGAATGGATACATTAGTGTGAATGAATTAGAATGGATCGTACGAATGAATTAGAATGGATCGTATGAATGAATTAGAATGGATCATACAAATGAATTAGAATGTATCGTGTGAATGAATTAGAATGGAACATACGAATGAATTAGAATGGATACACTCGTGCGAATGATTTAGAATGGATCGTACGAATGAATTAGAATGGATCGTACGAATGAATTAGAATGGATCGTGCGAATGAATTAGAACGGTTCGTACGAATGAATTAGAATAGATATATTCGTGCGAATGAATTAGAATGGATCGTACGAATGAATTAGAATGGATCATATGAATGAATTAGAATGGATACATTCGTGTGAATGAATTAGAATGGATCGTACGAATAAATTAGAATGGATCGTACGAATGAATTAGAATGGATCGTGCGAATGAATTAGAATGGATACATTCGTGCGAATGAATTAGAATGGATCGTACGACTGAATTAGAATGGATCATATGAATAAATTAGAATGGATCGTGCGAACGAATTTGAATGGATCGTACGAATGAATTAGAATAGATGCATTCGTGCGAATGAGTTGGAATGGATCGTACGAATGAATTAGAATGGATCGTATGAATGAATTTGCACGGATCGTGTGAATGAATTAGAGTGGATCGTGTGAATGAATTAGAATGGATTGTACGAATGAATTAGAATAGATATTTTCGTGCGAATGAATTAGAATTGATCGTACGAATGAATTAGAATAGATTGTACTGATTAATTAGAATGGATCGGGCGAATGAAATAGAATGAATTGTACAAATGAATTAGAATGGATACACTAATGCGATTGAATTAGAATGGATCGTACGAATGAATTAGAATGGATTGTACAAATGAATTAGAATGGATACATTCGTGCGAATTAATTAGAATGGATCGTACGAATGAATTAGAATGGATCTTACGGTTGAATTAGAATGGATCGTATGAATGAATTAGAATGGATCGTACGAATGAATTAGAATGGATCATGCGAATCAATAAGAAAGGATCATGCGAATGAATTAGAATGGATCGTACGAATTAATTAGAATGGATACATTCGTGCGAAAGAATTAGAATGGATCGTACGAATGAATTAGAATGGATCGTACGAATGAATTAGAATTGATACATTCGTGCAAATGAATTAGAATGGATAGTACGAATGAATTAGAATGGATCGTACGAAAGAATTAGAATGGATACATTCGTGTGAATGAATTAGAATGGATCCTCTGAATGAATTAGAATAGATCGTGCGAATAAATTAAAATGGATCGTGCAAATGAATTAGAATGGATCACACGAAAGAATTAGAATGGATAGATTCGTGCGAATGAATTAGAATGGATCGTATGAATGAATTAGAATGGATCGTGCGAATGAATTAGAATGGATCATACGAATGAATTAGAATGGATCGTACGAATATATTAGAATGGATCATGCTTATTAATTAGAATGGATCGTACGAATGAATTAGAAAAGATACATTCGTGCGAAAGAATTATAATGGATAGTACGAATGAATTAGTATGGATTGTGTGAATGAATTAGAATTTATCATGCGAATGAATTAGAATGGATCGTAAGAATGAATTAGAATGGATGCATTCGTGCGAATGAATTAGAATGAATCGTACGAATGAATTAGAATAGATCGTGCGAATGAATTAGAATGGATCGTGCGAATGAATTAGAATGGATCGTACAAATGAATTAGAATGGATACATCCGTTTAATGAATTAGAATGGAACGTACGAATGAGTTAGAATGGATCATACGAATGAATTAGAATGAATCGTGCGATCGAATGTATTAGAATGGATCGTACGAATGAATTAGAATGGATACACTCGTGCGAATGAATTAGAAAGGATTGTACGAATGAATTAGAATGGATCGTACGAATGAATTAGAATGGCTACATTCGTGCGAATGAATTAGAAGGGATCATACGAATGATTAGAATGGATCGTACGAATGATTTAGAATGGATCTTACGAATGAATTAGAATGGATCGTACGAATGAATTAGAATGTATCGTGCAAATGAAATAGAATGGATCGTACGAATGAATTAGAATGGATACATTCGTGCGAAAGTATTAGAATGGATCGTATGAATGAATTGGAATGGATCGTGCGAATGAATTAGAATGGATCGTACGAATGAATTAGAATGGATACATTCGTTCGAATGAATTAGAATAGATCGCACGAATGAATTAGAATGGATCGTATGAATGAATTAGAATGGATCGTACGAATGAATTAGAATAGATCATACTAATGAATTAGAATGGATACATTCGTGCGAATGAATTAGAATGGATCGTACGAATGAATTAGAATGGATCGTACGAATGAATTAGAATGGATCATGCAATTGAATTAGAATGGATCGTACGAATGAATTAGAATGGATACATTCATGTGAATGAATTTGAATGGAACGTACGTATGAATTAGAAAAGATCGTACGAATGACATAGAATGGATCAAACGAATGAATTAGAATGGATCGTGTGAATGAATTAGAATGGTTTGTACGAATGAATTAGAATGGATACATTCGTGCAAATGAATTAGAATGATCGTACGAATGAATTAGATTTTATCGTACGAATGAATTAGAATGGATCGTGCGAATGAATTAGAACGGATCGTACGAATGAATTAGAATGGATACATTCGTACGAATGAATTAGAATGGATCGTACAATAGAATTAGAATGGATCGTGGGAATGAATTAGAATGGATCATACGAATGAATTAGAATGGATACATTCGTGCGAATGAACGAGAATAGATCGTACGAATCAATTAGAATGGATCGTACGAATGAATTAGAACGGATCATGCGAATGAATTAGAATGGATGCATTCGTGCGAATGAATTAGAACGGATGCAGTCGTACGAATGAACTAGAATGGATGCAATCGTGTGAATGAATTAGTACGGATCGTACGAATGAATTAGAATGGATACATTCGTACGAACGAATTAGAATGGATCGTGCGAATGAATTAGAATGGATCGTGCGAATGAATTAGAATGGATCGTACGAATGAATTAGAATGGATGCATTCGTGCGAATGAATTGAAATAGATCGTACGAATGAATTAGAATGGATCGTGCGAATGAATTAGAATGGATGCATTCATGCGAATGAATTAGAATGGACGCATTCGTGCGAATGAATCAGAACGGATCATACGAATGAATTAGAATGGATACATTCGTACGAATGAATTAGAATGGATCGTACAAATGAATTAGAATAGATCTTGGGAATGAATTAGAATGGATCGTACGAATGAATTAGAATGGATACATTCGTGCGAATGAATTAGATTGGATTGTACGAATCAATTAGAATGTATCGTACGAATGAATTATAATGGATCATGCGAATGAATTAGAATGGATACATTCGTGCGAATGAATTAGAATGGATCCTAAGAATGAACTAGAATGGATCATACGAATGAATTAGAATGGATGCATTCGTGCGAATGAATTAGGACTGATCGTACGAATAAACTAGAATGGATACATTCGTTCAAATGAATTAGAAAGGATCGTACAAATGAATTAGAATGGATCGTGCGAATGAATTAGAATGGACCGTACGAATGAATTAGAATGGATGCATTCGTGCGAATGAATTGGAATGGATCGTACGAATGAATTAGAATGGATTGTGCGAATGAATTAGAATGGATGGATTCGTTCGAATGAATTAGAATGGATGCATTCGTGTGAATGAATTAGAATGGATGCATTCGTGCGAATGAATCAGAACGGATCATACGAATGAATTAGACTGGATACATACGTACAAATGAATTAGAATGAATCGTTCAAATGAATTAGAATGGATCGTGCGAATGAATTAAAATGGATCGTACGAATGAATTAGAATGGATGCATTCGTGCGAATGAATTAGAATGGATCGTACGAATGAATTAGAATGGATCGTGCGAATGAATTAGAATGGATCGTGCGAATGAATTGGAATCGATACATTCGTGCGAATGAATTAGAATGGATCGTACGAATGAATTAGAATGGATACACTCGTGCGAATGAATTAGAATGGATCGTAGGAATGAATTAGAATGAATACACTTGTGCGAATTAATTAGAATGGATCGTACGAATAAATTTGAATGGATCTTACGACTGAATTAGAATGGATCGTACGAATGAATTAGAATGAATCATACGAATGAATTAGAATGGATCGTGCGAATGAATTAGAATGGATCGTATGAATGAATTAGTATGGATACATTCTTGCGAAAGAATTAGAGTGGATCGTACGAATGAATTAGAATAGATCGTACGAATGAATAAGAATGGATCGTGCGAATGAATTAGAATTGATCGTACGAATGTATTAGAATGGATACATTCGTGCGAAAGAATTAGAATGGATCGTACGAATGAATTAGAATGGATCGTACGAATGAATTAGAATGAATACATTCGTGCGAATGAACTAGAATGGATCGTACGAATGAATTAGAATGGATCGTATGAATGAATTAGAATTGATCATACGAATGAATTAGAACGGATTGTACGAATGAATTAGAATGGATCGTGCGAATGAATTAGAATGGATCGTACGAATGAATTAGAATGGATACATTCGTGCGAATGAATTAGAATGGAACGTACGAATGAATTAGAATAGATCATACGAATGAATTAGAATGGATCGTGCGAATGAATTAGAATAGTTCGTACGTATGAATTAGAATGGATACATTCGTGCAAATAATTTAGAATGGATCGTACGAATGAATTAGAATGGATACATTCGTGTGAATGAATTAGAATGGATCGTACGAATGAATTAGAATAGATCGTACGAATGAATTGGAATGGATCGTGCAAATGAATTAGAATGGATCGTACGCATGAATTAGAATGGATACATTCGTGCAAATGAATTAGAATGGATCGTACGAATGAATAAGAGTGGATCGTACGAATGAATTAGAATGGATCGTGCGAATGAATTAGAATGGATCGTACGAATGAATTTGAATGGATAAATTCATGCGAAAAAATTAGAATGGATCATGCGAATGAATTAGAATGGATCGTACGAATGAAATAGAATGGATAGTACGAATGAATTAGAATGGATACATTTTTGTGAATAAATTAGAATGGATCGTTCGAATGCATTAGAATGGATCATACGAATGAATTAGAATGGATCGTACGAATGAATTAGAATGGATCGTGCGATTGAATTAGAATGGATCGTACAAATTAATTAGAATAGATACATTCGAGCGAATGAATTAGAATGGATCGTATGAATGAATTATAATGGATCGTACGAATAAATTATAATGGATTGTACGAATGAATTAGAATGGATAATGCGAATGAATTAGAATGGATGTTACGAATGAATAAGAATGGATACATTCGTGCGAATGAATTAGAATGGATCGTACGAATGAATTTGAATGGATTGTGCGACTGAATTAGAATGGATCGTACGAATGAATTAAAATGGATCGTACGAATGAATTAGAATTGATACATTCGTGCGAATGAATTAGAATGGATCGTACGAATGAATTAGAATGGATCGTACGAATGAATTAGAATGAATCGTGCGAATGAATTAGAATGTATCACATGCATTAATTAGAATGGATACATTCGAGCAAATGAAATAGAATGGATCGTACGAATGAATTAGAATGGATCGTACGAATCAATTAGAATGAATCATGCGAATAAATTAGAATGGATCGTATGATCTAATTAGAATGGATACATTTGAGCGAATGAATTAGAATGGACCGTACGAATGAATTAGAATGGATCATACGAATGAATTAGAATGGATAATGCGAATGAATTAGAATGGATGTTACGAATGAATAAGAATGGATACATTCGGGCGAATAAATTAGAATGGTTTGTACGAATGAATTAGAATGGATCGTACGACTGAATTAGAATGGATCGTACGAATGAATTAGAATGGATCGTACGAATGAATTTGAATGGATTCATTCGTGCGAATGAATTAGAATGGATTCATTCGTGCGAATGAATTAGAATGGATCGTACGAATGAATTAGAATGGATCGCACGAATGAATTAGAATGGATCGTACAAATGAATTAGAATAGATCGTACGAATGAATTAGAATGGATACATTCGTGCGAATGAATTAGAATGGATCGTAAGAATGAATTAGAATGGATCGTACGAATGAATTAGAATGGATCGTGCAGATGAATTCGAATGGATCGTAGGAATGAATTAGAATGGATAGATTCGTGCGAATGAATTAGAATAGATCGTACAAATGAATTAGAATGGATCGAACGAATTAATTAGAATGGATCTTACGAATGAATTAGAAGGGATCGTGCGAATGAATTAGAATGGATCGTACAAATCAATAAGAATGGATCCATTCGTGCAAATGAATTAGAATGGATCGTACGAATGAATTAGAATAGATCGTGCGAATGAATTAGAATGGATCGTATGAATAAATTAGAATGGATACATTCGTGCGAATGAATTAGAATAGATCGTACGAATGAATTAGAATGGACCGAACGAATGAATTAGAATAGATCATACAAATGAATTAGAAGGGATCGTGCGAATGAATTAGAATGGATCATAAGAATGAATATGAATAGAAACATTCGTGCAAATGAATTAGAATGGATCGTACGAATGAATTAGAATGGATCGTTCGAATGAATTAGAATGGATATATTCCTGCGAATGAATTAGAATGGATCATACAAATGAATTAGAATGGATACATTCGTGCGAATGAATTAGAATGGATCGTATGAATGAAGTAGAATGGTTCGTGCGAATGAATTAGAATGGATCGTGCAAATGAATTACAATGGATCACACGATTGAATTAGAATGAATTAAAATGGATCGTATGAATGAATTAAAATGGATTGTATGAATGAATTAGAATGGATACACTCGTGCAAATGAATTAGAATGGATCATATGAATGAATTAGAATGGATCGTGCAAATGAATTAAAATGGGTCGTACGAGTGAATTAGAATGGATCGTGCGAATGAATTAGAATGGATCATACGAATGAATTAGAATGGATTGAACGAATGAATTAGAATGGATCATGCGAATTAATTAGAATGGATCGTATGAATGAATTAGAAAAGATACATTCGTGCAAATGAATTAGAATGGATCGAGCGAATGAATTAGAGTGGATCGTGCGAATGAATTAGAATGGATCGTACGAATGAATTATAATGGATGCATTTGTGCGAATAAATTAGAATGGATTGTACGAATGAATTAGAATGGATCGTGCGAATAAATTAGAATGGATCGTGCGAATGAATTAGAATTGATCGTGCAAATGAATTAGAATGGATACATCCGTGTGAATGAATTAGAATGGATCGTACGAATGAATTAGAATGGATCGTATGAATGAATTAGAATGGATCGTATGAATGAATTAGAATGAATCGTGTGAATGAATTAGAATGGATCGTACGAATGAATTAGAATGGATGCATTCGTGCGAATGAATTAGAATAGATCGTACGAATGAATTAGAATGGATCGTACGAACGAATTAGAATGGTTACATTCGTGCGAATGAATTAGAACGGATCATACGAATGATTAGAATGGATTGTACGACTGAATTGGAATGGATCTTACTATTGAATTAGAATGGATCGTACGAATGAATTAGAATGGATCGTGCAAATGAATTAGAATGGATCGCACGAATGAATTAGAATGGTTACATTCGTGCGAAAGAATTAGAATGGATTGTACGAATGAATTAGAATGGATCGTACGAATGAATTAGAATGGATTGTGCGAATGAATTAGAATGGATCGTATGACTGAATTAGAATGGATACATTTGTGCGAATGAATTAGAATGGATCATACGAATGAATTAGAATCGATTGTGCGAATGAATTAGAATGGATCGTGCGAATGAAATTGAATGGATCGTACGAATAAATTAGAATGGATTCATTCATGTGAATGAATTAGAATAGAACGTACGAATGAATTAGAATGGATCGTGCGAATGAATTAGAATGGATCATGCGAATGAATTAGAATAGATCGTACGAATGAATTAGAATAGATCGTGCAAATGAATTAGAATGGATCGTACGAATGAATTAGAATGGATACATTAGTGCGAATGAATTAGAATGGATCGTACGAATGAATTAGAATGGATCATATGAATGAATTAGAATGGATCATACGAATGAATTAGAATGGATCGTGTGAATGAACTAGAATGGATCATACGAATGAATTAGAATGGATACACTCGTGCGAATGATTTAGAATGGATCGTACGAATGAACTAGTATGGATCGTACGAATGAATTAGAATGGATCGTGCGAATGAATTAGAACGGATCGTACGAATGAATTAGAATAGATATATTCGTGCGAATGAATTAGAATGGATCGTACGAATTAATTAGAATGGATCATATGAATGAATTAGAATGGATACATTCGTGCGAATGAATTAGAATGGATCGTACGAATAAATTAGAATGAATCGTACGAATAAATTAGAATGGATCGTGCGAATGAATTAGAATGGATACATTCGTGCGAATGAATTAGAATGGATCGTACGAATGAATTAGAATGGATCATACAAATAAATTAGAATGGATCGGGCGAACAAATTTGAATGGATCATACGAATGTATTAGAATAGATGCATTCGTGCGAATGAGATGGAATGGATCGTACGAATGAATTAGAATGGATCGTATGAATGAATTTGAACGGATCGTGCGAATGAATTATAGTGGATCGTGTGAACGAATTAGAATGGATTGTACGAATGAATTAGAATAGATATATTCGTCCGAATGAATTAGAATTGATCGTACGGATGAATTAGAATGGATCATACTGATGAATTAGAATGGATCTGGCGAATGAATTAGAATGGATCATACAAATGAATTAGAATGGATACACTCGTGCGATTGAATTAGAATGGATCGTACGAATGAATTAGAATGGATCGTACTAATGAATTAGAATGGATTCATTCGTGCGAATTAATTAGAATGGATCGTACGAATGAATTAGAATGGATCTTAAGGTTGAATTAGAATGGATCATATGAATGAATTAGAATGGATCATACGAATGAATTAGAATGGATCATGCGAATAAATAAGAAAGGATCGTGCGAATGAATTAAAATGGATCGTACGAATGAATTAGAATGGATACATTCGTGCGAAAGAATTAGAATGGATCGTACGAATGAATTAGATTGGATCGTACGAATGAATTAGAATGGATACATTAGTGCAAATGAATTAGAATGGATCGTACGAATGAATTAGAATGGATCGTACGAAAGAATTAGAATGGATACATTCGTGTGAATGAATTAGAATGGATCATCTGAATCAATTAGAATAGATCGTGCGAATAAATTAGAATGGATCGTGCAAATGAATTAGAATGGATCGCACGAATGAATTAGAATGGATAGATTCGTGCGAATGAATTAGAATGGATCGTATGAATAAATTAGAATGGATCGTGCGAATGAATTAGAATGGATCGTACAAATGAATTAGAATGGATCGTGCGAATGAATTAGAATGGATGATACGAATGAATTAGAATGGATCGTACGAATATATTAGAATGGATCATGCGAATTAATTAGAATGGATCGTACGAATGAATTAGAAAAGATACATTTCTGCAAAAGAATTATAATGGATAGTACGAATGAATTAGTATGGATCGTGTGAATGAATTAGAATTTATCATGCGAATGAATTAGAATGGATCATACGAATGAATTAGAATAGATGCATTCGTGCGAATGAATTAGAATGGATCGTATGAATGAATTAGAATGGATCGTGAGAATGAATTCGAATGGATCGTACGAATGAATTAGAATGGATATATCCGTGTCAATGAATTAGAATGGATCATACGAATGAGTTAGAATGGATCATACGAATGAATTAGAATGAATCGTGCGAATGAATTAGAATGGATCGTATGAATGAATTAGAATGGACATATTCGTGCGAATGAATTAGAATGGATTGTACGAATGAATTAGAATGGATCATACGAATGAATTAGAATGGCTACATTTGTGCGAATGAATTAGAAGGGATCGTACGAATGATTAGAATGGATCGTATGAATGATTTAGAATAGATCTTACGAATGATTTAAAATGGATAGTACGAATGAATTAGAATGTATCGTGCAAATGAAATAGAATGGATCGTACGAATGAATTAGAATGGATACATTTGTGCAAAAGAATTAGAATGGATCGTATGAATGAATTGGAATGGATCGTGCGAATGAATTAGAATGGATCGTACGAATGAATTAGAATGGATGCATTCATACGAATGAATTAGAATAGATCGCATGAATGAATTAGAATGGATCGTATGAACGAATAAGAATGGATCGTACGAATGAATTAGAATAGATCGTACGAATGAATTAGAATGGATACATTCGTGCGAATGAATTAGAATGGATCGTACGAATGAATTAGAATGGATCATGCAAATGAATTAGAATGGATCGTACGAATGAATTAGAATGGATAAATTCATGTGAATGAATTAGAATGGAACGTACGAATGAATTAGAATAGATCGAACGAATGAATTAGAATGGATCATACGAATGAATTAGAATGGATCGTGTGAATGAATTAGAATGGATTGTACGAATGAATTAGAATGGATACATTCGTGCGAATGAATTAGAATGATCGTACGAATGAATTAGAATGGATCGTACGAATGAATTAGAATGGATCGTGTGAATGAATTAGAACGGATCGTACGAATGAATTAGAATGGATATATTCATATGAATGAATTAGAATGGAACGTACAATAGAATTAGAATGGATCGTGGGAATGAATTAGAATGGATCGTACGAATGAATTAGAATGGATACATTCGTGCGAATGAACTAGAATGGATCGTACGAATCAATTAGAATGGATCGTACGAATGAATTAGAATGGATCATGCGAAAGAATTAGAATGGATGCATTCGTGCGAATGAATTAGAACGGATGCAGTCGTACGAATGAACTAGAATGGATGCATTCGTGTGAATGAATTAGTACGGATCGTACGAATGAATTAGAATGGATACATTCGTACGAATGAATTAGAATGGATCATAGAAATGAATCAGAATGGATCGTGCGAATGAATTAGAATGGATCGTACGAATGAATTAGAATGGATGCATTCGTGTGAATGAATTGGAATGGATCGTACGAATGAATTAGAATGGATCGTGCGAATGAATTAGAATGGATGCATTCATGCGAATGAATTAGAATGGATGCATTCGTGCGAATGAATCAGAACGGATCATACGAATGAATTAGAATGGATACATTCGTACGAATGAATTAGAACGGATCGTACAAATGAATTAGAATGGATCGTGCGAATGAATTATAATGGATCGTACTAATGAATTAGAATGGATGCAATCGTGGGAATGAATTGGAATGGATCGCACGAATGAATTGGAATGGATCGTGCGAATGAATTAGAATAGATACATTCGTGCGAATGAATTAGAATGGATCGTATGAATGAATTAGAATGGATCGTACGGATGAATTGAAATGGATCGTACGGATGAATTAGAATGGATCGTGCGAATGAATTAGAATGGATCGTACGAATGAATTAGAATGGATACACTCGTGCGAATGAATTAGAATGGATCGTACGAATGAATTAGAATGGATACATTCGTGCGAATTAATTAGTATGGATTGTTCGAATGAATTATAATGGATCTTATGACTGAATTAGAATGGATCGTACGAATGAATTAGAATGAATCTTACGAATGAATTAGAATGGATCATGTGAATGAATTAGAATGGATCGTACGAATGAATTAAAACATATACATTCGTGCAAAAGAATTAGAATGGATCGTACTAATGAATTAGAATGGATCGTACGAATGAATAAGAATGGATCGTGTGAATGAATTAGAATTAATCGTACGAATGAATTAGAATGGATACATTCGTGCGAAAGAATTAGAATGGATCGTACGAATGAATTAGAATGGATCGTATGAATGAATTAGAATGGATACATTCGTGCAAATGAATTAGAATGGATCGTACGAATGAATTAGAATGGATCGTATGAATGAATTAGAATGGATACATTCGTGCGAATGAATTAGAATGGATCGTACGAATGAATTAGAATGGATCGTACGAATGAATTAGAATTGATCGTACGAATGAATTAGAATAGATTGTATGAATGAATTAGAATGGATCGTACGAATGAATTGGAATGGCTACATTCGTGCGAATGAATTAGAATGGAACGTACGAATGAATCTGAATGGATCATACAAATGAAATAGAATAGATCGTGCGAATGAATTAGAATTGATCGTACACATGAATTAGAATAGATACATTCGTGCGAATGAATTACAATGGATCGTACAAATGAATTAGAATGGATACATTCGTGTGAATGAATTAGAATGGATCATACGAATTAATTAGAATGGATCGTACGAATGAATTCGAATGGATCGTGCAAATGAATTAGAATGGATCGTACGAATGAATTAGAATGGATACATTCGTGCAAATGAATTAGAATGGATCGTACAAATGAATAAGAATAGATCATATGAATTAATTAGAATGAATCGTGCGAATGAATTAGAATGGATCGTACGAATGAATTAGAATGGATACATTCGTGCGAATGAATTAGAATGGATCATACGAATGAATTAGAATGGATTAATTGTACGAATCAATTAGAATGGATCTTACGAATGAATTAGAATGGATACATTCGTGCGAATGAATTAGAATGGATCGTACGAATGAATTCGAATGGATCGTATGAATGAATTAGAATGGGTCGTACAAATGAATTAGAATGGATACATGCGAATGAATTAGAATGAATCGTACGAATGAATTAGAATGGATCGTACGAATGAATTTGAATGGATCGTACGAATGAATTAGAATGAATCGTGCGAATAAATTAGAATGGATCGTACGAATTAATTAGAATGGATACATTCGAGCGAATGAATTAGAATGGATCGTATGAATGAATTAGAATATGGTCGTACGAATGAATTAGAATAGATTGTACGAATGAATTAGAATGGATAATGCGAATGAATTAGAATGGATGTTACGAATGAATAAGAATGGATACATTCGTGCGAATGAATTAGAATAGATCGTACGAATGAATTAGAATGGATCGTGCGACTGAATTAGAATGGATCGTACGAATTAATTAGAATGGATCGTGCGAATTAATTAGAATGGATACATTCGTGCGAATGAATTAGAATAGATTGTACGAATGAATTAGAATGGATCGTACGAATGAATTAGAATGAATCAAGCTATTGAATTAAATTGGATCATACGAATTAATTAGAATGGATACATTCGAGCGAATAAATTAGAACGGATCGTACGAATGAATTAGAATGGATCGAACGAATCAATTAGAATGAATTATGCGAATGAATTAGAATGGATCGTACAAATTAATTAGAATGGATATATTCTAGCGAATGAATTAGAATGGACCGTACGAATGAATTAGAATGGATCGTACGAATGAATTAGAATGGATAAGACGAATGAATTAGAATGGATGTTACGAATGAATAAGAATGGATACATTTGTGCGAATGAATTAGAATGAATCGTACGAATGAATTAGAATGGATTCATTCGTGCGAATGAATTAGAATAGATCGTAAGAATGAATTAGAATGGATCCCATGAATGAATTAGAATGGATCGTACGAATGAATTTGAATAGATCGTACGAATGAATTAGATTGGATATATTCGTGCGAAAGAATTAGAATGGATCATAAGAATGAATTAGAATGGATCGTACGAATGAATTAGAATGGATCGTATGAATGAATTAGAATGGATCGTGCGAATGAATTAGAATGGATCGTACAAATGAATTAGAATGGATACATTCGTGCGAATGAATTATAATGGAATGTACAAATGAATTAGAATGGATCATACGAATGAATTAGAATGGATCATGCGAATGAATTAGAATGGAACATCCGAATGAATTAGAATGGATACATTCGTGTGAATGAATTAGAATGGATCATATGAATGAATTAGAATGGATCGTGCGAATGAATTAGAATGGATCCAACGAATGAATTAGAATGGATCGTGCGAATGAATTAGAATGTATCGTACGAATGAATTTGAATGGATACATTCATGCGAATGAATTAGAATGGTTTGTACGAATGAATGAGAATGGATAGTGTGAATGAATTAGAATAGATCCTACTAAAGAATTAGAATGGATACATCCGTGTGATTGAATTAGAATAGATCGTATGAATGAATTAGAATGAATCGTGCAAATGAATTAGAATGGATCATACAAATGAATTAGAATGGATCGTACTAATGAACTAGAATAGATATATTCGTGCGAATTAATTAGAATGGATCGTACGAATGATTAGAATGGATAGTACGAATGATTTAGAATGGATCTTATGAATGAATTAGAATGGATCGTACGAATGAATTAGAATGGATCGTGCAAATTAATTCGAATGGTTCGTACAAATGAATTAGAATGGATATATTCGTGCGAAAGAATTAGAATGGATCATACGAATGAATTAGAATAGATCGTACGAATAAATTAGAATGGATCGTAATGATGAATTAGAATGGATCGTACAAATGAATTAGAATGGATCGTACGAATGAATTAGAATGGATACATTCGTGCGAATGGATTAGAATGGATCGTAATAATAAATTAGAATGGATCATACGAATGAATTAGAATGGATCGTACAAATGAATTAGAATGGATCGTGCGAATGAATTAGAATGGATCATACGAATGAATTAGAATGGATACATTCGTGCGAAAGAATTAGAATGGAACGTACAAATGAATAAGAATGGATCGTACGAATGAATTAGAATGGATCATACGAATGAACTAGAATGGATCGTAGAAATGAATTAGAAAGGATACATTCGTGCGAATGAATTAGAATGGATCGTACGAATGAATTAGAATAGATACATTCATGCAAATGAATTAGAGGGGATCGTACGAATGAATTAGAATGGATCGTACGAATGAATTAGAATGGGTACATTCGTGCGGATGAATTAGAATTGATCGTACGAATGAATTAGAATGGATACATTCGTGCGAATGAATTAGAATGGATCGTACGAATGAATTAGACTGGATCGTACAAATGAATTAGCAGGGATCGTGCGAATGAATTAGAATGGATCGTACGAAAGAATAAGAATTGATACATTCGTGCAAATGAATTAGAATGGATCGTGCAAATAAATAGATCATGCAAATTAATAAGAATGTATCGTACGAATGAATTAGAAACGATACATTCGTGCGAATGAATTATAATAGATAGTACAAATGAATTAGAATGGATCGTGCAAATGAATTAGAATGGATCGTGCGAATGAATTAGAATGGATCGTACGAATGAATTAGAAGGGATGCATTCTTGCGAATGAAATAGAATGGATCGTACGAATGAATTAGAATGGATCGTGCGAATGAATTAGAATGGATCGTGCAAATGAATTAGAATGGATCGTACGAATGAATTAGAATGGATACATCCGTGTGAATGAATTAGAATAGATTGTACGAATGAATTAGAATGGATCATACGAAGGAATTAGAATGAATCATGCGAATGAATTAGAATGGATCGTACGAATGAATTAGAATGGATGCATTCGTGTGAATGAATTAGAATGGATCGTACGAATGAATTAGAATGGCTACATTCGTGCGAATGAATTAGAAGGGATCGTACGAATGATTAGAATAGATAATACGAATAATTTAGAATGAATCTTACGAATGAATTAGAATGGATCATACGAATGAACTAGAATGGATCGTGCAAATGAAATAGAATGGATCGTACGAATTAATTAGAATGGATACATTCGTGCGAAAGAATTGGAATGGATCGTATGAATGAATTAGAATGGATCGTACGAATGAATTAGAATGGATCGTGCGAATGAATTAGAATGGATACATTCATGCGAATGACTTAGAATAGATCGCACGAATGAATTAGAGTGGATCGTATGAATGAATTAGAATGGATCGTACGAATGAATTAGAATAGATCGTACGAATGAATTAGAATGAATACATTCGTGCGAATGAATTAGAATGTATCGTACGAATGAATTAGAATGGATCGTACAAATGAATTAGAATGGATAGTGCAAATGAATTAGAATGGATAGTACGAATGAATTAGAATGGATACATTCGTGTGAATGAATTAGAATGGAACGTACGAATGAATTAGAAAGGATCGTACGAATGATTTAGAATGGATCATACAAGTGAATTAGAATGGATCGCGTAAATGAATTAGAATGGATCGTAAGAATGAATTAGAATAGATACATTCGTGCGAATGAATTAGAATGGATCGTACGAATGAATTAGAATGGATCGTGCGAATGAATTAGAACGGATTGTACAAATGAATTAGAATGGATACATTCGTACGAATGAATTAGAATGGATCGTACAAATGAATTAGATTGGATCGTGGGAATGAATTAGAATAGATTGTACGAATGAATTAGAATGGATACATTCTTGCGAATGAATTAGAATGAATCGTATGAATCAATTAGAATGGATCGTACGAACAAATTAGAATGGATCATACGAATGAATTAGAATGGACACATTCGTGCGAATGAATTCGAATGGATCGTAAGAATGAATTAGAATGGATGCATTCGTACGAATGAATTAGAATCGATGCATTCGTGCGAATGAATTAGAACGGATCGTACGAATGAATGAGAATGGATACATTTGTACGAATGAATTAGAATGGATCGTACAAATGAATTAGAATGGTTCGTGTGAATAAATTAGAATGGATCGTACGAATGAATTAGAATGGATGCATTCATGCGAATGAATTGGAATGGATCGTACAAATGAATTAGAATGGATCGTGCGAATGAATTAGAATGGATGTATTCGTGCGAATGAATTAGAATGGATGCATTCGTGTGAATGAATTAGATCGGATCGTACGAATGAATTAGAATGGATACATTCGTACGAATGAATTAGAATGGATCATACAAATGAATTAGAATGGATCATGCGAATGAATTAGAATGGACCGTACGAATGAATTAGAATGGGAGCATTCATGCAAATGAATTGGAATGGATCGTACGAATGAATTGGAATGGATCGTGCGAATGAATTAGAATAGATACATTCGTGCGAATGAATTATAATGGATCGTACGAATGAATTAGAATGGATCGTACGGATGAATTGGAATGGATCGTACGGATGAATTAGAATGGATCGTGCGCATGAATTAGAATGGACCGTACAAATGAATTAGAATGGATACACTTGTACGAATGAATTAGAATAGATCGTATGAATGAATTAGAATGGATACATTAGTGCGAATTAATTATAATGGATCTTACGCCTGAATTTGAATGGATCTTACGCCTGAATTAGAATGGATCGTACGAATGAATTAGAATGGATACATTCGTGCAAAAGAATTAGAACGGATCGTACGAATGAATTAGAATGGATTGTACGAATGAATAAGAATGGATCGTGCGATTGAATTAGAATTGATCGTATGAATGAATTAGAATTGATACATTCGTGCGAAAGAATTAGAATGGATCGTACGAATGAATTAGAATGGATCATACGAATGAATTAGAATAGATATATTCGTGCGAATGAATTAGAATGGATCGTACGAATGAATTAGAATGGATCGTACGAATGAATTAGAATTGATCGTATGAATGAATTAGAATGGATTGTACGAATGAATTAGAATGGATCGTGCGAATGAATTAGAATGGATCTTACGAATGAATTAGAATGGATACATTCGTGCGAATGAATTAGAATGGAACGTACGAATGAATTAGAATGGATCATACGAATGAATTAGAATGGATTATGCGAATGAATTAGAATGGATACATTCGTTCGAATGAATTAGAATGGATCGTACGAATGAATTAGAATGGATACATTCGTGTGAATGAATTAGAATAGATCAAACGAATGAATTAGAATGGATCGTGCAAATGAATTAGAATGGATCGTGCAAATGAATTAGAATGGATCATACGAATGAATTAGAATGGATACATTCGTGGAAAAGAATTAGAATGGATCGTACGAATAAATACGAATGGATCGTACGAATGAATTAGAATGGATCGTACGAATGAATTAGAATGGATACATTCGTGCGAATGAATTAGAATGGATCATACGAATGAATTAGAATGGATCGTACGAATGAATTAGAATGGATCAAACGAATGAATTAGAATGGATACATTCGTGCGAATAAATTAGAATGGATCATACGAATGAATTAGAATGGATCGTACGAATGAATAAGAATGGATCGTACAAATGAATTAGAATGAATCGTACGAATGAATTAGAATGGATCATGCGAACGAACTAAAATGGATCGTACGAATGAATTTGAATGGATACATGCGAATGAATTAGAATGAATCATATGAATGAATTAGAATGGATCATATGAATGAATTAGAAAGGATCCTACGAAAGAATTAGAATTGATCGTACGAATGAATTAGAATGTATCGTGCGAATGAATTAGAATGGATCGTACGTATTAATTAGAATGGATACATTCGAGAGAATGAATTAGAATGGATCGTATGAATGAATTAGAATGGATCGTACGAATGAATTAGAATGGATTATGCGAATGAATTAGAATGGATAATGCGAATGAATTTGAATGGATGTTACGAATGAATAAGAATGGATACATTCGTACAAATGAATTAGAATGGATCGTACGAATGAATTAGAATGGATTGTGCTACAAAATTAGAATGGATCGTATGAATGAATTAGAATGGATCATACGAATGAATTATAATGGATATATTCGTGCGAATGAATTAGAATAGATCGTACGAATGAATTAGAATGGATCGTACGAATGTATTAGAATGAATCGTGCAAATGAATTTGAATGGATCGTACGAATTAATTTGAATGGGTACATTCGAGCGAATGAATTAGAACGGATCGTACGAATGAATTAGAATGGATCGTACGAATCAATTTTAATGGATCGTACGAATGAATTAGAATGGATAATGCGAATGAATTAGAATGGATGTTACGAATGAATAAGAATGGATACATTCGTGCGAATGAATTAGAATAGATCATACGAATGAATTAGAATGGTTCATATGACTGAATTAGAATGGATCGTACGAATGAATTAGAATGGATCGTACGAATGAATTAGAATGGTTTCATTTGTGCGAATGAATTAGAATAGATCGTACGAAGGAATTAGAATGGATCACACAAATGAATTAGAATGGATCATGCGAATGAATTAGAATAGATCGTACGAATGAATTAGAATGGATACATTCGTGCGAATGAATTAGAATGGATCGTAAGAATGAATTAGAATGGATCGTATGAATAAATTAGAATGGATCATGCGAATAAATTAGAATGGATTGTACGAATGAATTAGAATGGATACATTCGTGCGAATGAAGTAGAAAGAATATATACGTGCAAATTAATTAGAGTGGATCGTACGAATGAATTAGAATGGATCGTACGAATGAATTAGAATAGATACATTCGTGCAAATGAATTAGAAGGGATCATACGAATGAATTAGAATGGATCGTACGAATGAATTAGAATGGATCATACAAATGAATTAGAATGGATCGTGCGAATGAATTAGAATGGATCGTACGAATGAACTAGAACGGATACATTTGTGCGAAGGAATTAGAATGGATCATACGAATGAATTAGAATGGATCGTGCGAATGAATTAGAATGGATCGTACGAATGAATTAGAATGGATCGTATAAATGAATTAGCTGGGATCGTGCGAATGAATTAGTATGGATCGTACGAAAGAATAAGAATGGATACATTCGTGCAAATGAATTAGAATGGATCGTATGAATGAATTAGAATGGATCGTGCGAATGAATTAGAATGGATCGTACGAATGAATTAGAATATATACATTCGTTCGAATGAATTAGAATGGATCATACGAATGAATTAGAAAGGATCGTACGAATGAATTAGAATGGATCGTACGAATGAATTAGAATGGATCATGTGAATTAATTAGAATGGATCGTACGAATGAATTAGAAAAGATACATTCGTTCGAATGAATTAGAATGGATCGTACGAAGGAATTAGAATGGATCGTGCGAATGAATTAGAATGGATCGTGCGAATGAATTAGAATGGATCGTACGAATGAATTTGAATGAATGCATTCGTGCGAATGAATTGGAATGGTTTGTACGAATGAATTAGAATAGATCATGCGAATGAATTAGAATGGATCGTACTAATGAATTAGAATGGATACATCCGTGCGAATGAATTAGAATGGATCGAACGAATGAATTAGAATGAATCGTGCGAATGAATTAGAATGGATCATACAAATGAATTAGAATGGATCGTACGAATGAACTAGAATAGATATATTCGTACGAATGAATTAGAATGGATCGTACGAATGATTAGAATGGATCGTACGAATGATTTAGAATGGATCTTACAAATGAATTAGAATTGATCGTACGATTGAATTTGAATGGATCGTGCAAATTAATTAGAATGGATCGTACGAATGAATTAGAATGGATATATTTGTGCGAATGAATTAGAATGGGTCGTAAGAATGAATTAGAATGAATCGTACGAATGAATTAGAATAGATCATACGAATGAATTAGAATGGATCGTGCGAATGAATTAGAATGGATCGTACGAATGAATTAGAATGGATACATTCGTGCGAATGAATTAGAATAGAACGTACAAATGAATTAGAATGGATCGTACGAATGAATCGTACAAATAAATTAGAATGGATCATACGAATGAATTAGAATGGATCGTACGAGTGAATTAGAATGGATACATTCGTGCGAATGAATTAGAATGGATCGTAAGAATGAATTAGAATGGATCGTACGAATGAGTTAGAATGGATCATACGAATAAATTAGAATGGATCGTGCGAATGAATTAGAATGGATCGTACGAATGAATTAGAATGGATACATTCGTGCGAATGAATTAGAATGGAACGTACAAATGAATTAGAATGGATCGTATGAATGAATTAGAAAGGATCATGTGAATGAATTAGAATGAATCGTACGAATGAATTATAAAGGATACATTCGTGCGAAAGAATTAGAATAGATCATACGAATGAATTAGAATGGATCGTACGAATGAATTAGAATAGATACATTCGTGCAAATGAATTAGAAAGGATCGTACGAATGAATTAGAATGGATCGTACGAATGAATTAGAATGGATACATTCGTGCGAATGAATTAGAATTGATCGTACGAATGAATTAGAATAGATACATTCATGCGAATGAATTAGAAGGGATCGTACGAATGAATTAGAATGGATCATACAAATGAATTAGCAGGGATCGTGTGAATGAATTAGAATGGATCGTACGAAAGAATAGAATGGATACATTCATGCAAATGAATTAGAATGGATCGTACGAATGAATTCGAATGGATCGTGCGAATGAATTAGAATGGATCGTGCGAATGAATTAGAATAGATACATTCGTATGAATTAATATGGATCGTGCGAATGAATTAGAATGGATCCTACGAATGAATTAGAATGGATCGTACGAATGAATAAGAATGGATCATTTGAATTAATTAAAATGGATCGTACGAATGAATTAGAAAATATACATTCGTTCGAATGAATTAGAATGGAACGTACGAAGAAATTAGAATGGATCATGCGAATGAATTAGAATGGATCGTGCGAATGAATTAGAATGGATTGTACGAATGAATTTGAATGGATGCATTCGTGCGAATGAATTAGAATGGTTTGTACGAATAAATTAGAATGGATCGTGTGAATGAACTAGAATGGATCGTACGAATGAATTAGAATGGATACATTCGTGCGAATGAATTAGAATGGATCGTATGGATGAATTAGAATGGATCGTACGGATGAATTAGTATGGATCTTGCGAATGAATTAGAATGGATCGTACGAATGAATTAGAATGGATACACTCGTGCGAATGAATTAGAATGGATCGTACGAATGAATTAAAATTGATACATTCGTGCGAATTAAATAGAATGGATCGTACGAATGAATTAGAATGGATCTTACGACTGAATTAGAATGGATCGTATGAATGAATTAGATAGGTTCGTATGAATGAATTAGAATTGATCGTGCGAATAAATTAGAATGGATCTTACGAATGAATTAGATTGGATCGTATGAATAAATAAGAAAGGATCGTGCGAATGAATTAGAATGAATCGTACGAATGAATTAGAATGGATACATTCGTGCGAAAGAATTAGAATGAATCGTGCGAATGAATTAGAATGGATCGTACGAATGAATTAGAATGGATCGTACGAAAGAATTAGAATGGATACATTCGTGTTAATGAATTAGAATGGATCGTATGAATGAATTAGAATAGATCATGCGAATGAATTAGAATGGATCGTGCGAATGAAATAGAATGGATCGTATGAGTGAATTAGAATAGATACATTCGTGCGAATGAATTAGAATGGATCGTACGAATGAATTAGAATGGATCGTGCGAATGAATTAGAATGGATTATGCGAATTAATTAGAATGGATTGTACGAATGAATTAGAAAAGATACATTCGTGCGAATGAATTATAATTTATAGTACGAATGAATTAGAATGGATCGTGCGAATGAATTATAATAGATCGTGCAAATGAATTAGAATGGATCGTACGAATGAATTAGAATGGATGCATTCGTGCGAATGAATTAGAATCGATCGTATGAATGAATTAGAATAGATCGTGCGAATGAATTAGAATGGATCATGTGAATGAATTAGAATGGATCGTACGAATGAATTAGAATGTATACATCCGTGCGAATGAATTAGAATGGATTGTACAAATGAATTAGAATTGATCGTACAAATGAATTAGAATGGATCTTACGACTGAATTAGAATGGATCATATGAATGAATTAGAATGGATCGTACGAATGAATTAGAATGTATATATCTGTGCGAATGAATTAGAATAGATCGCACGAATTAATTAGAATGAATCGTACGAATGAATTAGAATGAATCTTAGGACTGAATAAGAATGGATCGTATGAATGAATTAGAATGGATCGTACGAATAAACTAGAATGGATCATGCGAATAAATTAGAATGGATCGTACGAATGAATTAGAATAGATACATTCGTGCGAAAGAATTTGAATGGATCGTACAAATGAATTAGAATGGATCATATGAATGAATTAGAACGGATCGTACGAATAAATAAGAAAGGATCGTGCGAATGAATTAGAATGGATCGTACGAATGAATTAGAATGGATACATTCGTGCGAAAGAATTAGAATGGATCGTACGAATGAATTAGAATGGATCGTACGAATGAATTAGAATGGATACATTCGTGCGAATGAATTTGAATGGATCGTACGAATGAATTAGAATGGATCGTACGAAAAAATTAGAATGGATACATTCGTGTGAATGATTTAGAATGGATCGTATGAATGAATTAGAATAGATCGTGCGAATAAATTAGAATGGATCATGTGAATGAATTAGAATGGATTGTTCGAATGAATTAGAATGGATACATTCATGCGAATGAATTAGAATGGATCGTACTAATGAATTAGAATGGATCGTGCGAATGAATTAGAATTGATCATACGAATGAATTAGAATGGATCTTATGAATGTATTAGAATGGATCATGTAAATTAATTAGAATGGATCGTACGAATGAATTTGAAAATATACATTCGAGCGAATAAATGATAATAGATCGTACGAATGAATTAGAATGGATTGTGCGAATGAATTAGAATGGATCGTATGAATAAATTAGAATGGATTCATTCGTGCGAATGAATTAGAATGGATTGTACGAATGAATTAGAATGGATCGCATGAATGAATTAGAATGGATCATATGAATGAATTAGAATTGATCGTACGAATGAATTAGATTGGATACATTCGTGCGAATGAATTAGAATGGATCGTAAGAATGAATTAGAATGGATCGTACGAATGAATTAGAATGGATCGTATGAATAAATCAGAATGGATCGTGCGAATGAATTTTAGTGGATAGTACGAATGAATTAGAATGGATACATTCGTGCGAATGAATTAGAATGGAATGTACAAATGAATTAGAATGGATCGTACGAATGAATTAGAATGTTTCATACGAATGAATTAGAATGGATCATACGAATGAATTAGAATGGATACATTCGTGTGAATGAATTAGAATGGATCATATGAATGAATTAGAATGGATCGTGCGAATGAATTAGAATGGATCCAACGAATGAATTAGAATGGATCGTACGAATGAATTAGAATGGATCATGTGAATTAATTAGAATGGATTATACGAAAGAATTAGAAAAGATACATTCGTTCGAATGAATTAGAATGGATCATGCGAATGAATTAGAATGTATCGTACGAATGAATTTGAATGGATGCATTCGTGCGAATGAATTAGAATGATTTGTACGAAAGAATTAGAATAGATCGTGCGAATGAATTAAATAGATCATACTAATGAATTAGAATGGATACATCCGAGCGAATGAATTAGAATGGATCGTACGAATGAATTAGAATGAATCATGCAAATGAATTAGAATGGATCGTACAAATGAATTAGAATGGATCATACTAATGAACTAGAATAGATATATTCATGAGAATGAATTAGAATGGATCGTAGGAATAATTAGAATGGATCGTACAAATGATTTAGAATGGATCTTGTGAATGAATTAGAATGGATCGTCCGAATGAATTAGAATGGATCGTGTAAATTAATTAGAATGGATCGTACGAATGAATTAGAATTGATATATTCGTGCGAAAGAATTAGAATGGATCGTATGAATGAATTAGAATAGATCGTACGAATGAATTAGAATGGATCGTAATGATGAATTAGAATGGATCGTACAAATGAATTAGAATGGATCGTACGAATGAATTTGAATGGATACATTCGTGCAAATGAATTAGAATGGATCGTAAGAATGAATTAGAATGGATCATATGAATGAATTAGAATGGATCGTACAAATGAATTAGAATGGATCGTGCGAATGAATTAGAATGGATCGTATGAATGAATCAGAATGGATAAATTCGTGCGAAAGAATTATAATGGAACGTACAAATGAATTAGAATGGATCGTACGAATGAATTAGAATGGATCATGCGAATGAATTAGAATGGATCGTACGAATGAATTAGAAAGGATACATTCGTGCGACTGAATTACAATAGATCGTACGAATGAATTAGAATAGATCGTACGAATGAATTAGAATAGATACATTCGTGCAAATGAATTAGAAGGAATCGTACGAATTAATTAGAATGGATCGTACGAAAGAATTAGAATGGATACATTCGTGCGGATGAATTTGAATTGATCGTACGAATGAATTAGAATGGATACATTCGTGCGAATGAATTAGAATGGATCGTACGAATGAATTAGAATGGATCATACAAATGAATTAGCTAGGATCGTGCAAATGAATTAGAATGGATCGTATGAAAGAATAAGAATGGATACATTCGTGCAAATGAATTAGAATGGATCGTACGAATGAATTAGAATAGATCATGCGAATGAATTAATTAGAATGGATCGTGCGAATGAATTAGAATGGATCATACGAATAAATTAGAATGGATACATTCGTACGAATGAATTAGAATGGATCGTACGAATGAATTAGAATGGATCATGCGAATGAATTAGAATGGATCCTACGAATGAATTAGAATGTATCGTACGAATGAATTAGAATAGATCATGTGAATTAATTAGAATGGATTGTACGAATGAATTAGAAAAGATACATTCGTTCGAATGAATTAGAATGGATCGTACGAAGGAATTAGAATGGATCGTGCGAATGAATTAGAATGGATCGTACGAATGAATTTGAATGGATACATTCGTGCGAATGAATTAGAATTATTTGTACGAATGAATTAGAATGGATCGTGCGAATGAATTAGAATGGATCGTACGAATGAATTAGAATGGATACATTCGTGCGAATGAATTAGAATGGATCGTATGGATGAATTAGAATGGATCGTACGGATGATAAAGAATGGATCGTGCAACTAAATTAGAATAGATCGTGTGAATGAATTAAAATGGATACACTCGTGCGAATGAATTATAATGGATCGTACGAATGAATTAGAATTGATCGTACAAATGAATTAGAATTGATACATTCGTGCGAATTAATTAGAATGGATCGTACGAATGAATTATAATGGATCTTGTGACTGAATTAGAATGGATCGTATGAATGAGTTAGAATGGATCGTACGAATGAATTAGAATGGATCGTGCGAATAAATTAGAATGGATCGTATGAATGAATTAGAATAAATACATTCGTGCGAATAAATTTGAATGGATCATACAAATGAATTAGAATGGATCGTACGAATGAATTAGAACCGATCGTACGAATAAATAAGAAAGGATCGTGCAAATGAATTAGAATGGATCGTACAAATGGATTAGAATGGATACATTTGTGCGAAAGAATTAGAATGGATCGTACGAATGAATTAGAATGGATCGTACGAATGAATTAGAATGGATACATTCGTGCGAATGAATTAGAATGGATCGTACGAATGAATTAGAATGGATCGTACGAAAGAATTAGAATGGATACATTCGTGTGAATGAATTAGAATGGATCTTATGAATGAATGAATTAGAATGGATCGTGCGAATGAATTAGAATGGATCGGGCGAATGAATTAGAATGGATACATTCGTGTGAATGAATTAGAATGGATCGTACGAATGAATTAGAATGGATCGTGCGAATAAATTAGAATGGATCATATGAATGAATTAGAATGGATCGTACGAATGTATTAGAATGGATCATGCAAATTAATTAGAATTGATCGTACGAATGAATTAGAAACGATACATTCGTGCGAATGAATTATAATAGATAGTACGAATGAATTAGAATCGATCATGCGAATGAATTAGAATGGATCGTGCGAATGAATTAGAATGGATCATATGAATGAATTAGAATGGATGCATTCTTGCGAATGAATTAGAATGGATCGTACGAAGGAATTAAAATGGATCGTGTGAATGTATTAGAATGGATCGTGCGAATGAATTAGAATGGATCGTACGAATGAATTAGAATGGATACATCCGTGCGAATGAATTAGAATGGATCGTACGAATGAATTTGAATGGATCGTACGAATGAATTAAAATAAATCGTGCGAATTAATTAGAATGGATCGTTTGAATGAATTAGAATGGATACATTCATGTGAATGAATTAGATTGGATCGTACAAATGAATTAGAATGGTTATATTCGTGCGAATGAATTAGAAGGGATCGTACAAATGATTAGAATGGATCGTACGAATGATTTAGAATGGATCTTACGAATGAATTAGAATTGATCATACGAATGAATTAGAATGGATCGTGCAAATGAAATAGAATGGATCTTACGAATGAATTAGAATGGATACATTCCTGCGAAAGAATTGGAATAGATCGTATGAATGAATTAGAATCGATCGTACGAATGAATTAGAATGGATCGTGCGAATGAACTAGAATGGATACATTCGTGCAAATGAATTAAAATAGATCGCACGAATGAATTAGAATGGATCGTATGAATGAATTAGAATGGATCGTACGAATGAATTAGAATAGATCGTACGAATGAATTAGAATGGATACATTCGTGCAAATGAATTAGAATGGATCATACGAATGAATTAGAATGGATCATACGAATGAATTAGAATGGATTGTACGAATGAATTAGAATGGATATATTCGTGTGAATGAATTAGAATGGAACGTACGAATGAATTAGAATGGATCGTACGAGTGATTTAGAATGGATTATACGAATGAATTAGAATGGATCGTGTGAATGAATTAGAATGGATCGTAAGAATGAATTAGAATAGATACATTCGTGCGAATAAATTAGAATGGATCGTACGAATGAATTAGAATAGATCGTGCGAATGAATTAGAACGGATTGTACGAATGAATTAGAATGGATACATTCGTATGAATGAATTAGAATGGATCGTACAAATGAATTAGATTGGATCGTGGGAATGAATTAGAATAGATCGTACGAATGTATTAGAATGGATACATTCGTGCGAATGAATTAGAATGGATCGTACGAATGAATTAGAATGGATCGTACGAACGAATAAGAATGGATCATGCGAATGAATTAGAATGGATACATTCGTGCGAATGAATTCGAATGGATCGTAATATAGAATTAGAATGGATCGTACGAATGAATTAGAATGGATGCATTCGTGCGAATGAATTAGAACGGATGCATTCGTACGAATGAATTAGAATGGATGCATTCATGCGAATGAATTAGAACGGATCGTACAAATTAATGAGAATGGATACATTCGTACGAATGAATTAGAATGGATCGTACAAATGAATTAGAATGGTTCGTGCGAATAAATTAGAATGGATCGTACGAATGAATTAGAATGGATGCATTCATGCGAATGAATTGGAATGGATCGTACGAATGAATTAGAATGGATCGTGCGAATGAATTAGAATGGATGCATTCGTGCGAATGAATTAGAATGGATGCATTCGTGTGAATGAATTAGAACGGATCGTACGAATGAATTAGAATGGATACATTCGTACGATTGAATTAGAATGGATCGTACAAATGAATAAGAATGGATCGTGCGAATGAATTAGAATGAACCGTACGAATGAATTAGAATGGATGCATTCGTGCGAATGAATTGGAAGGGATCGTACGAATGAATTGGAATGGATCGTGCGAATGAATTAGAATAGATACATTCATGCGAATGAATTAGAATGGATCGTACGAATGAATTAGTATGGATCGTACGGATGAATTGGAATGGATCGTATGGATGAATTAGAATGGATCGTGCGAATGAATTAGAATGGATCGTTGAAATCAATTAGAATGGATACACTCGTACGAATGAATTAGAATAGATCGTACGAATGAATTAGAATGGATACATTCGTGCGAAATAATTAGAAAAGATCTTACGCCTGAATTTGAATGGATCTTACGCCTCAATTAGAATGGATCGTACGAATGAATTAGAATGCATACATTCGTGCGAAAGAATAAGAATGGATCGTACGAATGAATTAGAATGGATCGTACGAATGAATAAGAATGGATCGTGCGAATAAATTAGAATTGATCGTACGAATGAATTAGAATTGATACATTCGTGCAAAAGAATTAGAATCGATTGTACGAATGAATTAGAATGGATCGTACGAATGAATTAAAATAGATACATTCGTGCGGATGAATTAGAATGGATCGTACGAATGAATTAGAATGGATCGTACGAATGAATTATAATTGATCGTATGAATGAATTAGAATGGATTGTACGAATGAATTGGAATGGATCATGCGAATGAATCAGAATGGATCTTACGAATGAATTAGAATGGATACATTCGTGCGAATGAATTAGAATGGAACGTACGAATGAATTAGAATGGATCATACGAATGAATTAGAATGGATCGTGCGAATGAATTAGAATAGATCGTATGCATGAATTAGAATGGATACATTCGTGCGAATGAATTAGAATGGATCATACGAATGAAATAGAATGGATACATTCGTGTGAATAAATTAGAATTGATCGTATGAATAAATTAAAATGGATCGTGCAAATGAATTAGAATGGATCGTACGAATGAATAAGAATGGATCTTACGAATGAATTAGAATGGATCGTACGAGTGAATTAGAATGGATACATTCGTGCGAATGAATTAGAATGGATCATACGAATGAATTAGAATAGATCGTACGAATGAATTAGAATGGATCATACGAATGAATTAGAATGGATACATTCGTGCGAATGAATTAGAATGGATCATACGAATGAATTAGAATGGATCGTACGAATGAATTAGATTGAATCGTACGAATGAATTAGAATAGATCATGCGAATGAATTAGAATGGATCGTACAAATGAATTAGAATGGATACATACAAATGAATTAGAATGAATCGTATGAATGAATTAGAATGGATCATACGAATGAATTAGAAAGGATTGTATGAATGAATTAGAATGGATCGTACGAATGAATTAGAATGAATCATGCGAATGAATTAGAATGGATCATACAAATTAATTAGAATGGATACATTCGAGAGAATGTATTAGAATGGATCGTATGAATGAATTAGAATGGATCGTACAAATGAATTAGAATGGATTGTACGAATGAATTAGAATGGATAATGCGAATGAATTAGAATGGATGTTACGAATGAATAAGAATGGATACATTCGTACAAATGAATTCGAATGGATCATATGAATGAATTAGAATGGATTGTGCGACTGAATTAGAGTGGATCGTTTAAATGAATTAGAATGGATCATACGAATGAATTATATTGGATACATTCGTGCGAATGTATTAGAATGGATTGTTCGAATGAATTAGAATGGATCGTACGAATGAATTAGAATGAATTGTGCAAATGAATTAGAATGGATCGTACGAATTATTTAGAATGGATACATTCGAGCGAATGAATTAGAACGGATCGTACGAATGAATTAGAATGGATCGTACGAATCAATTAGAATGAATCGTGCGAATGAATTAGAATGGATCGTACGAATTAATTAGAATGGATACATTCGAGTGAATGAATTAGAGTGGACCGTACGAATTAATTAGAATGGATCGTACGAATGAATTAGAATGGATAATGAGAATGAATTAGAATGGATGTTACGAATGAATACGAATGGATATATTCTTGCGAATGAATTAGAATGGATCGTACAAATGAATTAAAATGGATCGTACGACTGAATTAGAATGGATCGTATGAATGAATTAGAGTGGATCGTACGAATGAATTAGAATGGATTTATTCGTGCGAATGAATTAGAATGGATCGTACGAATGAATTAGAATGGATCGCACGAATAAATTAGAATAGATTGTACGAATGAATTAGAATAGATCGTACGAATGAATTAGAATGGATACATTCGTGCGAATGAATTAGAATGGATCGTAAGAATGAATTAGAATGGATCGTGCGAATGAATTAGAATGGATCGTATGAATGAATTAGAATGGATACATTCGTGCGAATGAATTAGAATGGAACATACAAATGAATTAGAATGGATCGTACGAATAAATTAGAATGGATTATGCGAATGAATTGGAATGGATTGTATGAATGAATTAGAAAGAATACATTCGTGCGAATGAATTAGAATGGATCGTATGAATGAATTAGAATAGATCATACGAATGAATTAGAATAGATACATTCGTGCAAATGAATTAGAAGGGATCGTACGGATGAATTAGAATGGATCGTACGAATGAATTAGAATAGATATATTCGTGCGAAGGAATTAGAATGGATTGTATGAATGAATTAGAATGGATCGTACAAATGAATTAGCTGGGATCGTGCGAATGAATTAGAATGGATCTTACAAAAGAATAAGAATGGATACATTCGTGCAAATGAATTAGAATGGATCGTACGAATGAATTAGAATGGATCGTGCGAATGAATTAGAATGGATCGTGTGAATGAATTAGAATGTATCGTACGAACGAGTTAGAATGGATACATTCGTGCGAATGAATTAGAATGGATAGTACGAATGAATTAGAATGGATCGTGCGAATGAATTAGAATGGATCCTACGAATGAATTAGAATGGATCGTACGAATGAATTAGAATGGATAATGTGAATTAATTAGAATGGATTGTACGAATGAATTAGAAAACATACATTCGTTCGAATGAATTAGAATGGATCATACGAATGAATTAGAATGGATCGTGCGAATGAATTAGAATGGGTCGTGCGAATGAATTAGAATGGATCGTACGAACGAATTTGAATGGATGCATTCATGCGAATGAATTAGAATGGTTTGTATGAATGAATTAGAATAGATCATGCGAATGAATTAGAATGGATCGTACTAATGAATTAGAATAGATACATCCGTGCGAATGAATTTGAATGGATCGTACGAATGAGTAAGAATGAATCGTGCGAATGAATTAGAATGGATCGTACAAATGAATTAGAATGGATCGTACGAATGAACTAGAATAGATATATTCGTGCGAATGAATTAGAATGGATCGTACGAATGATTAGAATGGATCGTGCGAATGATTTAGAATGGATCTTACGAATGAATTAGAATTGATCGTACGAATGAATTAGAATGGATCGTGCAAATTAATTATAATGGATCGTACAAATGAATTAGAATGGATATATTCGTGCGAAAGAATTAGAATGGATCGTACGAATGAATTAGAATAGATCGTACGAATGAATTAGAATGGATTGTAATGATGAAAAAGAATGGATCGTGCAAATGAATTAGAATGGATCGTACGAATAAATTAGAATGGATACATTCATGTGAATGAATTAGAATGGATCGTAAGAATGAGTTAGAATGGAACGTACAAATAAATTAGAATGGAACGTACAAATGAATTCGAATGGATCGTACGAATGAATTAGAATGTATCATGCGAATGAATTAGAATGGATCGTGCAAATGAATTAGAAAAGATACATTCGTGCGAATGAATTAGTATAGAACATACGAATGAATTAGAATGGATCGTACAAATGAATTAGAATAGATACATTCGTGCAAATGAATTAGAAGGGATTGTACGAATGAATTAGAATGGATCGTACAAATGAATTAGAATGGATACATTCGTGCGAATGAATTAGAATTGATCGTACGAATGAATTAGAATGGATACATTCATGCGAATGAATTAGAATGGATCGTACGAATGAATTAGAATGGATCGTACAACTGAATTAGCTGGGATCGTGTGAATGAATTAGAATGGATCGTACGAAAGAATAGAATGGATACATTCATGCAAATAAATTAGCATGGATCGTACGAATGAATTAGAATGGATTGTGCGAATGAATTGGAATGGATCGTACGAATGAATTAGAATGGATACATTCGTGCGAATGAATTAGAATGGATCGTACGAATGAATTAGAATGGATCGTGCGAATGAATTAGAATGGATCCTACGAATGAATTAGAATGGATCGTACGAATGAATTAGAATGGATCATGTGAATTAATTAGAATGGATCGTACGAATGAATTAGAAAAGGTACATTCGTTCGAATGAATTAAAATAGATCGTACAATGGAATTAGAATGGATCGTGCGAATGAATTAGAATGGTTTGTACGAATGAATTAGAATGGATCGTGTGAATGAATTAGAATGGATCGTACAAATGAATTAGAATGGATACATTCGTGCGAATGAATTAGAATGGATCGTGTGAATGAATTAGAATGGTTTGTACGAATGAATTAGAATGGATCGTGTGAATGAATTAGAATGGATCGTACAAATGAATTAGAATGGATCGTGTGAATGAATTAGAATGGATCGTACAGATGAATTAGAATGGATCGTACGGATGAATTAGAATTGTACGAATGAATTAGAATAGATACATTTGTGCAAATGAATTGGATTGCATCGTACGAATGAATTTGAATGGATTGTACGAATGAATTAGAATGGATCGCACGAATGAATTAGAATGGATCGTACAAATGAATTAGAATGGATACATTCGTGCGAATGAATTAGTACGAATCGTACAAATGAATTAGAATTGATCATACGAATGAATTAGAATGGATCGTATGAATGAATTAGAATGGATACATTCGTACGAATGAATTAGAATGGATCGTGTGAATGAATTAGAATGGATCGTACGAATGAATTAGAATGGATCGTGCGAATGAATTACAATGGATACATTCGTGCGAATGAATTAGAATGGATCGTACAAATGAATTAGAATTGATCGTACGAATGAATTAGAATAGATCGTACGAATGAATTAGAATTGATACATTCGTACGAATGAATTAGAAAGGATCGTGCGAATGAATTAGAATGGATCGTACGAATGAATTAGAATGGATACATTCGTGCAAATGAATTAGAATGGATCGTATGAATGAATTAGAATGGATCGTACGAATGAATTAGAATGAATCGTAAGAATGAATTAGATTGGATCGTACGAATGAATTAGAATAGATCGTACGAATGAATTAGAATGGATCGTGCGAATAAATTAGAATGGATACATTCTTGCGAATAAAATAGAATGGACCGTACGAATGATCTAGAATAGATCGTGCGAATGAATTAGAATGGATACATCCGTGCGAATGAATTAGAATGGATTGTGCGAATGAATTAGAATGGATCGTGTGAATGAATTTGAATGGATCGTGCGAATGCATTAGAATGGATCATACGAATGAATTGGAATGGATCGTACGAATGAATTAGAATGGATACATTCGTGCGAATGAATTAGAATGGATCGTACGAATGAATTAGACTGGATCGTACGAATAAATTAGAATGGATACATTCATGCAAATGAATTAGAATGGATCGTACGAATGAATTAGAATGGATCATACGAATAAATTAGAATGGATCGTACGAATGAATTAGAATGGATCATATGAATGAATTAGAATGGTTACATTCGTGTGAATGAATTAGAATGGATTGTACGAATGGATTAGAATGGATCGTACGAATGGATTAGAATGCATTGTACGAATGAATTAGAATGGATCGTACGAATGAATTAGAATGGATACATTCGTGCGAATGAATTAGAATGGATTGTACGTATGAATTAGAATGGATCGTACGAATGAACTTGAATGGATACATACATTCATGCGAATGAATTAGAATGGATCGTATGAATGAGTTAGAATGGATCGTATGAATGAATTAGAATGGATTGCATGAATGAATTAGAATGGATCATATGAATGAATTGGAATGGATCGTACGAATAAATTAGAATGGATACATTCATGCAAATGAATTAGAATGGATCGTACGAATGAATTAGAATGGATCATACGAATGAATTAGAATGGATCGTGCGAATGAATTAGAATGGATCGTACGAATGAATTAGAATGGATCGTACGATGCAATCTAATTCATTCGTACAATGCGTTCTAATCCATTCATACGATCCATTATAATTTATTCGTACGATCTATTCTAATTCATTCGCATGAATGTATCCATTCTAATTCATTCGTACGATCCATTCTAATTCGTTCGTACGATCCATTCTAATTCGTTTGTACGATCCATTCTAATTCATTCGTACGATCCATTCTAATTCATTCGTACGATCCATTCTAATTCATTCGCACGATCCATTCTAATTCATTCGTATAATCCATTCTAATTCATTCCTACGATCTATTCTAATTCATTCGTATGATCCATTCTAATTCATTTGTTCGATCCATTCTAATTCATTCGTACAATCCATTCAAATTCATTCGCATGATCCATTCTAATTCATTCGTACGATTCATTCTAATTCATTCTCACGAATGTAACCTTTCTAATTCATTTGTATGATCCATTCTAATTCATTCGTACGATCCATTCTAATCCAATCGTATGATCCATTCTAATCCATTCGTACGATCCATTCTAATCCATTCGTACGATCCATTCTAATTCATTCGTATGAATGTATCCATTCTAATTTATTCGTACTATCCAATCTAATTCATTCGTACGATCCATTCTAATTCATTCGCACGAATGTATCCATTCTAATTCATTCGTACGATCCATTGTAATTCATTCGTATGATCCATTCTAATTCATTCGCACGATCCATTCAAATTCATTCGCACGATCCATTCTAATTCATTCGTACGATCCATTCTAATTCATTCATACGATCTATTCTAATTCATTCGCACGAATGTATCCATTCTAATTTATTCGCACAATCCAATTTAATTCAAACGTACGATCCGTTCTAATTCATTCACATGATGTATTCTAATTCATTCATATGATCCATTCTAATTCATTCGTATGTATCCATTCTAATTCATTTGTACGATTCACTCTTATTCATTCGCACGATCCATTCTAATTCATTCGTACGATCCATTCTAATTCATTCGCACGAATGTATCCATTCAAATTCATTCGTACGATCCATTCAAATTCATTTGTACGATCCATTCTAATTCATTCGTACGATCCATTCTAATTCATTCTCACAAATGTATCCTTTCTAATTCATTTGTACGATCCATTCTAATTCATTCGTACGATCCATTCTAATCCATTCGTACGATCCATTCTAATCCATTCGTACGATCCATTCTAATTCATTCGCATGAATGTAACCATTCTAATTCATTCGTATGATCCATTCTAATTCATTCCTACGATCCATTCTAATTCATTCGCACGAATGTATCCATTCTAATTCATTTGCACGATCCATTCTAATTCATTCCTATGATCCATTCTAATTCATTCGTACGATCCATTCTAATTCAGTCGCTCAAATGTATCCATTCTAATTCATTCCTACGATCCATTCTAATTCATTCGTACGAACCATTCTAATTCATTCTCACGAATATAACCTTTCTAATTCATTTGTATGATCCATTCTAATTTATTCGTACGATCCATTCTAATCCATTCGTACGATCCATTCTAATCCATTCGTACGATCCATTCTAATTCATTCGTACGATCCATTCTAAACCATTCGTACGATCCATTCTAATTCATTCGCACGAAAGTAACCATTCTAATTCATTCGTACGATCCATTCTAATTCATTCTAATTCATTCGCACGAATGTAACCATTCTAATTCATTCGTACGATCCATTCTAATTTATTCCTACGATCCATTCTAATTCATTCGCACGAATGTATCCATTCTAATTCATTCGTTCGATCAATTCTAATTCATTCGTACGATCCATTCAAATTCATTCGCATGATCCATTCTAATTGATTCGTACGATCCATTCTAATTCATTCTCACGAATGTAACCTTTCTAAATCATTTGTATGATCCATTCTAATTCATTCGTACGATCCATTCTAATCCATTCGTACGATCCATTTTAATTCATTCATACAATCTATTCAGATTCATTCGCACAACTGTATCGTACGATCCATTCTAATTCATTCTCACGAAAGTAACCTTTCTAATTCATTTGTATGATCCATTCTAATTCATTCGTACGATCCATTCTAATCCATTTGTACAATCCATTGTAATTCATTCATACAATCCATTCAGATTCATTCGCACAAATGTATCCATTCAAATTCATTTGTACGATCCATTCTAATTAATTCGCCCGATCCATTCTAATTCAGTCGTATGAATGTATCCATTTTAATTCATTCGTACGATCCATTCTAATTCGTACAATCCATTCTAATCCATTCATACGATCCATTCTAATTCATTCGCACGAATGTAACCATTCTAATTCATTCGTACGATCCATTCTAATTCATTCCTACGATCCATTCTAATTCATTCACACGAATGTATCCATTCTAATTCATTTGCACGATCCATTCTAATTCATTCCTATGATCCATTCTAATTCATTCGTATGATCCATTCTAATTCATTCGCTCGAATGTATCGATTCTAATTCATTCATACGATCGATTCTAATTCATTCGTACGATCCATTCTAATCCATTCGTACGATCCATTCTAATTCATTCGTACAATGCGTTCTAATCCATTCGTACGATCCATTCTAATTCATTCGTACGATCCATTCTAATTCATTTGTACGATCCATTCTAATTCTTTCGCTCGAATGTATCCATTCTAATTCATTCGTACGATCTATTCTAATTCAATCGTATGATCCATTCTAACTCATTCGGTGGATCCATTCTAATTCATTCGTACGATCCATTCTAACTCATTCGCACGATCCATTCTAATTTATTCATACGATCCATTCTAATTCATTCGTACGATCTATTCTAATTCATTCGCATGATCCATTCTAATTCATTCATACGATCCATTCTAATTCATTCGTACAATCCATTCAAATTCATTCATACGATGCAATCTAATTCATTCGCACAAATGTATCTATT
Organism: Chamaelirium japonicum; assembly: GCA_947650365.1. NCBI lineage: Eukaryota > Viridiplantae > Streptophyta > Magnoliopsida > Liliales > Melanthiaceae > Chamaelirium > Chamaelirium japonicum. The sequence goes on from OX393552.1 coordinate 34,611,064, forward strand.
CTAATTCATTCGTACAATGCGTTCTAATCCATTCGTACGATCCTTTCTAATCCATTCGTACGATCCAATCTAATTCATTCGCACAAATGTAACCATTCTAATTCATTCGTACGATCCATTCTAATTTATTCCTACGATCCATTCTAATTTATTCGCACGAATGTATCCATTCTAATTCATTTGCACGTTCCATTCTAATTCATTCCTATGATCCATTCTAATTCATTCGTACGATCCATTCTAATTCATTCGCTCGAATGTATCCATTCAAATTCATTCGTATGATCCATTCTAATTTGTTCATACGATCCATTCTAATTCGTTCGTACGATCCATTCTAATTCGTCCGTACGATCCATTCTAATCCATTCGTACGATCCATTCTAATCCATTCGTACGATCCATTCTAATTCATTCGCACGAATGTAACAATTCTAATTCATTCGTACGATCCATTCTAATTCATTCGCACAAATGTATCCATTCTAATTCATTCGTACGATCCATTCTAATTCATTCACATGATCCATTCTAATTCATTCGTACGATCCATTTTAATTCATTCGCTTGAATGAATTAGAATGCATCATGTGAATGAATTAGAATGGATCATACGTTTGAATTAGATTGGATTGTGCGAATGAATTAGAATGGATACATTCGTGCGAATGAATTAGAATAGATCGTATGAATGAATTAGAATGGATCGTACGAATGAATTAAAATGGATACATCTGTACGAATGAATTAGAATGGATAGTGCGAATGAATTAGAATGGATCGTACGAATGAATAAGAATGGATTGTACGAATGAATTAGAATAGATCGTGTGAATGAATTAGAATGGATCGTACGAAAGAATTAGAATGGATCGTACGAATGAATTAGAATGGATCATACAAATGAATTAGAAAGGATCGTGCGAATGAATTAGAATGGATCGTGCGAATGAATTAGAATGGATCGTACGAATGAATTAGAATGGATCGTCCGAATAAATTAGAATGGATCATACGAACGAATTAGAATGGATCGTATGAACGAATTAGAATGGATCGTACGAATGAATTAGAATAGATACATTCGAGCGAATGAATTAGAATGGATCGTACGAATGAATTAGAATGGATCATAGGAATGAATTAGAATGGATCGTGCAAATGAATTAGAATGGATACATTCGTGCGAATGAATTATAATGGATCGTAGGAATGAATTAGAATGGATCGTACGAATGAATTAGAATGGTTACATTCGTGCGAATGAATTAGAATGGATCGTACGAATGGATTAGAATGGATCGTACGAATGGATTAGGATGGATCGTACGAATAAATTAGAATGGATCGTACAAATGAATTAGAATGGATCGTACGAATGGATTAGAATGGATCGTGCGAATGAATTAGAATGGATACATTCGTACGAATGAATTAGAATGGATCGTACGAATGAATTTGAATGGATCGTACGAATGAATTAGAATAGATCGTACGAATGAATTAGAATGGATCGTACGAATAAATTAGAATGGATCATGTGAATGAATTAGAAAGGTTACATTGATAAGAATGAATTAGAATGGGTCGTACGAATGAATTAGAATGGATCATGCGAATGGATTAGAATGGATCATACGAATGGATTAGAATGGATCGAATGAATGAATTAGAATGGATCGTGCGAATGAATTAGAATGGATCATACGAACGAATTAGAATGGATCGTACGAATGAATTAGAAAGGATACATTCGAGCAAATGAATTAGAATGGATCGTACGAATGAATTAGAATGGATCATAGGAATGAATTAGAATAGATCGTGCAAATGAATTAGAATGGATACATTCGTGCGAATGAATTAGAATGGATCGTAGGAATAAATTAGAATGGATCGTATGAATGAATTAGAATGGTTACATTCGTGCGAATGAATTAGAATGGATCATACGAATGGATTAGAATGGATCGTACGAATGGATTAGAATGGATCGTACGAATGAATTAGAATGGATCGTACAAATGAATTAGAAAGGTTACATTTGTGAGAATGAATTAGAATGGATCGTACGAATGAATTAGAATAGAATGTACAAATGAATTAGAATGGATCGTACGAATGAATTAGAATGGATACATTCGTGCGAATGAATTAGAATGGATCGTACAAATGAATTAGAATGGATCATACGAATGAATTAGAATGGATCGTACGAATGGATTAGAATGTATTGTGTGAATGAATTAGAATGGATCGTATGAATGAATAAGAATGGATCGTACGAATGAATTAGAATGGATCGTACGAATGAATTAGAATGGATCGTACAAATAAATTAGAAAGGTTACATTTGTGAGAATGAATTAGAATGGATCGTACGAATGGATTAGAATGGATCGTACGAATGGATTAGAATGGATCGTACGAATGAATTAGAATGGATCGTACGAATGAATTAGAATGGATCATACAAATGAATTAGAAACGTTACAATCGTGAGAATGAATTAGAATGGATCGTATGAATGAATTAGAATGGATCATGCGAATGAATTTGAATGGATCGTACGAATGAATAAGAATGGATCGTACGAATGAATTAGAAAGGATCGTACGAATGTATCCATTCTAATTCATTCGTACGATCCATTCTAATTCGTTCATATGATCCATTCTAATTCGTTTGTACGATCCATTCTAATTAGTTCGTACGATCCATTCTAATTCATTCGCACGATCCATTCTAATTCATTCGCACGATCCACTCTAATTCATTCGCACAATCCATTCTAATCTAACTCATTCATACGATCTGTTCGGGGGATTTTTCGCTGGTCCGTGCGGGCTGCCTGCAAGACAAAGAAAAGAGAGCGTGAGAACGGCTGGCTCCCTCCGGAGCGCAGACCCTCCGACGCTCAAGTCAGTCACAGTGGCACAACGGCGAGCTGTAATGGACCAAAGAGGAAGGAAAAGGGATTTCGAACCTGTACTATGGAGCCTGGGGGTGAGCATTTATAGCAATCGGCGGCCTACCGTGGCCCGACACGTGGAGATTCTTCCGGCGCCTTCTAGACCCCCCACGTTCTGGCTCGCGTGGGTCTGACAGTCCTTGGTACTCGCGCCCTGACATTCTGTCGTCAGGCCTGCCAGGCGGTTTGAGTGGGGGAGGGAATCTTTCTTGTCGTGGCCAGGTGGCCATTCTGGAATGTTCAAGTCTGGGAGGTCTCGAACTGATTCGAGCGAGCTTCCGTGGACCACGTTTGTCCACGTAGCTTCCGTGGGGTTTTGCCACCTGGCATCTCCTCATACATTGTGGGCGACCTCCGGCGGGGAGCTAAGGTGAGCTCGCCCTCTATTGCTCCGCCTTCTCTTCCACATCTATCAAGAGTCGGACCTCGCGGGAGCAACCTCCTCGATAAACTGGGGAATTCTGGCGAGCTTGGGCGAGCTCCTGAGCGAGCTAGGGGCGAGCTCCTGCGCGAGCTAGGGGCGTTCGCGATGCCGGTGTCTTCGTTATGCATGACGGTCTAACTCCCGCTATCACTGCCAGCGAGTTCTCGCGCGGGCTTGGCGAACTCCGGGGCGAGCTCCTGAGCGAGCTTAGGCGAGCTCCTGGGTGAGCTTGGCGAGCTACGGGGCGAGCTCCTGAGCGAGCTTCTGGGCGATCTCGGGCGAGCTCCGTCGAGCTCAGGCGAGCTCCTGAGCGAGCTTCTGGGCGATTTCAGGCGAGCTCCATCGAGCTCAGGCGAGCTCTTAAGAGTGCTCTTGGCCTGGGCCCTTTCAGCCTAATGTGGATCTCGCTCCCTGTCAAGGTGATTTGGTGAGCACGGGGGAGCGAACTCCTGCGAGCTGCACTCAGATACAAGGTGTCCATCCAGCTCCCTGTGGGGCGAGCTCCTGAGGGGTTGGGAGAGGCGAGCTGCACTCAGATACAAGGTGTCCATCCAGCTCCCTGTGGGGCGAGCTCCTGAGGGGTTGGGAGAGGCGAGCTGCACTCAGATACAAGGTGTCCATCCAGCTCCCTGTGGGGGGGGCGGGCTCCTGATGGGCTGGGAGGGCGAGCTTTTTGGACGGGCTCCCTCGAGAACTCTTATCTCAGATGCGTTTGCAATGCTACCCAAGATATGTGGTTTCTGTCTACCCCCAACATTACCCCCTCCTGAGGGAGTGATCGAGGAAACTCGACGCTTGCTCAGGAGTCTTAGCGAACTCCTATCCCCGGCAATGTGCCTGATATCAATGTCTGCCGTAACCATTTTCTTGCGGGGCGGAGATAGTAGCGATGGCGGCCTGCGCCGAGAACTTTGACTGCCAGTATTTCACAAACGCTGGGCGGGCCACGAGCATCAGCCATGAGCGATCTCCTGCGATGCGAGCTCCTCACATGCGGTCAGGGTCAGCTTCGGGCAAGCTTGGGCGCCTGCCGTGGGCGGTCTGCATCGAGAGTTTTGACTCTCAGTACTTTTCAAAAACGCCGGGCGGGCCACGAGCGTCAGCCACGAGCGATCTCCTTCCGGTGCGAGCTTGTCACACGCGGCCAGGGTCTGCCTCGGGCGAGCCGCGGGCACCTGCCGCGAGCGGTCTGCATCGAGAGTTTTGACTCTCAGTACTTTTCAAACGCTGGACGGGCCACGAGCGTCAGCCACGAGCGATCTCCTTCCGGTGCGAGCTTGTCACACGCGGTCAGGGTCTGCTTCGGGCGAGCTTGGGGCGCCTGCCGCGGGCGATCTTGTGACTTGGGTATCACACCGAATCTCCAACGGTCGCTTCACCTTAACTGCGGCGCGAGGCTCAACGCGGATACAGCGAATCTCATCATGAGACCCCGATCGGCGCGAGACGCGTGTCTCCTCCTCATTTGTCCCTTTCTCTGTCAATAAAGGACAGTGCTGGCGCCGGCGCAGCTTTTTCCACGCGTGGTCCATGTGGCGCTCGACGATTTGAGAGAAGCGAGCTGTCGCTTTGATCGCCGTCACGTCGCCTCGCCGAGCGCGCTTGGGCATTAAATGCGGATCGATTCACCTGTCTCTCGCTCGCCTTTAAATAGGGGACGGGGGGCAATTTTTACTGCTGTGTGAAAACAGCTCTCCCTTCTCCCTTTGCTTCTAGCGCTTTCAGCTCGCTTTAGCCCTTCTGCTCTTATGGCTTCCGCTGCTGACGTTGCTGCTGCTGTTGCTGCCGCTGCTGCTGCCGCCCAGGCCGCTGAGCCCGCCACCGAAAGGGCGGTGGTCTGGCTGCAAAACCCCATCGGGGTGCCTGTCGGGGACAGTATCCGGGCGGCAATCGATCTCCCTCGGGAGATCCTCATCACCGAGATGCCACTCTCGGGGAGGCCGCCCCAGGGCACAGTAGCTTCTGTCGGGCTGCTGTGGTCCGGGCTGCGGTTCCCCCTGAGTCATCTCGCCGGGGAGCTCCTGGAGTTGACGGGGCTTTGCCCCGCCCAACTCTCAGGAAACTCCTGGGGGATACTCTACGGGCTGTCCCAGCTGGAGACCGCTCTGAAGGCTAGGATCCCACTGAGCTACTTGCTCAAAAAGTGGCTCCTCAAGCCCTCACCGGTCTTCAGTACCGCGGGCTGCGGCTACTTCTACCTCGCCGGGCGGCCTGGCGAGGTGCTCCCCTTCTCCACCATCGAGAGCAAGGACCGCCACTGGAAGGACTATCCTTTCGTGGCGGTCGGCGACTGGCGCGGGCGGCACAGCGGAGTCCCGGCTCACCCCGGGGTTCCCCCGACGGCGGTCTTCCGGGAGATCTCCTTCTACAAGGCGGGGAAGAAGAAGTGCATCGCTCCCGACCGGGAGCGATCTCTGGACGAGGCGATCCTCCACTACCTTGGTGGGCGGACTCCAGAGAAGATCACCGCTCCCGACTTCGCCTTCCAGCTGAAGGACGGGAAGACCGGCGCTATTCTGCTGAAGCAGAAAGTGGTCCGGAAGAAGAAAGAGGAGGAGGTCGGCGCTATTCCGCCGATGCAGAACGCCCCTCCTCCCTCTAAAGGGGCCAGCAAGGGGGCAGGGAGCTCCGGAGGCAACCCCCGCAAGAAGGTGGCACGGAGGCGGGCCTCGCCCATCCGCTTCGACGACCCCGACACCCTAGAGATGCTCCGCCAGGGTGAAGCCTCCGCTCCCCCGCCACCTCCTCGCCCGGACGCCGGCCCAGGTCAGCCCACTGCCCCAACTCCCATAGTCCGCCGAAAGATCCAAATGGTCGAGCCCGACGACCCGAACATCGACCTCCCGCTAACCATGGCGGAAGTCGAATCCGGGATGGCTCAAATTTTAATGGGCTACTTTCCGGGCGATCTGACCGTGCCGCTTCGTGTAGCAGTGATGACGCCGGAGATGGAGGCGCGCGGGAAGAAGAAGGCCAAGCGTGCGGGGCCCGCGCCTTCTAACGTCCAGGCGGCGCAACGGCAGAAAGCGCTGGAGGAGGCGGGCTTGGACTCGGAGCCCAGCTGGACGGACTCCGCGGAAGAGGCCTCAGGCCCCGAGGAGGAAGAGCCCGCTCCTCGGCCTTCCCAGGCGGAGCCTTCTGCTTCCGCCCAAGTGGAGAAGCCCGCGACTCCATCAGCTCCCGTACCAGGGGCGGGGTCAAGCGGGCAGGAGCCGCCATCTCCCGCCGACGGGGCAGGGATCCAGCAGGGCGAGTCAGACGCCGTCGCTGCGACCTCCTTGCCGGTGTCGGCTCCTCCTCCCGCGGCCTTTACACCGGAGGCCGCTCCAGCCCCCGCCCCTCCGACCTCGCCTCCTGCAGAGGGCCAGGAGGGAGCGGGCTCCCAGCAGGGCTTAGGGGACCTGGTCTACAGGTCCCCGAGTTTCGTAGACATTGGCTCCGATTCCGAGTCCTTCAGCTCGGAGTCGGAGGCCAAGGGGGCCACGGCGGACCCTCCGAGCCCGTCAGGAGCCGGAGCTCGCCCGGGGGAGGTGATAGCCCCCACTCCTCCCGGCGTGCCCCCTCTTTCCGGAGCTCCCGGCGGTCCCAGCGCGGGTTCCTCTATGGAGGAAGGGAGGGCGCCCCACTACGTGCGGCAGCTGCTGGGCCGCAACGTTTTCGCGCGAGCTCCCTTCGCTTCTATAAGCGAGCGCCTGGCCGAGGTACGCTCCGCACCTGTCTGGGTAAATTTTAGTCTCAATTCTTGCTAACCTCTTTACCTTTCTTATGCAGGCGGAGAAGCAGAGCCAGGCGCTGGCCGCGGAGGTCGCTGGGGCCGGGAAGGCGCTGGCCGCTTTGTTCGATGATTCCCTTCGGGGGTCTGAACGCAAGGTGGACGAGCACATCCACGAGCTCCAGCTAGCCAAGGGCTCCGAGGAGCTGAAGGCGGAGTCAGAGGCACTGCACCGTAGGGTCAAAACCCTGGCGTCAGGCCTCGCCATGGCCGAGGTAGCCAAAGGCCTGTCCGCTACCGCCCTCTTCAAGGCCAAGGCGGAGCGAGACGAAGCTGTGTCCGCCCGGGAGGTCGCGCAGCGGGAGGCGGCTCAACTTCAAGGCGAGGTTGCTGCTCTGAAGACGGAGATCGCTGCCTTGAAAGAGACGCACGCCAACGGCCTTCGGGCTCAGCAAGACCGCCTCCAAACTCAACTGGACGATCTCCTCAAGAAAGGCGCCCTGGCCGCTGTGGAGAAATACAAGACCGAAAGGTCGAAGAAGCGGCGCCGAGGAGACGACAGTGGGGCGGAGACAAGCAAGCCTTGAGCTCGCAGCTTTGCAACAGTTTTTGTAATTCTCGTCTATCAATAAAATTTTCATCTTTTTAAGCTCGACTTTGTGTCTTTTTATCTTTCTTTGCGTTGCTCATGAGTCCGCTCTAGGAGTTCACAGCGACCTCGAGAGTGATACCCCGAGCGAGGCGGCTAATTCGATTCAATCTTTTTATTTTTAAAACATATGCAATACGAAAAACTCGGCATGCTCGCAAAAACTCGACAGTCTCTGAGCCCGGAAAACGTTTAAGCAAACCGAAAGACTTCAAAAACTTCCCTACACTCAGAGACTTAAACCAATTTTATTTTAAAAGAAAACTAATAAGTGCTAGCTGCCCCCTGCCCGGTTAATTTCTCTCGATGGTCCTGTTCGGCGGGCTCGCCCTTCGAGGGGTACGCCAACGCCAGGATGCTTCCGTTCACGGCAGGTGAACGCGAAGGATCCTAGTTAGGCTTAGAGTCCTCTTGGGCAGCGGACTTCCCCGGGAAGCTCAAGGTCGCCCACTGGCTGCCTCTGAGGATCCCGGTCTAGCTTTAAGTCCGCACAACGGCGGACTGCCCCGGGAAGCTCAAGGTCGCCCACTGGCTGCCTCTGAGGATCCCGGTCTTGCTTTAAGTCCGCACAACGGCGGACTGCCCCGAGAAGCTCAAGGTCGCCCACTGGCTGCCTCTGAGGATCCCGGTCTTGCTTTAAGTCCGCACAACGGCGGACTGCCCCGGGAAGCTCAAGGTCGCCCACTGGCTGCCTCTGAGGATCCCGGTCTTGCTTTAAGTCCGCACAACGGCGGACTGCTTTGTAGATCAAGCGAGCTCTTGGTGCAGCGAGCTTCCGGGTGGAATTCTTTGTGGAAAATCCCGTCATTCATTCATAACCTCTAACGATAATTTACAAAAATTCACTTAGGCATAGAACTTGCGAAGGTGCAAAGCATTCCAAGGCCGCTCTAACAAATCGCCTTCAGCGGTCATCAACTGGTAAGCCCCCGAGCCACGCGCTTCGTGTATTATGTAGGGACCCTCCCAGTTCGCCGCGAGCTTCCCTGCATTAGGCTCCTGCGTGTTTGCGAACACCTTTCTCATCACCATGTCCCCGGCTTTGAATGCCCGATGGCGGACTCTTTTGTCATAGGCGCGCTTCATTTCTTGTCGGTACCCAGCGAGATGTAGATTGGCGCGCTCTCGTCTTTCTTCGAGCTGGTCTAGGGAGTCAGCGAGCAGAACGTCGTTATCGACCTCACCTGCAGCAAGCTTTCTTTCCGTTGGCAGCTCGGCTTCGATGGGCAGCACGGCTTCACACCCGTAAGTCAGGCTGAAAGGCGATTCGCCGGTCGAGCGACGTGGAGTGGTACGATAGGCCCACAGCACGCCGTCGAGCTCCTGCTCCCATAGTCCTTTCTTTCCTTCCAACCTTTTCTTGAGGTTATCTAGGATTACTCGGTTCGTTGCTTCGGCCTGCCCGTTGCTTTGAGGGTACCTCGGAGACGAGAACCTTAGGTCGACCCTGTATTCGATGCAAAAGCTTCTGATCAAGCGATTGTCGAACTGGCGACCATTGTCGGTGATGAGCACTCGGGGTAGCCCAAAGCGACAGAAAATATTCTTCCAAAGGAAGTCTTTGACTTGCTTCTCACCAATCTTAGCTAGCGGGACCGCTTCCACCCATTTGGTGAAGTAGTCCGTAGCTACTAAGATGAATTTCTTCTGTCGGGTAGACACAGGGAAAGGTCCCACAATGTCCAACCCCCATTGCTGGAAAGGCCAGGGGCTCGCCAGAGGATGCAGTTCTTCTGCGGGCATATGGTTCGTGGTGGCGTGCTTCTGGCACTGGATGCACCTCTGGGCGACCTTCAAAGCGTCTTGCTCCAGAGTGGGCCACCAGTATCCTTGCCTTCGTACTTTCGCAGCAAGAGACCGCCCACCAGCGTGGTTTCCCAGCTCGCCAGAGTGAATGCACTTTAGAACTTCTTCGGTTTCCGGGCTCTCGACGCAACGGAGACTTGGCCCGCCAAAGGATCTTCGAAAAAGGCGATCCCAGCGAATGAGATAGCGCCCAGCGCATTTCTCCACTCGCCGGGCTTCCTCTCTATCCTCTGGTAGCTCGCCCTTCTGGAGAAAGCGAAAAATGGGGGCGGTCCACCCGCTGAGTGGTACGTTGGCGGAGACTTGGTTAACAGCGGGCTCCATCAGTTGGAGCCGAGACTGACTTTGGACTTCGATGAGAATCTGGCGAGCCTCTGATGTTCCCAGCAAAGAGGCGGCGTTTGCCAAAGCATCAGCTCGCCTATTATCGGCTCGCGGAATTTGCTCGAAGGAAATCTTTTCGAACTCCGCGGCCTTGTGCTTCACCAGATCCACGTAGCCCGCCATTCGTGCGTCCCGAGAGGCGTACTCCCCATTGACTTGGCAAACAATTAGCTGGGAATCGCTAAAGACCTTCAGGCGTTTGGCGCCTACCTCTTTGGCGAGCTCCAGGCCTGCCAGCAGCGCCTCATATTCCGCCTCATTGTTGGTAGCGGCGAAATCCAGTCGGACTGACTTTTCCAGAAGTACCGACTGGGCGATCAGTGCGACCCCGATCCCAGCCCCCAAAGCGTTGGAGGATCCATCGACGAATAATTCCCAGCCTGCCTCCTCTGAACGCTTAGTTGGAGGATGCTCGCCTTGATTGTCCAAGAACCTCGCCTTCCCAGGGTGTGCCTCAGTTGGCTCATCCTCCCGGTACTGGACCGGTTCTTCTATGGGGAAGTCCGCCAAGAAATCGGCGAGCGCCTGTCCTTTGACCGCAACTCGAGGGACATACTCCAAGCCGTAGGCGGCGAGCTCGGCGGACCAACGGTAGAGCCTGCCGGCTACTGAGGGCCTGGAGAGCGCGCTCTTTAGAGGGTGCTCCGTGATGACCTTGACAGGGTGCGCCGAGAAGTAGGGGTGGAGCTTTCTCGCGGTAAGGACCAAGGCCAATGCGACCTTCTCGATTGGTCGATACCGGAGCTCGGCGGGAAGCATCGTGTGGCTTACAAAGTAGACAGGCCGCTCCACCTTTGCTTCTTCCACAACCAGGACCCCGCTCACCGCATTCTCAGTGACCGCAAGGTACACGCCGAGTTCGGCGCCCTCTTTTGGTGCCGCTAAGATCGGTGGGCTCGCCAGGTAGTCCTTGATCTTTTGGAAGGCGTGCTCGCACTTCTCATCCCAACAAATGCTTGCTCCTTTTCGTAGCAGCTCGAAAAGAGGTCGGCAGTTGTCTGAGGATTTGGAGATGAACCGATTGAGCGCGGCGATTCGCCCGCTCAGCCTCTGGACTTCCTGCCGGGTCCTCGGCGCGGGCATCTCGACAAGTGCTCGGATCTGCCCAGGGTCGGCCTCGATCCCCCTGTGGGTGACCAGGTACCCGAGGAATTTCCCCGACGTCACCCCGAATGCGCACTTCGCCGGGTTTAGCCTCATTTGGTACTTTCTCAGTACCTCGAAGGTTTCGCGGAGATCGGCAACATGCCCCTCCCTCTCCCGACTCTTCACCAGGAGGTCGTCTACATAAACTTCGACGTTTCTGCCGATCTGATCTTTGAACATCTGAGTGACTAGCCTTTGGTAGGTCGCTCCAGCGTTCTTAAGTCCGAACGGCATCACTCGATAGCAGTACAACTTCTGGTAGCCCGCTCCGGAGTAGAAGGCGGTCTTCTCCTGATCGTCGGCGTGGAGAGGTATCTGGTTATACCCAGAATATCCATCCATGAAGGACAGGGCCTGGAACCCGACAGCTGCGTCGACCAGTGCGCCTATTCTCGGAAGAGGAAATCCATCCTTCGGGCATGCCTTGTTGAGGTCGGAGAAGTCGATGCACACCCTGACCGCTCCGCTCTTCTTTGGCACCGCCACGATATTGGAGATCCACTCGGGGAAGTGCGCCTCGCGGATGAAGCCCGCTCGCTCCAGCTTGTCTATCTCTGCCGCCACTGCAATGGACTTTGCAGCAGGTATGTGCCGAGCTTTCTGCTTGACCGGCGGGAACTCCTTCATGGTGTGCAGACGATGACAGGCGACCTCCGGGTCAATCCCTGGCATGTCCGCGAAGCTCCAGGCGAATACGTCACGGTATTCCCTGAGCAAGTTGGTTATGGCCAGGACCTCGCCCTTGGCTAGCGAGGTCCCGAGGCTAACAACTCCTGGCCCTTCCTTGCCGCCAATGTCGACCTCTTGAAGTGGTTCGGCAATTGGAAAACTTCCTCTCTTGGGGGTTGTCGAGCGACCTCCCTCCTCCAACTTAAGGTCCACACCGCTCCCACCCGGGGGTGGAGTAGGGGACTTAAGCGAGGAGGCCTCCAGCGGGCTCCCCAATAGCTCGCTCGTAGCGGGCGGTAATTGCTAGGAGGGTGCGGGCCTCTTGGCCTCGGCGACCTCCATGTCCCTGAGGTGAAGGACATCCTGCTCGCATCGGGTAGCGGCTACCTGATCACCCCGAATTACTACGACCCCGCTCGCGGTCGGGAATTTGAGGGCCTGATGGTTGGGTGAAGCTACCGCATTCATTTGCCTTAGCCAAGGCCGCCCAAGGATGGCGTTAAATGCGGAACTTCCATCCACTACCGCGAAGCGGACTTGGCGAGCCTCTGGGCCAGCGGTCACCGTAAGGGTTATCTCCCCTGCCACTCTGGCGACCTCTCCGGTGAACCCACTGAGGGAGCTCGTCGAGGGAGACAGGTCGGCGAGCCTCAACCCCATTCGCAGGTAGGCCGACAGAAAAAGGATGTCCACGGCGCTCCCCGGATCAACCAGAGCTCGCCTCACCTCGATGTTAGCCATCATCAGGCGTATGACGAGGGGGTCATTGTGGGGCGTAACGACCCCAGTCATGTCATCTTCCGAAAACCAGAGAAAATCGCGGGCTTCCACCCTTGGTGCTTGAAGTAAAGTAGGAGTTAGCGAGACGGAAAATACCTTTTGTGCCCGCTCCATCTCCCTGACTCGTCGGCGGGCTTCATTACTGGATCTCGGGCCGCACAGCCGCCCGCTAATGGTATGGCAGATCGCCGGTCCTTCCGCGGGAGGCAGAGGCAGGGCGGGCTCAGCGGGCCCCGGGCGATCTCCCTCCCGAGGGGCCCGTGTCGGTACTACCTCGAACCTCCTTGGAGGCGAAATAAACTGATTCAAGTGGCCCTGGGTGACCAAGTCCTCGAGGTGGTTCTTGAGAGCCCGGCATCTGTTAGTGTGATGCCCAGGGCTTTGATGAAAGGCGCACCGCCGCGAGTTGTCGGTAGAGCCAGGCTCTCCGACCTGTAGGGGTGGCGGGTACTGGAAGAAAGGTTCATTCCGAATCTGATGGAAGATTTGTCCTGGCGAGTGGGTCAGCACGGTGAAATCCCGCTCCCCGGGTCCTGGAGGCAGGCGCCAGTTCGCCGGCCTTCCAGCGACAGCCGTGGGGGCTTCAGCGGGCTGTTCAGCAGGAACAGCGGGCGGTCCAGGCAAAGCCACCACCAGGGGCACCTCCCTTCTCTCCACGGCCTTGACGACGAGCGGTCGCGGGGCCGGAGGAGGTCGCTGCTCGACTGCCTTTCCCTTTCGGTCTAGCACAGCGTCTTCAAGCTTGATGTGTTGCTGGACCAGGGCAAATAGTTCGACCATCGTGCGAGGGTCCTTGATCACTAGAGCGTCATGAAGCTTGCAACCCTCGGGGAGGGCGCTTCTGAAAGCGCTCACCACGGTACGATCTTGGCCCGCCGCGTCTTCCAGAGCGAGGTAGGCGCTCCGGAATCGCGTTGCGAAGCACCGGAGCGTCTCGCGAGCTCCCATGGTTAAAGTAAACAGAGACTCGATTCTCTTCGGGGGCTGCCTATTGCAGCGATACTGCTCCAGGAATAGCCTAGAGAGAGTTGGAAAGTCGGGGATCGTGCCGGGCGGCAACTTGTGAAACCAGTTCAATGCCGAGCCGGTCAAACTGCTCGGGAATGCTCGGCACAAGACGTGGTATTGGTCCCGGAAAAACAGAAGCTTTCTGTAAGCCAAGAGATGGTCAACGGGATCCTGCGACCCGTCGAACAATACAAACTTCGGGGGGGTCCAGTGGTACGGAAATCCCCCTTGGTGGACCTCGCTGGTGAAAGGCGAGCTACCTCCGTGGGCGGCAAGGTCTTCAAGTAAATCTACTGGCGCACTAGGTCGCCGCCAGCGCCCGGGGAGAACTCCCAGAGGCGGCTGCGCAGGTCCTAGGCGGTCTCGTACGCTCCCTTGTGGCGAGGTCGGCCCCACCCCGTGGCGACCCTCGGGGGCAACCGCTCGGCGGGCTCCTTGCTGTCCACCCACGGATTCCTTCGGCGCGTCAGTTGGTCTGTGGGAGGCCGTTGCCTCTCGAGCTCCTGAAGATATTTCCACCGCGGGCTCTTTCCCTCGTCGCCGATGGCGTGGGTCGCGATCCCGCTCTAGAGATCTTGCCTCCGACCCCTCAGAATCGGCGCTCCGGCTACGGCGGCAGGGAATGGTCGCGCGCGAGGTCGCCTGGTTGCTAGATCGCTGGGTGACTAGCTTCTGCAACCTTGTGAGCGGGGTTTCCGGCACCCCGCGTACAGCCGCTCTCCCGACTGGGGGTTCCGGTTGGGAAACCTGCCGCACCGGAGCGACCGTGGGCGGTCGCGATGTTGACGCCGGTGGTCGCACCGGAGACACCGTCTTCGCCGGCCCAGATCGTCGGCTGGCCGTCGGAGCCTGACGCAATCGTGTCAGCTCCTCCATCATCGCCCGCTGGGTGGCCAACATCTCCAACAAGAGTTGGTCGCTGAGCGGGACCTGGGGCTGAGGGGTCTCGACTGGAGGCTCGCTGCGCGCAGATCTGGCACGAGTCCTCGGTCGCCTGCGTCCCCTTGTCGCCGGAGCCATCCTTGAGGTTACGAGAGCGAACTGCGCTCAACCGCGTGGTCGTGGGCGTTCTCGCAGGAACCAGTCGAAGATCCCACAGACGGCGCCAAATGTTCGGGGGATTTTTCGCTGGTCCGTGCGGGCTGCCTGCAAGACAAAGAAAAGAGAGTGTGAGAACGGCTGGCTCCCTCCGGAGCGCAGACCCTCCGACGCTCAAGTCAGTCACAGTGGCACAACGGCGAGCTGTAATGGACCAAAGAGGAAGGAAAAGGGATTTCGAACCTGTACTATGGAGCCTGGGGGTGAGAATTTATAGCAATCGGCGGCCTACCGTGGCCCGACACGTGGAGATTCTTCCGGCGCCTTCTAGACCCCCCACGTTCTGGCTCGCGTGGGTCTGACAGTCCTTGGTACTCGCGCCCTGACATTCTGTCGTCAGGCCTGCCAGGCGGTTTGAGTGGGGGAGGGAATCTTTCTTGTCGTGGCCAGGTGGCCATTCTGGAATGTTCAAGTCTGGGAGGTCTCGAACTGATTCGAGCGAGCTTCCGTGGACCACGTTTGTCCACGTAGCTTCCGTGGGGTTTTGCCACCTGGCATCTCCTCATACATTGTGGGCGACCTTCGGCGGGGAGCTAAGGTGAGCTCGCCCTCTATTGCTCCGCCTTCTCTTCCACATCTATCAAGAGTCGGACCTCGCGGGAGCAACCTCCTCGATAAACTGGGGAATTCTGGCGAGCTTGGGCGAGCTCCTGAGCGAGCTAGGGGCGAGCTCCTGCGCGAGCTAGGGGCGTTCGCGATGCCGGTGTCTTCGTTATGCATGACGGTCTAACTCCCGCTATCACTGCCAGCGAGTTCTCGCGCGGGCTTGGCGAACTCCGGGGCGAGCTCCTGAGCGAGCTTAGGCGAGCTCCTGGGTGAGCTTGGCGAGCTACGGGGCGAGCTCCTGAGCGAGCTTCTGGGCGATCTCGGGCGAGCTCCGTCGAGCTCAGGCGAGCTCCTGAGCGAGCTTCTGGGCGATTTCAGGCGAGCTCCATCGAGCTCAGGCGAGCTCTTAAGAGTGCTCTTGGCCTGGGCCCTTTCAGCCTAATGTGGATCTCGCTCCCTGTCAAGGTGATTTGGTGAGCACGGGGGAGCGAACTCCTGCGAGCTGCACTCAGATACAAGGTGTCCATCCAGCTCCCTGTGGGGCGAGCTCCTGAGGGGTTGGGAGAGGCGAGCTGCACTCAGATACAAGGTGTCCATCCAGCTCCCTGTGGGGCGAGCTCCTGAGGGGTTGGGAGAGGCGAGCTGCACTCAGATACAAGGTGTCCATCCAGCTCCCTGTGGGGGGGGCGGGCTCCTGATGGGCTGGGAGGGCGAGCTTTTTGGACGGGCTCCCTCGAGAACTCTTATCTCAGATGCGTTTGCAATGCTACCCAAGATATGTGGTTTCTGTCTACCCCCAACACGATCCATTCTAAGTCATTCATACGATCCATTCTAATTCATTCGCATGAATGTATGTATCCATTCTAGTTCATTCGCACGAATGTATCCATTCTAATGCATTCGTACGATCTATTCTAATTCATTCTCACAAATGTAACCTTTCTAATTCATTTGCACGATCCATTCTAATTTATTCGCACTATCCATTCTAATTCATTTGTATGATCCATTCTAATTCATTCGTACGATCCATTCTAATCCATTCGTATGATCCATTCTAATCCATTTGTACGATCCATTCTAATCCATTCGTACGATCCATTCTAATTCATTCGTACGATCCATTCTAATTCATTCGCACGAATGTATCCATTCTAATTCATTCGTACGATCCATTCTAATTCATTCGCACTATCCATTCTAATTCATTCGCACGATCTATTCAAATTCATTCGTACGAGCCATTCTAATTCATTCGTACGAATGTATCCATTCTAATTCTTTTGTACGATCCATTCTAATTCATTCGTATGATCAATTCTAATTCATTCGCACGATCCATTCTAATTCATTCGTATGATCCATTCTAATTCAATTCGTGCAATCCATTCAAATTCATTCGCACAAATATATCCATTCTAATTCATTCGTATGATCCATTCTAATTCATTCGCTCGAATGTATCCATTCTAATTCATTCGTACGATCCATTCTAATTCATTCGCACGATCCATTCTAATTCATTCGTACGATCCATTCTAATTCATTCGTACGATCCATTCTAATCCATTCGTACGATCCATTCTAATTCATTCATATGATCCATTCTAATCCATTCGTACGATCCATTCTAATTCATTCTCACGAATGAAACCTTTCTAATTCATTTGTATGATCTATTCTAATTCATTCATATGATCCATTCTAATCCATTCGTACGATCCATTCTAATCCATTCGTACGATCCATTCTAATTCATTCGTACGCTCCAATCTTATCTATTCGTACGATCCATTCTAATTCATTCGTACGATCCATTCTAATTCATTCTCACAAATATATCCATTCTAATCCATTCGTACGATCCATTGTAATCCATTCGTACGATCCATTCTAATCCATTCGTACGATCCATTCTAATTCATTCGTACGATCCATTCTAATCCATTCGTACGATCCATTCTAATTCATTCGTACGATCCATTCTAATTCATTCTCACAAATGTAACCTTTCTAATTCATTTGTACGATCCATTCTAATTCATTCGTATGATCCATTCTAATTCATTCCTACGATCTATTCTAATTCATTCGCTCGAATGTATCCATTCTAATTCATTCGTATGATCCATACTTATTCATTCGTACGATCCATTCAAATTCATTCGCATGATCCATTCTAAGTCATTCGTACGATCCATTCTAATTCATTCTCATGAATGTAACCTTTCTAATTCATTTGTATGATCCATTCTAATTCATTCGTACGATCCATTCTAATCCATTCGTACGATCCATTCTAATCCATTCGTACGATCTATTCTAATCCATTCGTACGATCCATTCTAATTCATTCTCACAAATGTAACCTTTCTAATTCATTTGTACGATCCATTCTAATTGATTCGTATGATCCATTCTAATTCATTCGTACGATCCATTCAAATTCATTCGCATGATCCATTCTAGTTCATTCGTACGATCCATTCTAATTCATTCTCACGAATGTAACCTTTCTAATTCATTTGTATGATCCATTCTAATTCATTCATACGATCCATTCTAATCCATTCGTACGATCCATTCTAATCCATTCATACGATCCATTCTAATTCATTCGTACGATCCATTCTAATTCATTCTTACAAATATAACCTTTCTAATTCATTTGTACGATCCATTCTAATTCATTCGTACGATCCATTCTAATCCATTCGTACGATCCATTCTAATCCATTCGTACGATCCATTCTAATTCATTCGCACGAGTGTAACCATTCTAATTCTAATTCATTCGTACGATCCATTCTAATTCATTCGCACTATCCATTCTAATCCATTCGTACGATCCATTCTAATTCATTCGTACGATCATTCGTTCGATACATTTGTACGAATGAATTAGAATGGATCGTACGAATGAATTAGAATGGATCGTACGAATGAATTAGAATGGATAGTGCGAATGAATTAGAATGGATCAAACGAATGAATTAGAATTAGAATGGTTACATTCGTGCGAATGAATTAGAATGGATCGTATGAATGGATTAAAATGGATCGTACGAATGGATTAGAATGGATCGTACGAATGAATTAGAATGGATCATACAAATGAATTAGAAAGGTTACATTTGTGAGAATGAATTAGAATGGATCGTACGAATGGATTAGAATGGATCGTACGAATGGATTAGAATGGATTGTACGAATGAATTTGAATGGATCATCCAAATGAATTAGAATGGTTACATTCGTGAGAATGAATTAGAATGGATCATGCGAATGAATTAAAATGGATACATTTGTGCGAATGAATTAGAATGGATCCATTCAAATTCATTTGTATGATCCATTCTAATTCATTCGCACGATCTATTCTAATTCATTCATACGATCCATTCTAATTCATTCATACGATCCATTCTAATTCATTCCTACGATCCATTCTAATTCATTCGCACGAATGTATCCATTCTAATTCATTTGCATGATCCATTCTAATTCATTCATACAATCCATTCTAATTCATTCGCTCGAATGTATCCATTCTAATTCATTCATACGATCCATTCTAATTCATTCGTATGATCCATTCTAATTCACTCATACGATCTATTCTAATTCATTCGCACGATCTATTCTAATTCATTCATACAATCGATTCTAATTCATTCGCACTATCCATTCTAATTCATTCGTACGATCCATTCTAATTCATTCACACGATCCATTCTAATTCATTCGTATGATCCATTCTAATTTATTCGTTCAAATATATCCATTCTAATTCATTCATACGATCCATTCTAATTCATTCGCACGATCCATTCTAATTCATTCGCCCGAATGTATCCATTTTAATTCATTTGCACGATCCATTCTAATTCATTCGTACGATCCATTCTTATTCAATCATACGATTCATTCTAATTCATTCGCACAATCCATTCTAATTCATTCGTACGATCCATTCTAATTCATTCGGATGAATGTATCCATTCTAATTCATTTGCACGATCCATTCTAATTCATTCCTATGATCCATTCTAATTCATTCGTAGGATCCATTCTAATTTATTCGCTCGAATGTATCCATTCTAATTCATTCGTACGATCCATTCTAATTCGTTCGTACGATCCATTCTAATTCGTTCGTACGATCCATTCTATTTCATTCGTACGATCATTTCTAATTCATTCGCACGATCCATTCTAATTATTTTATATGATCCATTCTAATTCATTCGCACGAATGTATCCATTCTAGTTCATTCGTACGCTCCATTCTAATTCATTCGTACGCTCCATTCTTATTCATCGCACAAATGTATCCATTCTAATTTATTCGTACGATCCATTCAAATTCAATCGTATGATCCTTTCTAATTCATTCGTACGATACATTTGTGCGAATGAATTAGAATGGATCATACGATTTAATTTGAATGGATCGTACGAATAAATTAGAATGGATACATTTGTGCGATGAATAAGAATGGACCATTCTAATGCGTTCGTACGATCCATTCTAATTCATTCGTCCGATCCATTCTAATTCATTCGCACGAATGTATCCATTCTAATTCATTCGTACAATCCATTCTGATTCATTCGCACGATCCATTCTAATTCATTCGTATGATCCATTCTAATTCATTCCTACGATCCATTCTAATTCATTCGTACGATCCATTCTAATTCATTCGCATGAATGTATCCATTCTAATTCATTCGTACAATCCATTCTAATTCATTCGCACGATCCATTCTAATTCATTCATATGATCCATTCTAATTCATTCCTACAATCTATTCTAATTCATTCGCTTGAATCTATCCATTCTAATTCATTCGTTCGATCTATTCTAATTCATTCGTACGATCCATTCAAATTCATTCGCATGATCCATTCTAATTCATTTGTATGATCCATTCTAATTCATTCCTATGATCTATTCTAATTCATTCGCTCGAATGTATCCATTCTAATTCATTCGTACGATCCATTCTAATCCATTCGTACGATCCATTCTAATTCATTTGCACGAATGTAACCATTCTAATTCATTCGTACGATCCATTCTAATTCATTCGCTCGAATGTATCCATTCTAATTCATTCGTACGATCCATTCTCATCCATTCGTATGATCCATTCTAATTCATTCGTATGATCCATTCTAATTCGTAGGAATGAATTAGAATGGATCGTACGAATGAATCAGAATGGATCGTGCAAATAAATTAGAATGGATACATTCGTGCAAATGAATTAGAATGGATCGTACAAATGAATTAGAATGGTTACATTCTTGTCAATGAATTAGAATGGATCGTACGAATGAATTAGAATGGATCATACAAATAAATTAGAAAGGTTACATTCATGAGAATGAATTAGAATGGATCGTACGAATGAATTAGAATGGATAATGCGAATGAATTTGAATGGATCGTACGAATGAATTAGAATGGATCGAACGAATGAATTAGAATGTATACATTCGAGCGAATGAATTAGAATAGATCGTAGGAATGAATTAGAATGGATCGTATGAACGAATGAATTAGAATAGATCGTACGAATGGATTAGAATGGATCGTACGAACGAATTAGAATGGATCGTATAAACGAATTAGAATGGATCGTACGAATGAATTAGAATGGTTACATTCGAGCGAATGAATTAGAATGGATCGTACGAATGAATTAGAATGGATCATAGGAATGAATTAGAATGGATCGTGCGAATGAATTAGAATGGATCGAACGAATAAATTAGAATGGATACATTCGTGTGAATGAATTAGAATGGATTGTACGAATGAATTAGAATGAATCATACGAATGAATTAGAATGGATCGTGCGAATGAATTTGAATGGATCGTACGAATGAATTAGAATGAATCGTACGATCGATCCATTCTAATTTATTCGCACGATCTATTCTAATTCATTCGCACGAATGTATCCATTCTAATTCATTCCTATGATCTATTCTAATTTAGAATGGATCGTACGAATGAATTAGAATAGATCGTAGGAATGAATTAGAATGGATCGGACGAATGAATTAGAATAGATACATTTGTACGAATGAATTAGAATGGATCATACGAATGAATTAGAATGGATCCACCGAATGATCGTACGAATGGATTAGAATGGATACATTTGTACGAATGAATTAGAATGGATCACACGAATGAACTAGAATGGATCGTACGAATGAATTAGAATGGATCGTACAAATGAATTAGAAAGGTTACATTTGTGAGAATGAATTAGAATGGATCGTACGAATGAATTAGAATGGATCGTACGAATGAATTAGAATGGATCGGACGAATGAATTAGAATGAATCGTACGATCCATTCTAATTCATTCTCACAAATGTAACCTTTCTAATTCATTTGTACGATCCATTCTAATTCATTCGTACGATCTATTCTAATTCATTCGCACGATCCATTCTAATTCATTCGTACGATCCATTCTAATTCATTCGCACGATCCATTCTAATTCATTCGTACGATCCATTCTAATTCATTCGCTCGAATGTAACCATTCTAATTCATTCGTACGATCCATTCTAATTCATTCCTACGATCCATTCTAATTCATTCTCACGAATGTATCCATTCTAATTCATTTGCATGATCAATTCTAATTCATTCGTACGATCCATTCTAATTCATTCCTATGATCATACGAATTTATTCGCAAGAATGTATCCATGCTAATTTATTCGTACGAATGTATCTATTCTAATTCATTCGCACTATCCATTCTAATTCATTCGTACGATCGATCCATTCTAATTTATTTGCATGATCCAATCTAATTCATTCCTATGATCCATTCTAATTCATTCGTATGATACATTCATACGACTGAATTAGAATGGATTGTACGAATGAATTAGAATTGATCATACGAATGAATTAGAATGGATCGTACGAATGAATTAGAATGGATCGTGCAAATGAATTAAATGGATCGTACGAATGAATTAGAATGGATATATTTGAACGAATAAATTATAATGGATCGTACAAACAAATTAGAATGGATCGTACGAATGCATTAGAATGGATCGTACGAATGAATTAGAATGGATACATTGGAGCGAATGAATTAGAATGGATCGTGCGATGAATTAGAATGGATCATACAAATGAATTAGAATGGATTGTGCGAATGAATTAGAATGGATCGTACGAATGAATTAGAATGGATATATTTGAACGAATAAATTAGAATGGATCATACGAACGAATTAGAATGGATCGTACGGATGAATTAGAATGGATCGAACGAATGAATTAGAATGGATACATTCGAGCGAATGAATTAGAATGGATCGTGCGATGAATTAGAATGGATCATACAAATGAATTAGAATGGATTGTGCGAATGAATAAGAATGGATCGTACGAATTAGTTAGAATGGATCGAACGAATGACTTAGAATGGATACATTTGAATAAATTTGAATGGATCGTACGAATGAATCGTACGAATGAATTAGAATGGATCGTGCGAATGAATTTGAATGGATCGTACGAATGAATTAGAATGGATCGTACGAATGAATTAGAATGGATCGTACATATGAATTAAAATGGATACATTTGTGCGAATGGATCATAGGAATGAATTAGAATGGATCGTACGAATGAATTAGAATGGATTGTATGAATGAATTAGAATGGATACATTCGTGCGAATGAATTAGAATGGATCGTACGAATGAATTAGAATGGATCGTATGAATGAATTAGAATGGATACATTCGAGCGAATGAATTAGAATAGATCGTATGAATAAATTAGAATGGATCATAGGAATGAATTAGAATGGATCGTGCAAATGAATTAGAATGGATACATTCGTGCGAATGAATTAGAATGGATCATACAAATGAATTAGAATGGATCGTACGAATGAATTAGAATGGATTGTACGAATGAATTAGAATGGATCGTATGAATGGATTAGAATTGATACATTTGTGCGAATGAATTAGAATGGATCGTACGAATGAATTAGAATGGATCGTGCGAATGAATTAGAATGGATCGTACGAATGAATTAGAATGGATCATACGAATGAATTAGAATGGTTACATTCGTGCGAATGAATTAGAATGGATCGTATGAATGGATTAGAATGGATCGTACGAATGGATTAGAACGCATTGTACGAATGAATTAGAATGGTTACATTCATGCAAATGAATTAGAATGGATCATACGAATGAATTAGAATGGATCGTACGAATGAATTAGAATGGATCGTGCGAATGAATTAGAATGTATCGTGCGAATGAATTAGAATGGATACATTCGTACAAATGAATTAGAATGGATCGTACGAATGAATTAGAATGGATCGTACGAATGAATTAGAATGGTTACATTCGTGCGAATGAATTTGAATGGATCGTACGAATGAATTAGAATGGATCGAACGAATGAACTAGAATAGATACATTCGAGCGAATGAATTAGAATAGATCGTAGGAATGAATTAGAATAGATCATACGAATGGATTAGAATGGATCGCACGAATGAATTAGAATAGATCGTACGAATGAATTAGAATAGCTCATACGAATGAATGAATCGTACAAATGAATTAGAATGGATCGTACGATCCATTCTAATCCATTCGTACGATCCATTCTAATTCATTCGCATGAATGTAACCATTCTAATTCATTCGTACGATCCATTCAAATTCATTCCTACGATCTATTCTAATTTATTCGCTCGAATGTATCCATTCTAATTAATTCGTTCGATCCATTCTAATTCATTCGTACGATCCATTCAAATTCAGTCGCATGATCCATTCTAATTCATTCGTACGGTCCATTCTAATTCATTCTCACGAATGTAACCTTTCTAATTCATTTGTACGATCCATTCTAATTCATTCGTACGATCCATTCTAGTCCATTCGTACGATCCATTCTAATCCATTCGTACGATCCATTCTAATTCATTCGCACGAATGTAAACATTCTAATTCATTCGTACGATCCATTCTAATTCATTCGTATGATCCATTCTAATTCATTCCTACGATCTATTCTAATTCATTCGCACGATCCATTCTAATTCATTCGTACGATCCATTCTAATTTATTCGCACAAATGTATCCATTCTAATGCATTCGTACGATTCATTCTAATTCATTCGCATGATCCATTCTAATTCATTCGTATGATCCATTCTAATTCATTCCTACGATCTATTCTAATTCATTCGCTCGAATGTATCCATTCTAATTCATTCGTTCGATCCATTCTAATTCATTAAAACGATCCATTCAAATTCATTCGCATGATCCATTCTAATTCATTCGTACGATCCATTCTAATTCAATCGTATGATCCATTCTAATTTATTCGCACAAATGTATCCATTTTAATTCATTCGTACGATCCATTCTAATTTATTCATACGATCCATTCTAATTTATTCGCACGATCCATTCTAATTCATTCGTACGATCCATTCTAATCCATTCGTACGAATGGATTAGAATGGATACATTCGTGCAATTCATTCTAATTCATTTGCACGATTCATTCTAATCCATTCGTACGATCCATTCTAATCCATTCGTACGATCCATTCTAATTCATTCGTACGATCCATTCTAATTCATTCGCACAAATGTATCCATTCTAATTCATACGATCCATTCTAATTCGTTCATACGATCCATTCTAATTCATTCGCACGAATGTAACCACTCTAATTCATTCGTACGATCCATTCTAATTCATTCCTACGATCCATTCTAATTCATTCGTACGAATGTATCCATTCTAATTCATTTGCACGATCCATTCTAATTCATTGCTATGAGCCATTCTAATTCATTCGTACGATCCATTCTAATTCATTTGCTCGAATGTATCCATTCTAATTCATTCGTACGATCCACTCTAATTCATTCGTATGATCAATTTTAATTCATTATCACGAATGTAACATTTGTAATTCATTTGTATGTATCCATTCTAATTCATTCGTACGATCCATTCTAATTCATTCGTACGATCCACTCTAATTCATTCATACGATCCATTCTAATTCATTCGCATGATCCATTCTAATTCATTCGTACGATCCATTCTAATTCATTCGCACGAATGTATCCATTCTAATGCATTCGTACGATTCATTCTAATTCATTCGCACGATCCATTCAAATTCATTCGTACAATCCATTATAATTCATTCGTCCGATCCATTCTAATTCATTCGCATGAATGTATCCATTCTAATTCATTCATACAATCCATTCTAATTCATTCGCACGATCCATTCTAATTCATTTGTATGATCCATTCTAATTCATTCCTACGATCTATTCTAATTCATTCGCTCGAATGTATCCATTCTAATTCATTCGTTCGATCCATTCTAATTCATTCGTACGATCCATTCAAATTCATTCGCATGATCCATTCTAATTCATTCGTACGATCCATTCTAATTCATTCTCATGAATGTAACCTTTCTAATTCATTAGTATGATCCATTCTAATTCATTCGTACGATCCATTCTAATTTATTCGTACGATCCATTCTAATTCATTCGTACGATCTATTCTAATTCATTCGCACGAATAGAACCATTCTAATTCATTCATACGATTCATTCTAATTCATTCGTATGAGCTATGCTAATTCATTCGTAAGATCCATTCTAATTCATTCGTACGATCCATTGTAATTCATTCATACAATCCATTCATATTCATTCGCACAAATGTATCCATTCAAATTCATTCGTACGATCCATTCTAATTAATTCGCACGATCCATTCTAATTCAGTCGTATGAAGGTATCCATTTTAATTCATTCGTACTATCCATTCTAATTCATTCGTACGATCTAATTCATTCGTACGATCCATTCTAATTCATTCGTACGATAGATTCTAATTCATTCGCACGATCCATTCTAATTCATTCGTACGATCCATTTCTAATTCATTCGTACGATCCATTCTAATTCATTCTCACGAATGTAACCTTTCTAATTCATTTGTATGATCCATTGTAATTCATTCGTACGATCCATTCTAATCCATTCATACGATCCATTCTAATCCATTCGTACGATCCATTCTAATCCATTCGTACGATCCATTCTAATTCATTGTCACAAATGTAACCTTTCTAATTCATTTGTACGATCCATTCTAATTCATTCGTACGATCCATTCTAATCTATTTGTACGATCCATTCGTACGATCCATTCTAATTCATTCACACGAATGTAACCATTCTAATTCATTCATACGATCCATTCTAATTCATTCCAACGATTCATTCTAATTCATTCGTCCGATCCATTCTAATTCATTCGCACGAATGTATCCATTCTAATTCATTCGTACAATCCATTCTAATTCATTCGCACGATCAATTCTAATCCATTCGTATGATCCATTCTAATTCATTCCTACGATCTATTCTAATTCATTCGCTCGAATGTATCCATTCTAATTCATTCATACGATCCATTCTAATTCATTCGTACAATCCATTCAAATTCATTAGCATGATCCATTCTAATTCATTCGTACGATCCATTCTAATTCATTCTCACGAATGTAACCTTTCTAATTCATTTGTATGATCCATTCTAAATCATTCATACGATCTATTCTAATCCATTCGTACGATTCATTCTAATCAATTCGTACGATCCATTCTAATTCATTCGTATGAATGTATCCATTCTAATTTATTCGTACGATCCAGTCTAATTCATTCGTACGATCCATTCTAATTCATTCGCACGAATGTACCCATTCTAATTCATTCGTACGATCAATTCTAATTCATTCGGATGATCCATTCTAATTCATTCGCACGAATGTAACCATTCTAATTCGTTCGTACGATTCATTCTAATTCATTTGTACGATCCATTCTAATTCATTCGTACAATGCGTTCTAATCCATTCATACGATTCATTCTAATTCATTCCTATCATCCATTCTAATTCATTCGTACGATCCATTCTAATTCATTCGCTCGAATGTATCCATTCTAATTCATTCGTACGATCCATTCTAATTCGTTTATACGATCCATTCTAATTCGTTCGTACGATCCATTCTAATCCATTCGTACGATCCATTCTAATTCATTCTCACGAATGTAACCTTTCAAATTCATTTGTACGATCCATTCTAATTCATTCCTATGATCCATTCTAATTCATTCGTACGATCCATTCTAATTCATTCGTACGATCCATTCTAATTCATTCGCATGATCCATTCTAATTCATTCGTACGATTCATTCGTACGATCCATTCTATTCATTCGTACGAATGAATTTGAATTAGAATGGATCGTGCGAATGAATTTGAATGGATCGATCCATTCTAATCCATTCGTACAATCCATTCTAATTCATTCGTACGATCCATTCTAATTCATTCTCACAAATGTAACCTTTCTAATTCATTTGTACGAGCCATTCTAATTCATTCGTACGATCCATGCTAATCCATTTGTACGATCCATTCTAATCCATTCGTACGATCAATTCTAATTCATTCGCATGATCTAATTCATTCACATGATCCATTCGTACGATCCATTCTAATCCATTCGTACGATCCATTCTAATTCATTCATACGATCCATTCTTATTTATTCACATGATGTATTCTAATTCATTTGTACGATCCATTCTAATTCATTCGCACGATCCATTCTAATTCATTCGTATGATCCATTCTAATTCATTCCTACGATCTATTCTAATTCATTCGCTCGAATCTATCCATTCTAATTCATTCGTTGGATCCATTCTAATTCATTCGTACGATCCATTCAAATTCATTCGCATGATCCATTCTAATTCATTCGTACGATCCATTCTAATTCATTCTCACGAATGTAACCTTTCTAATTCATTCGTACAATCCATTCTAATTTATTCGTACGATCCATTCTAATCCATTCGTACAATCCATTTTAATCCATTCGTGCGATCCATTCTAATTCATTCGCACGATCCATTTTAATTCATTCGTATTCTAATTCATTCGTACGATCCATTCTAATCCATTCTAATTCATTCTCACGAATGTAACCTTTCTAATTCATTTGTACGATCCATTCTAATTCATTCGTACGATCCATTCTAATCCATTCGTACGATCCATTCTAATCCATTCGTACGATCCATTCTAATTCATTCGCACGAATGTAACCATTCTAATTCATTCATTTGATCCATTCTAATTCATTCGTACGATCCTTTCTAATTCATTCGTACGATCCATTCTAAACCATTCGTACGATCCATTCTAATTCATTCGCACGAATGTAACCATTCTAATTCATTCATACGATCCATTCTAATTCTTTCGCACAATCCATTCTAATTCATTCGTACGATCCATTCTAATTCATTCTCACAAATGTAACATTTCTAATTCATTTGTACGATCCATTCTAATTCATTCATACGATCCATTCTAATCCATTCGTACGATCCATTCTAATCCATTCGTACGATCCATTCTAATTCATTCGCACGAATGTAACCATTCTAATTCATTCGTACGATCCATTCTAATTCATTCCTACGATCCATTCTAATTCATTCGCACGAATGTATCCATTCTAATTCATTTGCACGATCCATTCTAATTCATTCCTATGATCCATTCTAATTCATTCTTACGAACGAATTTGAATAGATCGTACGATTGAATTAGAATAGATACATTCGTGCGAATGAATTAGAATGGATCGTACGAATGGATTAGAATGGATCGTACGAATGAATTTGAATGGATCATGCGAATGAATTAGAATGGATCGGACGAATGAATTAGAATGGATCGTATGATTCATTCTAATTCGTTCGTACAATCCATTCTAATTTATTCGTATGATCCATTCTAACTCATTCGGTGGATCCATTCTAATTCATTCGTACGATCCATTCTAATTCATTCGCACGATCCATTCTAATTCATTCGTACGATCCATTATAATTCATTCGCACGAATGTATCCATTCTAATTCATTCGTACGATCCATTCTAATTCATTCGTACAATGCGTTATAATCCATTCGTACGATCCATTCTAATTCATTCCTATGATCAATTCTAATTCATTAGAATGGATCGTATGAATGAATTAGAATGGATACATTCGTGCGAATGAATTAGAATGGATCGTAGGAATGAATTAGAATGGATCGTACGAATAAATTAGAATGGATACCTTCGAGCGAATGAATTAGAATGGATCGTATGAACGAATTAGAATGGATCGTGCGAATGAATTTGAATGGATCGTGAGAATGAATTAGAATGGATCGAACAAATGAATTAGAATAGATCGTATGAATGAATTAGAATGGATCGTACGAATGAATTAGAATGGATCGTGCAAATGAATTAGAATGGATCATGCGAATGAATTAGAATAGATCGTGCGAATGAATTAGAATGGATCGTACGAATGAATTAGAATGGATCGTACGAATGGATTAGAATGGATCGTACGAATGGATTAGAATGGATCGTATGAATGGATTAGAATGGATCGTATGAATGAATTAGAATGGATCGTACGAATGAATTAGAATGGATATATTTGTGGGAATGAGTTAGAATGGATCATACGAATGAATTAGAATGGATCGTACGAATGAATTAAAATGGATCATACGAATGAATTAGAATGGATCGTGCGAATGAATTAGAATGGATTGTACGAATGTCTAATTCATTTGTACAATGCGTTCTAATAAATTCGCACGATCTATTCTAATTCATTCACATGATCCATTCTAATTCATTCGTACAATCCATTCAAATTCATTCGTACGATCCATTCTAATTCATTCGTACGATCCGTTCTTATTCATTCGTACGAATGTATCCATTCTAATTCATTCATAAGAATTAGAATGGATCGTACGTATGATCCATTCTATTTCATTCGTACGATCCATTCTAATTCATTCGTACGATCCATACAAACGAATTAGAAATGTTACATTCATGAGAATGAATTAGAATGGATCGTACGTATGAACGAATTAGAATGGATCGTACGAATGAATTAGAATGGATCATAGGAATGAATTAGAATGGATCATACGAATGGATTAGAATGGATACATTTGTGCGAATGAATTAGAATGGATCGTATATTCGTGCAAATAAATTAGAATCGATCGTACGAATGAATTAGAATGGATCATGCGAATGGATTAGAATGGATTGTATGAATGAATTAGAATGGAGTGTACGAATGAATTAGAATGGAATTAGAATTCATTCGTACGATCCATTCTAATCCATTTTAATTCCTATGCACAAAGGTAACCTTTCTAATTCATTTGTATGATCCATTCTAATGCATTCGTACGATCCATTCTAATTCGTTCGTACGATCCATTCTAATTTATTCGTTCAAATATATCCAATCTAATTCATTCGTACGATCCATTCTAATTCATTCGTACGATCCGTTCTAATTCATTCGTACGAATGTATCCATTCTAATTCATTCATATGAATTAGAATGGATCGTACGAATGAATTAGAATGGATCGTGCGAATGAATTAGAATGGATCGTACGAACGAATTGGAATGGATATATTTAAATGAATAAATTAGAATGGATCGTACGAACGAATTAGAATGGATCATACGAATGCATTAGAATGGATCATACAAATGAATTAGAAAGGTTACCTTTGTGCATATGAATTAGAATCCATTCTAATTCGTTCGTACGATCCATTCTAATTCATTCGTACGATCCATTCTAATTCATATGAATGAATTAGAATGGATACATTCGTACGAATGAATTAGAACGGATCGTACGAATGAATTAGAATGGATTGTACGAATAAATTTGAATGGATTGTACGAATGAATTAGAATGGATCGTACGATCCATTCTAATTCATTCGCACGAATGTATCCATTCTAATTCATTTGCACGATCCATTCTAATTCATTCGTATGATCCATTCTAATTCATTCGTACGATCTATTCTAATTCATTCGTATGATCCATTCTAATTCATTCGTACGATCCATTCTAATTCATTCGTACGATCGATTCTAATTCATTCGCACGATCCATTCTAATTCATTCGTACGATCCATTCTAATTCATTCGCACAATCCATTCTAATTCATTCGTATGATCCATTCTAATTCATTCCTACGATCTATTCTAATTCATTCGCTCGAATGTATCCATTCTAATTCATTCGTTCGATCCATTCTAATTAATTCGTACGATCCATTCAAATTCATTCGCATGATCCATTCTACTTCATTCGTACGATCCATTCTAATTCATTCTCAAGAATGTAACCTTTCTAATTCATTTGTATGATCCATTCTAATTCATTCGTACGATCCATTCTAATCCATTCGTACGATCCATTCTAATTCATTCGTCCGATCCATTCTAATTCATTCGCACGAATGTATCCATTCTAATTCATTCGCACGATCCATTCTAATCCATTCATACGATCCATTCTAATTCATTCGTACAATCCATTCTAATTGTTCGTACGATCCATTCTAATTCGTTCGTACGATCCATTCTAATTCATTCGCACGATCCATTCTAATTCATTTGTACGATCCATTTTAATTCATTCGCATGATCCATTCTAATTCATTCGTATGATATATTCGTGCGAATGAATTAGAATGGATCGTACGAATGAATTAGAATGGATCGTACGAATGAATTAGAATAGATCGTGCGAATAAATTAGAATGGATCATACGAATGAATTGGAACAAATATATTCATGCGAATGAATTAGAATGGATCGTACGAATTAATTAGAATAGATCATGCGAATGAATTAAAATGAATCGTACGAATGCATTCTAATTCATTCGTACGATCCATTCTAATTCATTCTCACGAATGTAACCTTTCTAATTCATTTGTATGATCCATTCTAATTCATTCGTACGATCCATTCTAATCCATTCGTATGATCCATTCTAATTCATCGCACGATCCATTCTAATTCATATGCTCGAATGTATCCATTCAAATTCATTCTAATGAATTAGAATGGATCGTGCGAATGGATTAGAATGGATACATTCGTATGAATGAATTGGAACGGATCGTGCGAATGAATTAGAATGGATCGTACGAAAGAATTTGAATGGATCGTACGAATGAATTAGTCGTACGATCCATTCTAATTCATTCGTCCGATCCATTCTAATTCATTCACACGAATGTATCCATTCTAATTCATTCGTACAATCCATTCTAATTCATTCGCACGATCCATTCTAATTCATTCATATGGTCCATTCTAATTCATTCCTACGATCTATTCAAATTCATTCACTCGAATGTATCATTCTAATTCATTCGTACGATCCATTCTAATGCATTAGTACGATTCATTCTAATTCATTCGCACGATCCATTCTAATTCATTCGTACGATACATTCTAATTCATTCGCACGATCCATTCTAATCCATTCGTACGATCCATTCTAATCCATTCGTAAGCTCGAATGTATCCATTCTAATTCATTCATACGATCCATTCTAATTCATTCGCACGATCCATTCTAATTCATTCGTACGATCCATTCTAATTCATTCGCACAATCCATTCTAATTCATTCATACGATCCATTCTAATTCATTCGTCCGATCCATTCTAATTCATTCGTCTGATCCATTCTAATTCATTCGCACGAATGTATCCATTCTAATTCATTCATACAATCCATTCTAATTCATTCGCACGAATGTATCCATTCTAATTCATTCGTACAATCCATTCTAATTCATTCGCACGATCCATTCTAATTCATTCGTATGATCCATTCTAATTCATTCCTACGATCTATTCTAATTCATTCGCTCGAATGTATCCATTCTAATTCATTCGTTCGATCCATTCTAATTCATTCGTACGATCCATTCAAATTCATTCGTACGATCCATTCTAATGGATCGTACGAATGAATTAGAATGGTTACATTCGTGCGAATGAATTAGAATAGATTGTATGAATGAATTAGAATGGATCGTACGAATAAATTAGAATGGATCATGCGAATGAATTAGAATGGATCGTACGAATGAATTAGAATGGATCCACCAAATGAGTTAGAATGGATACATTCGTACAAATGAATTATAATGGATCGTACGAATGAATTAGAATGGATCGTACGAATGAATTAGATTGATTCATGCAAATGAATTAGAATGGATCGTGCAAATGAATTAGAATGGACACATTCGTGCGAATGAAATAGAATGGATCGTAGGAATGAATTAGAATGGATCGTACGAATGAATTAGAATGGTTACATTCATGCGAATGAATTAGAATGGATCGTACGAATGAATTAGAATGGATCATGCGAATGAATTTGAATGGATCGTACGAATGAATTAGAATGGATCGTACGAATGAATTAGAAGGGATCATACGAATGGATTAGAATGGATCGTACGAATGGATTAGAACGCATTGTACGAATGAATTAGAATAGATACATTTGTGCGAATGAATTAGATTGCATCGTACGAATGAATTTGAATGGATTGTACGAATGAATTAGAATGGATCGTACGAATGAATTTGAATGGATCGTACGAATGGATTAGAATGGATTCGTACAATGCATTCTAATTCATTCGTATGATTCATTCTAATTCATTCGTATGAGCTATACTAATTTATTCGTACGATCCATTCTAATGAATTAGTACGATTCATTCTAATTCATTCGTACGATCCATTCAAATTCGTTCGTACGAATGAATTAGAATGGATCATAGGAATGAATTAGAATAGATCGTGCAAATGAATTAGAATGGATACATTCGTGCGAATGAATTAGAATGGATCGTAGGAATGAATTAGAATGGATCGTACGAATGAATTAGAATGGTTATATTCGTGCGAATGAATTAGAATGGATCGTACGAATGGATTAGAATGGATCGTACGAATGGATTAGAATGGATCGTACGAATGAATTAGAATGGATCGTACAAATGAATTAGAAAGGTTACATTTGTGAGAATGAATTAGAATGGATCATACGAATGAATTAGAATGGATCGTACGAATGGATTTGAATGGATCGTACGAATAAATTAGAATGGATTGTGCGAATGAATTAGAATGGATCGTATGAATGAATTATAATGGTTACATTCGTGCGAATGAATTAGAATGGATCGTACGAATGGTTTAGAATGGATCGTACGAATGAATTAGAATGGATCGTACGAATGAATTAGAATGGTTCCATTCGTGCGAATGAATTAGAATGGATCGTACAAATGGATTAGAATGGATCGTACGAATGAATTAGAAAGGATCGTACGAATGAATTAGAATGGATCGTACAAAAGAATTAGAAAGGTTACATTCGTGAGAATGAATTAGAATGGAATAGAACGGATCGTACGAATGAATTAGAATACGAATGAATTAGAATGGATCGTGCGAATGAATTAGAATGGATCGTACGAATGGATTAGAGTGGATCGTACGAATGAATTCCTACGATCCTGTCCGATCCATTCTAATGCATTCGTACGATTCATTCTAATTCATTCGCACGATCCATTCTAATTCATTCGTATGATCCATTCTAATTTATTTGCACGAATATACGATCCATTCTAATTTATTCGCAAGAATGTATCCATTCTAATTCATTCGTACAATCCATTCTAATTTATTCGTACAAATGTATCCATTCTAATTCATTCGTACGATCCATTCTAATTCATTCGTACGATTCATTCTAATTCATTCGCACGAATGTATCATACGAATGAATTAGAATGGATCATGCGAATGAATTAAAATGGATCGTATGAATGAATTAGAATGGATCGTACAAATGAATTAGAAAGGTTACATTTGTGAGAATGAATTAGAATGGATCGTATGAATGAATTAGAATGGATCGTACGAATGGATTAGAATGGATCGTACGAATGAATTAGAATGGATAAATTCAAGCGAATGAATTAGAATGGATCGTAGGAATGAATTAGAATGGATCGTACGAATGAATTAGAATGGATACATTAGTGCGAATGAATTAGAATGGATCGTACGAATGGATTAGAACGCATTGTACGAATGAATTAGAATAGATACATTTGTGCGAATGAATTAGATTGCATCGTACGAATGAATTTGAATGGATTGTGCGAATGAATTAGAATGGATCGTACGAATGATTTAGAATTGATCATACGAATGGATTAGAATGGATTGTACGAATGGATTAGAACGCATTGTACGAATGAATTAGAATTGATACATTTGTGCGAATGAATTAGATTGCATCGTACGAATGAATTTGAATGGATTGTACGAATGAATTAGAATGGATCGTAGGAATGAATTTGAATGGATCATACGAATGGATTAGAATGGATTCGTACAATGCATTCTAATTCATTCATACGATTCATTCTAATTCATTCGTATGAGCTATTCTAATTCATTCGTACGATCCATTCTAATGAATTAGTACGATTCATTCTAATTTATTCGTACGATCCATTCAAATTCGTTCGTACGAATGAATTAGAATGGATCATAGGAATGAATTAGAATAGATCATGCAAATGAATTAGAATGGATACATTCGTGCGAATGAATTAGAATGGATCGTAGGAATGAATTAGAATGGATCATACGAATGAATTAGAATGGTTACATTCGTGCGAATGAATTAGAATGGATCGTACGAATGGATTAGAATGGATCGTACGAATGGATTAGAATGGATTGTACGAATGAATTAGAATGGATCGTACAAATGAATTAGAAAGGTTACATTTGTGAGAATGAATTAGAATGGATCGTACGAATGAATTAGAATGGATTGTACGAATGGATTAGAATGGATCGTACGAATAAATTAGAATGGATTGTGCGAATGAATTAGAATGGATCGTATGAATGAATTAGAATGGTTACATTCGTACGAATGAATTAGAATGGATCATACGAATGGTTTAAAATGGATCATACGAATGAATTAGAATGGATCGTACGAATGAATTAGAATGGATCATATGAATGAATTAGAATGGTTCCATTCGTGCGAATGAATTAGAATGGATCGTACGAATGGATTAGAATGGATCGTACGAATGGATTAGAATGGATCGTACGAATGAATTAGAATGGATCGTACAAATGAATTAGAAAGGTTACATTCATGAGAATGAATTAGAATGGATTAGAATGGATCGTACGAATGAATTAGAATACGAATGAATTAGAATGGATCGTGCGAATGAATTAGAATGGATCGTACGAATGGATTAGAATGGATCGTACGAATAAATTAGAATGGATTGTACGAATGAATTAGAAAGGTTACCTTCGTGAGAATGAATTAGAATGGATCGTACGAATGAATTAGAATGGATCATGCGAATGAATTTGAATGGATCGTACGAATAAATTAGAATGGATCGAATGAATGAATTAGAATGGATACATTCGAGCGAATGAATTAGAATAGATCGTAGGAATGAATTCGAATGGATCATACGAATGCATTAGAATGAATCGTGCGAATGAATTAGAATGGATCGTACGAATCAATTAGAATACATCATGTGAATGAATAAGAATGGATCGTATGAATGAATTAGAATGGATCGTACGAATGGATTAGAATGGATCGTACGAATGGATCATGCAAATGAATTAGATCGTGCGAATGAATTAGAATGGATCTTACGAATGGATTAGAATGGATCGTACGAATGAATTAGAATGGATCGTACAAATGAATTAGAAAGGTTACATTTGTGAGAATGAATTAGAATGGATCGTACGAATTAATTCGAATGGATCGTACGAATGGATTAGAATGGATCGATCCATTCTAATCCATTCGTACGATCCATTCTAATTCATTCCTATGATCCATTCTAATCCATTCGTACGATCCATTCAAATTCATTTGTACGATCTATTCTAATTCATTCGTACAATCCATTCAAATTCATTCGTATGATGCAATCTAATTCATTCGCACAAATGTATCTATTCTAATTCATTCGTACAATGCGTTCTAATCCATTCGTACGGTCCATTCTAATCCATTCGTATGATCCATTCTAATTCATTCGTAAAATCCATTCTAATTCATTCGTACAATCCATTCAAATTCATTCGTACGATGCAATCTAATTCATTCGCACAAATGTATCTATTCTAATTCATTCATACAATGCGTACTAATCCATTCGTACGATCCATTCTAATCTATTCGTACGATCCATTCTAATTCATTCGCACGAATGTATCCATTCTAATTCATTCGTACGATCCATTCTAATTCATTCCTACGATCCATTCAAATTCATTCGCTCGAATGTATCCATTCTAATTCATTCGTACGATCCATTCTTATCCATTCGTACGATCCATTCTAATTCATTCGTACGATCCATTCTAATCCATTCGTACGATCCATTCTAATCCATTCGCACGAATGTAACCATTCTAACTCATTCGTATGATCCATTATAATTCATTCGTACGATCCATTCTAATTCATTCGCACGATCCATTCTATTTCATATGCACAAAGGTATCCATTCTAATTCATTCGTACAATCCATTCTAATTCATTCGTACGATTTATTCTAATTCATTCGTACGATCCATTCTAATTCAATCGCACGACCCGTTCTAATTCATTCGTACGATCCATTCTAATTCATTCGCATGATCCATTCTAATTCATTCGTACGATTCATTCGTACGATCCATTCTATTCATTCGTACGAATGAATTTGAATTAGAATGGATCGTGCGAATGAACTAGAATGGATCGATCCATTTTAATCCATTCGTACGATCCATTCGAATTAATTCGTACGATCCATTCTAATTCATTCTCACAAATGTAACCTTTCTAATTCATTTGTACGATCCATTCTAATTCATTCGTACGATCCATTCTAATCCATTCGTACGATCCATTCTAATTCATTCGCACGATCTAATTCATTTGCATGATCCATTCGTACGATCCATTCTAATCCATTCGTACGATCCATTCTAATTCATTCATACGATCCATTCTTATTCATTGACATGATGTATTCTAATTGATTCGTATGATCCATTCTAATTCATTCGCACGATCCATTCTAATTCATTCGTATGATCCATTCTAATTCATTCCTACGATCTATTCTAATTAATTCGCTCGAATGTATCCGAAAGGATCCATTCAAATTCATTCGCATGATCCATTCTAATTCATTCGTACGATCCATTCTAATTCATTCTCACGAATGTAACCTTTCTAATTCATTTGTATGATCCATTCTAATTCATTCGCACGATCTATTCTAATTCATTCGTACGATCCATTCTAATCCATTCGTATGATCAATTCTAATTCATTCGCACGATCCATTCTAATTCATTCTCACAAATGTAACCTTTCTAATTCATTTGTATGATCCATTCTAATTCATTCGTACGATCCATTCTAATCCATTCGTACGATCCATTCTAATTCAATTCGTGCAATCCATTCAAATTCATTCGCACAAATGTATCCATTCTAATTCATTCGTATGATCTATTCTAATTCATTCGCACGAATGTATCCATTCTAATGCATTCGTACGATCCGTTCTAATTCATTCGCACGATCCATTCTAGATCGGACGAATGAATTAGAATGGATCGTGCGAATGAATTAGAATAGATCGTGCGAATGAATTAGAATGGATCATACAAGTGAATTAGAAAGGTTACATTCGTGAGAATGAATTAGAATGGATCGTACGAATGAATTAGAATGGATCATGTGAATGAATTTGAATGGATCGTACGAATGAATAAGAATGTTTTGTGCGAATGAATTAGAATGGATCGTAGGAATGAATTAGAATGGATCATACGAATGAATTAGAATAGATCGTGCGAATGAATTAGAATAGATTGTACGAATGAATTAGAATGGATCGTGCGAATGAATTAGAATGGATCATACGAATGAATTAGAATGGATACATTTGTGAGAATGAATTAGAATGGTTACATTCGTGCGAATGAATTAGAATGGATCGTACGAATGGATTAGAATGGATCTTACGATGTACGAATGAATTAGAATGGATCATGCGAATGAATTAGAATGGATCGTACGAATGAATTATAATGGATACATTCGAGCGAATGAATTAGAATGGATCATACGAATGAATTAGAATGGATCGTACGAATGAATTAGAATGGATCGTACATTTGAATAAGAATAGATCGTACGAATGAATTAGAATGGATGATAGGAATGAATTAGAATGGATCGTGCAAATGAATTAGAATGGATACATTCGTGCGAATGAATTAGAATGGATCGTACGAATGAATGAGAATGGTTACATTCGTACGAATGAATTAGAATGGATCGTACAAATGAATTAGAAAGGTTGCATTCGTGAGAATGAATTAGAATGGATACATTCGAGCGAATGAATTAGAATGGATCGTACGATCCATTCTAATTCATACGTACAATCCATTCTAATTTATTCGTACGATCCATTCTAATCCATCGTACGAATGAATTAGAATTGATCATACGAATGAATTAGAATGGTTACATTCGTGAGAATGAATTAGAATGGATCGTACGAATGAATTAGAATAGATATATTCATGCGAATAAATTAGAATGGATCGTACGAATGAATTAGAATGGATCGTGAGAATGAATTAGAATGGATCGTATGAATAAATTAGAATGGATCGTGTGAATGAATTAGAATGGATCGTACGAATGAATTAGAATGGATCGTACGAATGAATTAGAATGGATACATTCGTGCGAATGAATTAGAATGGATCGGACGAAGGAATTAGAATGGATCGTACGAATGAATTAGAATGGTTACATTCGTCCGAATGAATTAGAATGGATCGTAGGAATGGATTAGAATGGATCGTAGGAATGGATTAGAATGGATTGTACGAATGAATTAGAATGGATCGCACAAATGAATTAGAATAGATATATTCATGCGAATGAATTAGAATGGATCGTACGAATGAATTAGAATGGATCTTACGAATGAATTAGAATGGATCGTACGAATGAATTAGAATGGATCGTACAAATGGTTTAGAATGGATCGTACGATCCATTCTAATTCATTCGCTCGAATGGATCCATTCTAATTCATTCTCATGAATGTAACCTTTCTAAATCATTTGTATGATCCATTCTAGTTCATTCGTACGAAAGTAACCATTCTAATTCATTCGTATAATCCATTCTAATTCATTCCTACGATCCATTCTAATTCATTCGCACGAATGTATCCTTTCTAATTCATTTGTATGATCCATTCTAATTCATTCGTACGATCCATTCTAATCCATTCGTACGATCCATTCTAATTCATTTGTACGATCCATTCTAATTCATTCGCATGAATATATCTATGCTAATTCATTCGTACGATCCATTCTAATTCATTCTCACGAATGTAACCATTCTAATTCATTCGTACAATCCATTCTAATTTATTCGCACGATGGATTAGAATGGATCGTACGAATGGATTAGAATGAATCGTACGAATGAATTAGAATGGATCGGACGAATTAGAATGGGTCATACAAATGAATTAGAATGGATCGTGCAAATGGAGTAGAATGGATACATTCGTACGATCCATTCTTATTCATTTGTATGATCCATTCTAACTCATTCGCACGATTGTAACCATTCTAATTCATTCATACGATCCATTCTAATTCATTCCTACGATCCATTCTAATTCATTCACATGAATGTATCCATTCTAATTCATTTGCACGATCCATTCTAATTCATTCCTATGATCCATTCTAATTCATTCGTACGATCCATTCTAATTCAAACATACGATCCATTCTAATTCATTCGTACGATCCAATCTAATTCATTTCTGCGATCTATTCTAATTCATTCGCTCGAATGTATCCATTCTAATTCATTCGTATGATCCATTTTTATTCATTCGTACGATCCATTCAAATTCATTCGCATGATCCATTCTAATTCATTCATCCGATCCATTCTAATTCATTCGCACGATCCAGTCTAATTCATTCGTATGATCCATTCTAATTCATTCCTACGATCTATTCTAATTCATTTGTATGATCCATTCTAATTCATTCGTACGAATGAATTAGAATGGATCATACGAATGAATTCTAATTCAGTCGTATGAATGTATCCATTTTAATTCATTCGTACGATCCATTCTAATTCATTCGTACGATCTAATTCATTCGTACGATCCATTCTAATTTATTCGCACGAATGAATTAGAATGGATCATGCGAATGAATTAGAATGGATCGTACGAATGAATTAGAATGGATCGTACGAATGAATTAGAATGGATCGTGCGAATGGATTAGAATGGATCGTACGAATGAATTAGAATGAATCGTTCAAATATATCCATTCTAATTCATTCGCACAAATGTATCCATTCTAATTCATTCGTCTGATCTATTCTAATTCACTCATATGATCCATTCTAATTTATTCGCACGATCTATTCTAATTCATTCGTACGATTAATTCTAATTCATTCGCACGATCCATTCTAATTCATTGGTACGATCCATTCTAATTCATTCGCACGATCGATTCTAATTCATTCGTATGATCCATTCTAATTCATTCGTACGATCCATTCTAAGTCTTTCGTACGATTCTTTCTAATTCATTCACACGATCTATTCTAATTCATTCGTACAATCCATTCTAATTTATTCGTACGATCCATTCTAATTCATTAGCACTATCCATTCTAATTCATTTGTACGATCCATTCTAATTCATTCGTACGATCCATTCTAATTAGATCGTATGATCCATTCTAATTCATTTGCACAAATGTATCCATTTTAATTCATTCGTACGATCCATTCTAATTTATTCATACGATCCATTCTAATTCATTCGCCCGATCCATTCTAATTCATTCGTACGATCTATTCTAATTCATTCGTATGATCAATTCTAATTCATTCGCACGATCCATTCTAATTCATTCGTATGATCAATTCTAATTCAATTCGTGCAATCTATTCAAATTCATTCGCACGATCCATTCTAATTCATTCGTGCGAATAAATTAGAATGGATCGTACGAATGAATTTGAATGGATCGTACGAATGAATTAGATCGTATGAATGAATTAGAATGGATCGTACGAACGAATTAAAATGGATACATTCATACGACTGAATTAGAATTCATTCGTATGATCCATTATAATTCATTCGTACGAATGAATTAGAATGGATCATACAAATAAATTAGAAAGGTTACATTCGTGAGAATGAATTAAAATGAATCGTGCGAATGAATTAGAATTGATCATACGAATGGATTAGAATGGATCGTACGAATGAATTAGAAAAGATCGTGCGAATGAATTAGAATGGATCGTACGAATGAATTAGAATGGATCATACGAATGAATTAGAATGGATCATATGAACGAATAAGAATGGATCGTACGAATGAATTAGAATGGATACATTCG
The DNA here is from genome assembly GCA_947650365.1 of Chamaelirium japonicum. NCBI lineage: Eukaryota > Viridiplantae > Streptophyta > Magnoliopsida > Liliales > Melanthiaceae > Chamaelirium > Chamaelirium japonicum. Next base: position 34,653,944 of record OX393552.1, read on the forward strand.
AGCAAATGAATTAGAATGGATCGTACGAATGAATTAGAATGGATCATAGGAATGAATTACAATGGATCGTGCAAATGAATTAGAATGGATACATTCGTGCGAATGAATTAGAATGGATCGTAGGAATGAATTAGAATGGATCGTGCAAATGAATTAGAATGGATACATTCATGCGAATGAATTAGAATGGATCGTAGGAATGAATTAGAATGGATCGTACGAATGAATTAGAATGGATCGTATGAATGAATTATAATGGATACATTCGAGCGAATGAATTAGAATGGATCGTACGAATGAATTAGAATGGATCATAGGAATGAATTAGAATGGATCGTGCAAATGAATTAGAATTGATACATTCGTGCGAATGAATTACAATGGATCGTAGGAATGAATTATAATTGATCGTACGAATGAATTAGAATTGTTCGTACGAATGCATTAGAATGGATACATTTGTGCGAATGAATTAGAATGGATCGTGCGAATGAATTAGAATAGATACATTCGTACAAATGAATTAGAATGGATCGTGCGAATGAATTAGAATGGATCGAACGAATGAATTAGAATGGATAAATTTGTGCGAATGAATTAGAATGGATCGTACGAATGAATTAGAATGAATCATACGAATGAATTAGAATGGATCGTACGAATGAATTAGAATGGATCATAGGAATGAATTAGAATGGATCGTGCAAATGAATTAGAATGCATACATTCGTGCGAATGAATTAGAATGGATGGTAGGAATGAATTAGAATGGATCGTACGAATGAATTAGAATGGATACATTTGTACGAATGAATTAGAATGGATCGTACGAATAAATTAGAATGGATCGTACGATTGGATTAGAATGGATCGTACGAATGGATTAGAATGGATCGTACGAATGGATTAGAATGGATACATTTGTGAGAATGAATTAGAATGGATCGTACGAATGAATTAGAATGGATCCTACGATTTATTCTAATTCATTCATACTATCCATTCTAATGCATTCGTACGATTCATTCTAATTCATTCGCACGATCCATTCTAATTTATTCGTACGATCCATTCTTATTCATTCATACGATCCATTCTAATTCATTCGTACGATCAATTCTAATTCATTCGTACGATCCATTCTAATTGATTCGTACGATCCATTCTAATTGATTCGTACGATCCATTCTAATTCATTCGTACGATCCATTCTAATTCATTCGTATGATCCATTCTAACTTATTCGGTGGATCCATTCTAATTCATTCGTACGATCCATTCTAATTCATTCGGTGGATCCATTCTAATTCATTCGTACGATCCATTCTAATTCATTCGCACGATCCATTCTAATTCATTCGTACGATCCATTCAAATTCATTCGTACGATCCATTCTAATTCATTAGCACGAATGTAACTATTCTAATTCATTCGTACGATCTATTCTAATTCATTCCTATGATCCATACTAATTCATTCACACGAATGTATCCATTCTAATTCATTTGCACGATCCATTCTAATTCTTTCCTACGATCCATTCTAATTCATTCGCACGAATGTATCCATTCTAATTCATTCGTACGATCCATTCTAATTCATTCGTACGATCCATTCTAATTCATTCGTACGATCCATTCTAATTCATTCGCATGATCCATTCTAATTCGTTCGTACGATCCATTCTAATTCATTTGTACAAATGAATTAGAATGGATCATACGACTGAATTAGAAAGGATTGTACGAATGAATTAGAATTGATCATACAAATGAATTAGAATGGATACATTCGTGCGAATGAATTAGAATAGATCGTATGAATGAATTAGAATGGATCGTACGAATGAATCATACAAATGAATTAGAAAGGTTACATTCGTGAGAATGAATTAGAATGGATCCATTCTAATTCATTCTCACGAATGTAACCTTTCTAATTCATTTGTATAATCCATTCTAATTCATTTCTACGATCTATTCTAATTCATTCGTATGATCCATTCTAATTAATTCGCACGATCTATTCTAATTTATTCGTACGATCCATTCTAATTCATTCGTACGATCTATTCTAATTCATTCGCACGAATGTATCCATTCTAGTTCATTCGTACGCTCCATTCTAATTCATTCGTACGCTCCATTCTTATTCATCGCACAAATGTATCCATTCTAATTCATTCGTACGATCCATTCTAATTCATTCGTACGATCCATTCTAATTCATTCCTACGATCCATTCTAATTCATTCGCACGAATGTATCCATTCTACTTCATTCCTATGATCCATTCTAATTCATTCGTACGATCCATTCTAATTCATTCGCTCGAATGTATCCATTATAATTCATTCGTACGATCCATTCTAATTCGTTCATATGATCCATTCTAATTCATTCGTACGATCCATTTTAATTCATTCGTACGATCCATTCTAATTCATTCGCATGAATATATCTATTCTAATTCATTCGTATGATCCATTCTAATTCATTCGCATAAATGTATCCATTCTAATTCATTCGTTCGATCCATTCTAATTCATTCACATAAATATATCCATTCTAATTCATTCGTACAATCCATTCTAATTCATTCGCATGATCCATTCTAATTCATTCGTACGATCCATTTTAATTCATTCGTACGATCCATTCTAATCCATTCGTACGATCTATTCTAATCCATTCATACGATCCATTCTAATTCATTCTCACAAATGTAACCTTTCTAATTCATTTGTACGATCCATTCTAATTCATTTGTACGATCCATTCTAATCCATTCGTACGATCCATTCTAATCCATTCGTACGATCCATTCTAATTCATTCGCACGAATGTAACCATTCTAATTCATTCGTACGATCCATTCTAATTCATTCCTACGATCCATTCTAATTCATTCGCACGATTGTATCCATTCTAATTCATTTGCACGATCCATTCTAATTCATTCCTATGATCCATTCTAATTCATTCGTACAATCCATTCTAGTTCATTCGCACGAATGTATCCATTCTAATTCATTCGTACGATCCATTCTAATTCATTCCTATGATCTATTCTAATTCATTCTCTTGAATGTATCCATTCTAATTCATTCGTTCGATCCATTGTAATTCATTCGTACAATCCATTCTAATCCATTCGTACGATCCATTCAAATCCATTCATACGATCCATTCTAATTTATTCTCACAAATGTAACCTTTCTAATTCATTTGTACGATCCATTCTAATTCATTCGTATGATCCATTCTAATCCATTCGTACGATCCTTTCTAATTCATTCGTACGATCCATTCAAATTCATTCGCACAAATGTAACCTTTCTAATTCATTCGTATGATCCATTCTAATTCATTCGTACGATCCATTCTAATTCTTTCGCATGAATGTAACCATTCTAATTTATTCGTACGATCCATTCTAATTCATTCCTAGGATCCATTCTAATTCATTCGTACGATCCATTCTAATTCATTCGCATAAATGTAACCTTTCTAATTCATTTGTATGATCCATTCTAATTCATTCGTACGATCCATTCTAATTCATTCGCACGAATGTAACCATTCTAATTCTTTCATACGATCCATTCTAATTCATTCCTATGATCCATTATAATTCATTCGCACGATCCATTCTAATTCATTCGCTCGAATGTATCCATTCTAATTCATTCGTACGATCCATTGTAATTCATTCGTACGATCCATTCTAATTCATTCTCACGAATGTAACCTTTCTAATTCATTTCTATGTATCCATTCTAATTCATTCGTACGATCCATTCTAATTCATTCGCACGATCCATTCTAATTCATTCGTACGATCCATTCTAATTCATTCGTACGATCCATTCTAATTCATTCGCACGATCCATTCTATTTCCTTCGTACGATCCATTCTAATTCATTCGTACGAATGTATCCATTCTAATGCATTTGTACGATTCATTCTAATTCATTCGCACGATCCATTTTAATTCATTCGTACGATCCATTCTAATTCATTCGTCCGATCCATTCTAATTCATTTGCACGAATGTATCCAATCTAATTCATTAGTACAATCCATTCTAATTCATTCGCACGATCCATTCTAATTCATTCGTATGATCCATTCTAATTCATTCCTACGATCTATTCTAATTCATTCGCTCGAATGTATCCATTCTAATTCATTCGTTTGATCCATTCTAATTCATTCGTACAATCCATTCAAATTCATTCGCATTATCCATTCTAATTCATTCATACGATCCATTCTAATTCATTCTCACGAATGTAACCTTTCTAATTCATTCGTACGATCCATTCTAATCCATTAGTACGATCCATTCTAATCCATTCGTACGATCCATTCTAATTCATTCATATGAATGTATCCATTCTAATTTATTCGTACGATCCAGTCTAATTCATTCGTACGATCCATTCTAATTCATTCGCACAAATGTATCCATTCTAATTCATTCGTATGATCCATTCTAATTCATTCGTATGATCCATTCTAATTCATTCGAACGATCCATTCAAATTCATTCGCACGATCCATTCTAATTCATTCGTACGGTCCATTCTAATTCAGTCATACTATCTATTATAATTCATTCGCACGAATGTATCCATTCTAATTCATTCGCATAATCCAATCTAATTCAAACGTATGATCCATTCTAATTCATTCACATGATGTATTCTAATTCATTCGTATGATCCTTTCTAATTCATTCGTATGATTCATTCTAATTCATTCGTACGATCCATTCTAATTCATTCGCACAAATGTATCCATTCTAATTCATTCGCACGATCCATTCTAATTCATTCGTACGATCCATTCTAATTCATTCGCATAAATGTAACCTTTCTAATTCATTTGTACGATCCATTCTAATTCATTCGCACGATTGTAACCATTCTAATTCATTCGTACGATCCATTCTAATTCATTTCTACGATCCATTCTAATTCATTCGCACGATCCATTCTAATTCATTCGCTCGAATGTATCCATTCTAATTCATTCATACGATCCATTCTAATTCATTCTTACGATCCATTCTAATTTATTCTCACGAATGTAACGTTTCTAATTCATTTGTATGTATCCATTCTAATTCATTCGTACGATCCATTCTAATTCATTCGCACGATCCATTCTAATTCATTCGTACGATCCATTCTAATTCATTCATATGATCAATTCTAATTCATTTGCACGATCCATTCTAATTCATTCGTACGATCCATTCTAATTCATTCGCACGAATGTATCCATTCTAATTCATTCGTCCGATCCATTCTAATTTATTCGCACGAATGTATCCATTCTAATTCATTCGTACAATCCATTCTAATTCATTCGCACGATCCATTCTAATTCATTCGTATGATTCATTCTAATTCATTCCTACGATCTATTCTAATTCATTCGCTCGAATGTATCCATTCTAATTCATTCGTAAAATCCATTCTAATTCATTCGTACGATCCGTTCAAATTCATTCATATGATCCATTCTAATTCATTCTAATCCATTCGTACGATCCATTCTAATTCATTCGTACGATCCATTCTAATTCATTCGCATGAATATATCCATTCTAATTCATTCGTACGATCCATTCAAATTCAATCGTATGATCCATTCTAATTCATTCGTACGATCTAATTCATTCGTACGATCCATTCTAATTCATTCGTACGATCGATTCTAATTCATTCGCACGATCCATTCTAATTCATTCGTACGATCCATTCTAATTCATTCGCACGATCCATTCTAATTCATTCGTACGATCCATTCTAATTCATTCGCTCGAATGTATCCATTCTAATTCATTCGTACGATCCATTCTAATTCGTTCATACGATCCATTCTAATGCATTCGTACGATTCATTCTAATTCATTCGCACGATCCATTCTAATTCATTCGTACGATCCATTCTAATTCATTCGCTTGAATGTATCCATTCTAATTCATTCGTACGACCCATTCTACTTCATTCGTACGATCCATTCTAATTCATTCGTATGATCCATTCTAATTCATTCGTATGATCCATTCTAATTCATTCCTACGATCTATTCTAATTCATTCGCTCGAATATATCCATTCTAATTCATTCGTTCGATCCATTCTAATTCATTCGTACGATCTATTCAAATTCATTCGCATGATCCATTCTAATTCATTCGTACGATCCATTCTAATTCATTCGCACGAATATGACCATTCTAATTCATTCGTACGATCCTTTCTAGTTTATTCGTACGATCTAATTCATTCGTACTATCCATTCTAATTCATTCGTACAATCGATTCTAATTGATTCGTACGATCCATTCTAATTCATTCGTGGAATTAGAAAGGTTACATTCGTGAGAATGAATTAGATTGCATCGTACGAATGAATTAGAATGGATCGTGCGAATGAATTAGAATGGATCGTACGAATGATTTAGAATGGATACATTCGTACGATCCATTCTAATTCATTCATATGATCCATTCTAATTCATTCGTATGATCCTTTCTAATTCATTCCTACGATCTATTCTAATTAATTCGCTCGAATGTATCTATTCTAATTCATTCGTTCGATCCATTCTAATTCATTCGTACGATCCATTCAAATTCATTCGCATGATCCATTCTAATTCATTCGTACGATCAATTCTAATTCATTCGCACGAATGTAACCATTTTAATTCATTCGTATAATCCATTCTAATTCATTCGTACGATCTAATTCATTCGTACGATCCATTCTAATTCATTCGTACGATCGATTCTTATTCATTCGCACGATCCATTCTAATTCATTCGTAGAATTAGAAAGGTTACATTCGTGAGAATGAATTAGAATGGATCGTACTAATGAATTAGAATGGATCGTACAAATGAATTAGAATGGATCATAGGAATGAATTAAAATGGATCGTGCAAATGAATTAGAATGGATACATTCGTGCGAATGAATTAGAATGGATCGTAGGAATGAATTAGAATGGATCGTACGAATGAATTAGAATAGTTACATTCGTGCGAATGAATTAGAATGGATCACAGGAATGAATTAGAACGGATCGTGCGAATGAATTAGAATGGATCGAACCAATGAATTAGAATAGATACATTCGAGCGAATGAATTAGAATAGATCGTACGAATGGATTAGAACGCATTGTACGAATGAGTTAGAATGGATCATACGAATGAGTTAGAATGGATCGTACGAATGAATTAGAATGGATCGTGCGAATGAATTAGAATGGATCGTACGAATGAATTAGAATGGATACATTTGTGCGAATGAATTAGAATGGATCGTACGAATGAATTAGAATGTATCGTACGAATGAATTAGAATGGATCGTATGAATGAATTAGAAAGGTTACATTTGTGAGAATGAATTAGAATGGATCGTATGAATGAATTAGAATGGATCGTACGAATGTATTAGAATGGATCGTACGAACGAATTAGAATGGATACATTCGAGCGAATGAATTAGAATGGATCGTAGGAATGAATTAGAATGGATCGTAGGAATGAATTAGAATAGATCATACGAATGAATTAGAATGGATCATACGAATGAATTAGAATGGATCGTACGAATGAATTTGAATGGATACGTTTGTGCGAATGAATCTGAATGGATTGTATGAATGAATTAGAATGGATCGTGCGAATGAATTAGAATCGATCGTACGAATGGATTAGAATGGATCGTTCGAATGAATAAGAATGGATCGTACGAATGGATTAGAACGCATTGTACGAATGAATTATAATGGATCATACAAATGAATTAGAATGGATACATTCGTGCGAATGAATTAGAATGGATCATACGAATGAATTAGAATGGATCGTGCGAATGAATTAGAATGGATCATGCGAATGAATTAGAAAGGATCATATGAATGAATTAGAATGGATCGTAGGAATGAATTAGAATGGATTGTGTGAATGAATTGGAATGGATCGTATGAATGAATTAGAATGGATCATACGAATGAATTAGAATGGATCATGCGAATGAATTAGAATGGGTCATACGAATGAATTAGAATGGATACATTTGTGCGAATGAATTAGAATGGATCGTACGAATGAATTAGAATTGATCGTACGAATGAATTAGAATGGATCGTACGAACGAATTAGAATGGATTGTATGAACGAATTTGAATGGATCGTACGAATGAATTAGAATGGATACATTCGAACGATCTATTCTAATTCATTCGCACGATCCATTCTAATTCATTCGTACGATCCATTCTAATTCATTCGTACGATCGATTCTAATTCATTCGCACGATCCATTCTAATTCATTCGTACGATCCATAATAATTCATTCGTATGATCCATTCTAATTTATTCGTTCAAATATATCTATTCTAATTCATTCGTACGATCCATTCTAATTCATTCTCACGAATGTATCCATTCTAATTCATTTGCACGATCCATTCTAATTCATTCGTACGATCTATTCTAATTCATTTGCACGATCCATTCTAATTTATTCGTACGATCCATTCTAATTCATTCGCACGAATGTATCCATTCTAATTCATTCGTATGATCCATTCTAATTCATTCATATGATCCATTCTAATTCATTCGTACGATCTATTCTAATTGATTCGTACGATCCATTCTTATCCATTCTAATTCATTCGTACGATCCATTCTAATTCATTTGTATGATCTATTCTAATTCATTCGTACGAATGAATTAGAATGGATCATACAATTGAATTTGAATGGATCGTACGAATGAATTAGAATGGATATATTTGTGCGAATTAATTAGAATGGATCGTACGAATAAATTAGAATGGATCGTACGAACGAATTAGAATGGATCGTACGAATGAATTAGAATGGATAGTGCGAATGAATTAGAATGGATCGTACGAATGAATTAGAATGGATACATTCGTGCGAATGAATTAGAATGGATCGTACGAATGAATTAGAATAGATCGTTCAAATGAATTAGAATGGATCGTGCGAATGAATTAGAATTGATCATACGAATGAATTAGAATGGATCGTACGAATGAATTAGAATGGATCGTGCGAATGAATTAGAATGGATCGTACGAATGAATTAGAATGGATATATTTGAACGAATAAATTAGAATGGATCATACGAATGAATTAGAATGGATCGTACGAATGAATTAGACTGGATCGTGCGAATGAATTAGAAGCGATCGTACGAATGAATTAGAATGGATCGTACGAATGAATTGGAATGGATCGTATGAATGAATTAAAATGGATACATTCATACGACTGAATTATAATAGATTGTACGAATGAATTAGAATGGATCGTACGAATGAATTAGAATGGATCGTACAAATGAATTAGAATGGATCGTGCGAATGAATTAGAATGGATCGTACGAATGAATTAGAATGGATATATTTGAACCAATAGATCGTACGAATGGATTAGAATGGATCATACAAATAAATTAGAAAGGTTACATTCGTGAGAATGAATTAGAATGGATCGTATGAATGAATTAGAATGGATCATGCGAATGAATTCGAATGGATCGTACAAATGAATTAGAATGGATCGAATGAATGAATTAGAATGGATACATTCAAGCGAATGAATTATAATAGATCGTAGGAATGAATTAGAATGGATCATACGAATGATCTAGAATGGATCGTGCGAATGAATTAGAATGGATTGTACGAAGGAATTAGAATGGATACATTCGTGTAATTAGAATGGATCGGACGAATGAATTAGAATGGATCGTACGATTCATCCTAATTCATTCGTACGATCCATTCTAATGCATTCGTACGATTCATTCTAATTCATTCGCACGATCCATTCTAATTCATTCGTATGATCCATTCTAATTTATTTGCACGAATATACGATCCATTCTAATTTATTCGCAAGAATGTATCCATTCTAATTCATTCGTACAATCCATTCTAATACATTCGTACGATACATTCTAATTCATTCGTACGATCCATTCTAATTCATTCGTACGATCCATTCCAATTCATTCGCACGAATGTATCCATTCTAATTCATTCGTACAATCCATTCTAATTCATTCGCACGATCCATTCTAATTCATTCGTATGATCCATTCTAATTCATTCCTACGATCTATTCTAATTCATTCGCTCGAATGTATCCATTCTAATTCATTCGTTCGATCCATTCTAATTCATTCGTACGATCCATTCAAATTCATTCGTAAGATCCATTCTAATGGATCATACGAATGAATTAGAGTGGTTACATTCGTGCGAATGAATTAGAATAGATTGTACGAATGAATTAGAATGGATCGTACGAATAAATTAGAATGGATCATGCGAATGAATTAGAATGGATCGTACGAATGAATTAGAATGGATCCACCAAATGAGTTAGAATGGATACATTCGTACAAATGAATTATAATGGATCGTACGAATGAATTAGAATGGATCGTACGAATGAATTAGATTGATTCATGCAAATGAATTAGAATGGATCGTGAAAATGAATTAGAATGGACACATTCGTGCGAATGAAATAGAATGGATCGTAGGAATGAATTAGAATGGATCGTACGAATGAATTAGAATGGTTACATTCATGCGAATGAATTAGAATGGATCGTACAAATGAATTAGAATGGATCATGCGAATGAATTTGAATGGATCGTACGAATGAATTAGAATGGATCGTACGATCCATTCTAATTCATTCTCACAAATGTATCCATTCTAATTCATTCGTATGATCCATTCTAATTCATTCGCACGATCCATTCTAATTCATTCGCACGAATATATCCATTCTAATTCATTCGTACGATCCATTCTAATTCATTCGTACGATCCATTCTAATTCATTCGCACGATCCATTCTAATTCATTGTACGATCCATTCTAATTCATTTGTACGATCCATTCTAATTCATTCGTACGATCCATTCTAATTCATTCGTATGATCCATTCAAACTCATTCATACGATCCATTCTAATTCCTTCGTACGATCCATTCTAATTTATTTGTATGATCCATTCTAATTCATTCGCACAAATGTATCCATTTTATTTCATTCGTACGATCCATTCTAATTTATTAATACGATCCATTCTAATTCATTCGCACGATCCATTCTAATTCATTCGTACGATCCATTCTAATTCATTCGTACGAATGTAACCATTCTAATTCATTCGTACGATCCATTCTAATTTGCGTATTCATTCCTACGATCTATTCTAATTCATTCGTACGTACGATTCATTCTAATTCATTCATACGATCTATTCTAATTCATTCGTACGATCTATTCTAATTCATTTGCTTGAATGTAACCATTCTAATTCATTCGTACGATTCATTCTAATTCATTCGTATGATCCATTCAAACTCATTCATACGATCCATTCTAATTCATTCGTACGATCCATTCTAATTCATTTGTACGATTCATTCTAATTCATTCGCACAAATGTATCCATTTTAATTCATTCGTACGATCCATTCTAATTTATTCGCACGATCCATTCTAATTCATTCGTACGATCCATTATAATTCATTCGTACGATCTATTCTAATTCATTCGCACGAATGTATCCATTCTAATTTATTCGTACGATCCATTCTAATTCATTCGTACGATCCATTCTAATTCATTCGTACGATTAGATTAGAACGCATTGTACGAATGAATTAGAATGGATCGGATGAATGAATTAGAATGGATACATTCGTGCGAATGAATTAGAATGGATCATACGAATGAATTAGAATGGATCGTGCGAATGAATTAGATTGGATCGTATGAATAAATTAGAATGGATCGTATGAATGAATTAAAATGGATACATTTGTGCGAATGAATTAGAATGGATCGTACAATTGAATTAGAATGGATCGTACGAATGAATTAGAATGGATCGTATGACTGAGTTTGAATGGATCATACGAATGAATTAGAATGAATCGTACAAATGAATTAGAATGGTTACATTCGTGCGAATGAATTAGAATAGATCGTACGAATGAATTAGAATGGATCGTACGAATGAATTAGAATGGATCGTGCAAATGAATTAGAATGGATCATACGAATGAATTAGAATGGATCGTACGAATGAATTAGAATGGATACATTTGTGCGAATGAATTAGAATGGATCGTATATTCATGCAAATAAATTAGAATGGATCATACAAATGAATTAGAATGGATCGTACGAATGAGTTAGAATGGATCGTGCGAATGAATTAGAATGGATCATACGAATTAATTAGAATGGATCCACCGAATGAGTTAGAATGGATCATACGAATGAATTAGAATGGATCGTACGAATGAATTAGAATGGATTGTACGAATGAATTAGAATGGATCGTACGAACGAATTAGAATGGATCGTATGAACGAATTAGAATGGATCGTACGAATGAATTAGAATGGATCGAACGAATGAATTAGAATGGATCATACGAATGAATTAGAATGGATATATTTGTGCAAATGAATTAGAATGGATCGAACGAATGAATTAGAATTGATCATACGAATGAATTAGAATGGATCGTATGAATGAATTAGAATGGATCGTACGAATGAATTAGAATGGATTGTACAAATGAATTAGACAGGTTACATTTGTGAGAATGAATTTGAATGGATCGTACGAATGAATTAGAATGGATCATACGAATGGATTAGAATGGATCGTACGAATGGATTAGAATGGATCGTACGAATAAATTAGAATGGATCATACAAATGAATTAGAAAGGTTACATTCATGAGAATAAATTAGAATGGATCGTGCGAATGAATTAGAATTGATCATACGAATGAATTAGAATGGATCGTACGAATGAATAAGAATGGATCGTATGAATGAATTAGAATGGATACATTCGAGCGAATGAATTAGAATAGATCGTAGGAATGAATTAGAATGGATCATACGAATGAATTAGAATGGATCGTATCAATGAATTAGAATGGATTGTACGAATGAATTAGAATGGATCGTACGAATGAATTAGAATGGATCGTATGAATGAATAAGAATGGATCGTACGAATGAATTAGAATGGATTGTTCGAATGAATTAGAATGGATATATTCGTGCGAATGAATTAGAATGGATCAGACGAATGAATTAGAATGGATCGTACGATTCATTCTAATTCATTCGTACGATCCAATCTAATGCATTCGTACGATTCATTCTAATTCATTCGCACTATCTATTATAATTTATTCGTATGATCCATTCTAATTTATTTACAAGAATATACTATCCATTCTAATTTATTCGCAAGAATGTATCCATTCTAATTCATTCGTACAATCCATTCTAATTTATTCGTACAAATGTATCTATTCTAATTCATTCGTACGATCCATTCTAATTCATTCGTACGATTCATTCTAATTCATTCGTACGATCCATTCTAATTCATTCGTATGATCCATTCTAATTCATTCGCACGAATGTATTCATTCTAATTAATTCGTACGATCCATTCTAATTCATTCATACGATCCATTCTAATTCATTCGTATGATCCATTCTAATTCATTCCTACGATCTATTCTAATTCATTCGCTCGAATGTATCCATTCTAATTCATTTGTACGATCCATTCTTATTCATTCGTATGATCCATTCTAATTCATTCGTATGATCAATTCTAATTCATTCGCACGATCCATTTTAATTCATTCTTACGAATGTAACCTTTCTAATTCATTTGTATGATCCATTCTAATTCATTCGTACGATCCATTCTAATCCATTCGTACGATCCATTCTAATCGATTCGTACGATCCATTCTAATTCATTCGTACGATCTAATTCATTCGTACTATCCATTCTAATTCATTCGTACAATCGATTCTAATTGATTCGTACGATCCATTCTAATTCATTCGTAGAATTAGAAAGGTTACATTCGTGAGAATGAATTAGATTGCATCGTACGAATGAATTAGAATGGATCGTGCGAATGAATTAGAATGGATCGTACGAATGAATTAGAATGGATACATTCGTACGATCCATTCTAATTCATTCGTATGATCCATTCTAATTCATTCGTATGATCCATTCTAATTCATTCCTACGATCTATTCTAATTAATTCGCTCGAATGTATCTATTCTAATTCATTCGTTCGATCCATTCTAATTCATTCGTACGATCCATTCAAATTCATTCGCATGATCCATTCTAATTCATTCGTACGATCCATTCTAATTCATTCGCACGAATGTAACCATTTTAATTCATTCGTATAATCCATTCTAATTCATTCGTACGATCTAATTCATTCGTACGATCCATTCTAATTCATTCGTAGCGATTCTTATTCATTCGCATGATCCATTCTAATTCATTCGTAGAATTAGAAAGGTTACATTCGTGAGAATGAATTAGAATGGATCGTACTAATGAATTAGAATGGATCGTACGAATGAATTAGAATGGATCATAGGAATGAATTAAAATGGATCGTGCAAATGAATTAGAATGGATACATTCGTGCGAATGAATTAGAATGGATAGTAGGAATGAATTAGAATGGATCGTACGAATGAATTAGAATAGTTACATTCGTGTGAATGAATTAGAATGGATCACAGGAATGAATTAGAACGGATCGTGCGAATGAATTAGAATGGATCGATCGAATGAATTAGAATAGATACATTCGAGCGAATGAATTAGAATAGATCGTACGAATGGATTAGAACGCATTGTACGAATGAGTTAGAATGGATCATACGAATGAGTTAGAATGGATCGTACGAATGAATTAGAATGGATCGTGCGAATGAATTAGAATGGATCGTACAAATGAATTAGAATGGATACATTTGTGCGAATGAATTAGAATGGATCGTACGAATGAATTAGAATGTATCGTACGAATGAATTAGAATGGATCGTACGAATGAATTAGAAAGGTTACATTTGTGAGAATGAATTAGAATGGATCGTATGAATGAATTAGAATGGATCGTACGAATGTATTAGAATGGATCGTACGAATGAATTAGAATGGATACATTCGAGCGAATGAATTAGAATGGATCGTAGGAATGAATTAGAATGGATCGTACGAATGAATTAGAATAGATCATACGAATGAATTAGAATGGATCATACGAATGAATTAGAATGGATCGTACGAATGAATTTGAATGGATACATTTGTACGAATGAATCTGAATGGATTGTATGAATGAATTAGAATAGATCGTGCGAATGAATTAGAATCGATCGTACGAATGGATTAGAATGGATCGTTCGAATGAATAAGAATGGATCGTACTAATGGATTAGAACGCATTGTACGAATGAATTATAATGGATCATACAAATGAATTAGAATGGATACATTCGTGCGAATGAATTAGAATGGATCATACGAATGAATTAGAATGGATCGTGCGAATGAATTAGAATGGATCATGCGAATGAATTAGAATGGATCATATGAATGAATTAGAATGGATCGTAGGAATGAATTAGAATGGATTGTGTGAATGAATTGGAATGGATCGTATGAATGAATTAGAATGGATCATACGAATGAATTAGAATGGATCATGCGAATGAATTAGAATGGGTCATACGAATGAATTAGAATGGATACATTTGTGCGAATGAATTAGAATGGATCGTACGAATGAATTAGAATTGATCGTACGAATGAATTTGAATGGATCGTACGAATGAATTAGAATGGATTGTATGAACGAATTAGAATGGATCGTACGAATGAATTAGAATGGATACATTCGAACGATCTATTCTAATTCATTCGCACGATCCATTCTAATTCATTCGTACGATCCATTCTAATTCATTCGTACGATCGATTCTAATTCATTCGTACGATCCATTCTAATTCATTCGTACGATCCATTCTAATTCATTCGTATGATCCATTCTAATTTATTCGTTCAAATATATCTATTCTAATTCATTCGTACGATCCATTCTAATTCATTCTCACGAATGTATCCATTCTAATTCATTTGCACGATCCATTCTAATTCATTCGTACGATCTATTCTAATTCATTTGCACGATCCATTCTAATTTATTCGTACGATCCATTCTAATTCATTCGCACGAATGTATCCATTCTAATTCATTCGTACGATCCATTCTAATTCATTCGTATGATCCATTCTAATTCATTCGTACGATCTATTCTAATTGATTCGTACGATCCATTCTTATCCATTCTAATTCATTCGTACGATCCATTCTAATTCATTTGTATGATCTATTCTAATTCATTCGTACGAATGAATTAGAATGGATCATACAATTGAATTTGAATGGATCGTACGAATGAATTAGAATGGATATATTTGTGCGAATTAATTAGAATGGATCGTACGAATAAATTAGAATGGATCGTACGAATGAATTAGAATGGATCGTACAAATGAATTAGAATGGATAGTGCGAATGAATTAGAATGGATCGTACGAATGAATTAGAATGGATACATTCGTGCGAATGAATTAGAATGGATCGTACGAATGAATTAGAATAGATCGTTCAAAGGAATTAGAATGGATCGTGCGAATGAATTAGAATTGATCATACGAATGAATTAGAATGGATCGTACGAATGAATTAGAATGGATCGTGCGAATGAATTAGAATGGATCGTACGAATGAATTAGAATGGATATATTTGAACGAATAAATTAGAATGGATCATACGAATGAATTAGAATGGATCGTACGAATGAATTAGAATGGATCGTGCGAATGAATTAGAATCGATCGTACGAATGAATTAGAATGGATCGTACGAATGAATTAGATCGTACGAATGAATTAGAATGGATCGTACGAATGAATTAAAATGGATACATTCATACGACTGAATTATAATAGATTGTACGAATGAATTAGAATGGATCGTACGAATGAATTAGAATGGATCGTACAAATGAATTAGAATGGATCGTGCGAATGAATTAGAATGGATCGTACGAATGAATTAGAATGGATATATTTGAACGAATAGATCGTACGAATGGATTAGAATGGATCATACAAATGAATTAGAAAGGTTACATTCGTGAGAATGAATTAGAATGGATCGTATGAATGAATTAGAATGGATCATGCGAATGAATTTGAATGGATCGTACAAATGAATTAGAATGGATCGAATGAATGAATTAGAATGGATACATTCAAGCGAATGAATTATAATAGATCGTAGGAATGAATTAGAATGGATCATACGAATGAATTAGAATTGATCGTGCGAATGAATTAGAATGGATTGTACGAATGAATTAGAATGGATACATTCGTGCGAATTAATTAGAATGGATCGGACGAATGAATTAGAATGGATCGTACGATTCATCCTAATTCATTCGTACGATCCATTCTAATGCATTCGTACGATTCATTCTAATTCATTCGCACGATCCATTCTAATTCATTCGTATGATCCATTCTAATTTATTTGCACGAATATACGATCCATTCTAATTTATTCGCAAGAATGTATCCATTCTAATTCATTCGTACAATCTATTCTAATACATTCGTACGATCCATTTTAATTCATTCGTACGATCCATTCTAATTCATTCGTACGATCCATTCCAATTCATTCGCACGAATGTATCCATTCTAATTCATTCGTACAATCCATTCTAATTCATTCGCACGATCCATTCTAATTCATTCGTATGATCCATTCTAATTCATTCCTACGATCTATTCTAATTCATTCGCTCGAATGTATCCATTCTAATTCAGTCGTTCGATCCATTCTAATTCATTCGTACGATCCATTCAAATTCATTCGTATGATCCATTCTAATGGATCATACGAATGAATTAGAATGGTTACATTCGTGCGAATGAATTAGAATAGATTGTACGAATGAATTAGAATGGATCGTACGAATAAATTAGAATGGATCATGCGAATGAATTAGAATGGATCGTACGAATGAATTAGAATGGATCCACCAAATGAGTTAGAATGGATACATTCGTACAAATGAATTATAATGGATCGTACGAATGAATTAGAATGGATCGTACGAATGAATTAGATTGATTCATGCAAATGAATTAGAATGGATCGTGCAAATGAATTAGAATGGACACATTCGTGCGAATGAAATAGAATGGATCGTAGGAATGAATTAGAATTGATCGTACGAATGAATTAGAATGGTTACATTCATGCGAATGAATTAGAATGGATCGTACAAATGAATTAGAATGGATCATGCGAATGAATTTGAATGGATCATACGAATGAATTAGAATGGATCATACGATCCATTCTAATTCATTCTCACAAATGTATCCATTCTAATTCATTCGTATGATCCATTCTAATTCATTCGCACGATCCATTCTAATTCATTCGCACGAATATATCCATTCTAATTCATTCGTACGATCCATTCTAATTCATTCGTACGATCCATTCTAATTCATTCGCACGATCCATTCTAATTCATTGTACGATCCATTCTAATTCATTCGTACGATCCATTCTAATTCATTCGTACGATCCATTCTAATTCATTCGTATGATCCATTCAAACTCATTCATACGATCCATTCTAATTCCTTCGTACGATCCATTCTAATTCATTTGTATGATCCATTCTAATTCATTCGCACAAATGTATCCATTTTAATTCATTCGTACGATCCATTCTAATTTATTAATACGATCCATTCTAATTCATTCGCACGATCCATTCTAATTCATTCGTACGATCCATTCTAATTCATTCGTACGAATGTAACCATTCTAATTCATTCGTACGATCCATTCTAATTTGCGTATTCATTCCTACGATCTATTCTAATTCATTCGTACGTACGATTCATTCTAATTCATTCATACGATCCATTCTAATTCATTCGTACGATCTATTCTAATTCATTTGCTTGAATGTAACCATTCTAATTCATTCGTACGATTCATTCTAATTCATTCGTATGATCCATTCAAACTCATTCATATGATCCATTCTAATTCATTCGTACGATCCATTCTAATTCATTTGTACGATTCATTCTAATTCATTCGCACAAATGTATCCATTTTAATTCATTCGTACGATCCATTCTAATTTATTCGCACGATCCATTCTAATTCATTCGTACGATCCATTCTAATTCATTCGTACGATCTATTCTAATTCATTCGCACGAATGTATCCATTCTAATTCATTCGTACGATCCATTCTAATTCATTCGTACGATCCATTCTAATTCATTCGTACGAATAGATTAGAACGCATTGTACGAATGAATTAGAATGGATCGGATGAATGAATTAGAATGGATACATTCGTGCAAATGAATTAGAATGGATCATACGAATGAATTAGAATGGATCGTGCGAATGAATTAGAATGGATCGTATGAATAAATTAGAATGGATCGTATGAATGTATTAAAATGGATACATTTGTGCGAATGAATTAGAATGGATCGTACAAATGAATTAGAATGGATCGTACGAATGAATTAGAATGGATCGTATGAATGAGTTTGAATGGATCATACGAATGAATTAGAATGAATCGTACAAATGAATTAGAATGGTTACATTCGTGCGAATGAATTAGAATAGATCGTACGAATGAATTAGAATGGATCGTACGAATGAATTAGAATGGATCGTGCAAATGAATTAGAATGGATCATACGAATGAATTAGAATGGATCGTACGAATGAATTAGAATGGATACATTTGTGCGAATGAATTAGAATGGATCGTATATTCATGCAAATAAATTAGAATGGATCGTACAAATGAATTAGAATGGATCGTACGAATGAGTTAGAATGGATCGTGCGAATGAATTAGAATGGATCATACGAATTAATTAGAATGGATCCACCGAATGAGTTAGAATGGATCATACGAATGAATTAGAATGGATCGTACGAATGAATTAGAATGGATTGTACGAATGAATTAGAATGGATCGTACGAACGAATTAGAATGGATCGTATGAACGAATTAGAATGGATCGTACGAATGAATTAGAATGGATCGAACGAATGAATTAGAATGGATCATACGAATGAATTAGAATGGATATATTTGTGCAAATGAATTAGAATGGATCGAACGAATGAATTAGAATTGATCATACGAATGAATTAGAATGGATCGTATGAATGAATTAGAATGGATCGTACGAATGAATTAGAATGGATTGTACAAATGAATTAGACAGATTACATTTGTAAGAATGAATTTGAAAGGATCGTACGAATGAATTAGAATGGATCATACGAATGGATTAGAATGGATCGTACGAATGGATTAGAATGGATCGTACGAATAAATTAGAATGGATCATACAAATGAATTAGAAAGGTTACATTCGTGAGAATAAATTAGAATGGATCGTGCGAATGAATTAGAATTGATCATACGAATGAATTAGAATGGATCGTACGAATGAATAAGAATGGATCGTACGAATGAATTAGAATGGATACATTCGAGCGAATGAATTAGAATAGATCGTAGGAATGAATTAGAATGGATCATACGAATGAATTAGAATGGATCGTATGAATGAATTAGAATGGATTGTACGAATGAATTAGAATGGATCGTACGAATGAATTAGAATGGATCGTATGAATGAATAAGAATGGATCGTACGAATGAATTAGAATGGATTGTTCGAATGAATTAGAATGGATATATTCGTGCGAATGAATTAGAATGGATCGGACGAATGAATTAGAATGGATCGTACGATTCATTCTAATTCATTCGTACGATCCAATCTAATGCATTCGTACGATTCATTCTAATTCATTCGCACTATCTATTATAATTTATTCGTATGATCCATTCTAATTTATTTACAAGAATATACGATCCATTCTAATTTATTCGCAAGAATGTATCCATTCTAATTCATTCGTACAATCCATTCTAATTTATTCGTACAAATGTATCTATTCTAATTCATTCGTACGATCCATTCTAATTCATTCGTACGATTCATTCTAATTCATTCGTACGATCCATTCTAATTCATTCGTACGATCCATTCTAATTCATTCACACGAATGTATTCATTCTAATTAATTCGTACGATCCATTCTAATTCATTCATACGATCCATTCTAATTCATTCGTATGATCCATTCTAATTCATTCCTACGATCTATTCTAATTCATTCGCTCGAATGTATCCATTCTAATTCATTCGTACGATCCATTCTTATTCATTCGTATGATCCATTCTAATTCATTCGTATGATCAATTCTAATTCATTCGCACGATCCATTCTAATTCATTCTCACGAATGTAACCTTTCTAATTCATTTGTATGATCCATTCTAATTCATTCGTACGATCCATTCTAATCCATTCGTACGATCCATTCTAATCCATTCGTACGATCCATTCTAATTCATTCGTACGATCCATTCTAATTCATTCGTATGATCCATTCTAACTCATTCGTACAAATGTATCCATTCTAAGTCATTCGTACGATCCATTCTAATTCATTCGCACGATCCATTCTAATTCATTCGTACGATCCATTCAAATTCATTCGCATGATCGTATGAATGAATTAGAATAGTTTGTACGAATGAATTAGAATGGATACATTTGTACGAATGAATTAGAATGGATCATACGAATGAATTAGAATGGATCGTACGAATGAATTAGAATGGATCGTACATTTGAATTAGAATGGATCGTACGAATGAATTAGAATGGATCATAGGAATGAATTAGAATGGATCGTGCAAATGAATTAGAATGGATGCATTCGTGCGAATGAATTAGAATGGATCGTACGAATGAATTAGAATGGTTACATTCGTACGAATGAATTAGAATGGATCGTACAAACGAATTAGAAATGTTGCATCCGTGAGAATGAATTAGAATCGATACATTCGAGCGAATGAATTAGAATGGATCGTACGATCAATTCTAATTCATACGTACAATCCATTCTAATTTATTCGTACGATCCATTCTAATCCATCGTACGAATGAATTAGAATTGATTGTACGAATGAATTAGAATGGATCGTGCGAATGAATTAGAATGGATCGTATGAATAAATTAGAATGGATCGTGCGAATGAATTAGAATGGATCATACAAATGAATTAGAATGGATCGTACGAATGAATTAGAATGGATACATTCGTGCGAATGAATTAGAATGGATCGTACGAATGAATTAGAATGGTTATATTCGTGCAAATGAATTAGAATGGATCGTACGAATGGATTAGAATGGATCGTAGGAATGGATTAGAATGGATTGTACGAATGAATTAGAATGGATCGTACAAATGAATTAGAATAGATATATTCATGCGAATGAATTAGAATGGATCGTACGAATGAATTAGAATGGATCTTACAAATGAATTAGAATGGATCGTATGAATGAATTAGAATGGATCGTACGAATGGTTTAGAATGGATCGTACGATCCATTCTAATTCATTCGCTCGAATGCATCCATTCTAATTCATTCTCATGAATGTAACCTTTCTAATTCATTTGTATGATCCATCCTAGTTCATTCGTACGAATGTAACCATTCTAATTCATTCGTACAATCCATTCTAATTCATTCCTATGATCCATTCTAATTCATTCGCACCAATGTATCCTTTCTAATTCATTTGTATGATCCATTCTAATTCATTCGTACGATCCATTCTAATCCATTCGTACGATCCATTCTAATCCATTCGTACGATCCATTCTAATTCATTTGTACGATCCATTCTAATTCATTCGCATGAATATATCTATTCTAATTCATTCATACGATCCATTCTAATTCATTCTCACGAATGTAACCATTCTAATTCATTCGTACGATCCATTCTAATTCATTCGCACGATGGATTAGAATGGATCGTACGAATGGATTAGACTGAATCGTACGAATGAATTAGAATGGATCGGACGAATTAGAATGGATCATACAAATGAATTAGAATGGATCGTGCGAATGGAGTAGAATGGATACATTCGTACGATCCATTCTTATTCATTTGTATGATCCATTCTAATTCATTCACACGAATGTAACCATTCTAATTCATTCGTACGATCCATTCTAATTCATTCGCACGAATGTATCCATTCTAATTCATTTGCACGATCCATTCTAATTCATTCCTATGATCCATTCTAATTCATTCATACGATCCATTCTAATTCAAACGTACGATCCATTCTAATTCATTCGTACGATCCATTCTAATTCATTCCTACGATCTATTCTAATTCATTCGCTCGAATGTATCCATTCTAATTCATTCGTACGATCCATTCTTATTCATTCGTACGATCCATTCAAATTCATTCGCATGATCCATTCTAATTCATTCGTACGATCCATTCTAATTCATTCGCACGAATGTATCCATTCTAATTCATTCGTACAATCCATTCTAATTCATTCGCACGATCCATTCTAATTCATTCGTATGATCCATTCTAATTCATTCCTACGATCTATTCTAATTCATTTGTATGATCCATTCTAATTCATTCGTACGAATGAATTAGAATGGATTATACGAATGAATTCTAATTCAGTCGTATGAATCTATCCATTTTAATTCATTCGTACGATCCATTCTAATTCATTCGTACGATCTAATTCATTCGTACGATCCATTCTAATTTATTCGCACGAATGAATTAGAATGGATCATGCGAATGAATTAGAATGGATCGTACGAATGAATTAGAATGGATCGTACGAATGAATTAGAATGGATCATGTGAATGGATTAGAATGGATCGTACGAATGAATTAGAATGGATCGTTCAAATATATCCATTCTAATTCATTCGCACAAATGTATCCATTCTAATTCATTCGTACGATCTATTCTAATTCACTCGTATAATCCATTCTAATTTATTCGCACGATCTATTCTAATTCATTCGTACGATTCATTCTAATTCATTCGCACAATCCATTCTAATTCATTCGTACGATCCATTCTAATTCATTTGCACGATCGATTCTAATTTATTCGTATGATCCATTCTAATTCATTCGTACGATCCATTCTAATTCTTTCGTATGATACATTCTAATTCATTCACACGATCTATTCTAATTCATTCGTACAATCCATTCTAATTTATTCGTACGATCCATTCTAATTTATTCGCACTATCCATTCTAATTCATTCGTACGATCCATTCTAATTCATTCGTACGATCCATTCTAATTAGATCGTATGATCCATTCTAATTCATTCGCACAAATGTATCCATTTTAATTCATTCGTACGATCCATTCTAATTTATTCATACGATCCATTCTAATTCATTCGCCCGATCCATTCTAATTCATTCGTACGATTCATTCTTAATCATTCATACGATCCATTCTAATTCATTCGCACAATCCATTCTAATTCATTCGTACGATCCATTCTAATTCATTTGTATGATCCATTCTAACTCATTCGGTGGATCCATTTTAATTCATTCGTACGATCCATTCTAATTTATTTGCACGAATATACGATCCATTCTAATTCATTCGCACAAATGTATCTATTCTGATTCATTCGTACGATCCATTCTAATTCATTCGTATGATCTATTCTAATTCATTTGCACAAATGTATTCATTCTAATTCATTCGTTCGATCCATTCTAATTCATTCGCATAAATATATCCATTCTAATTCATTCGTACGATCTATTCTAATTCATTCGCACGATCCATTCTAATTCATTCGCACAAATGTATCCATTCTAATTCTTTCGTACAATCCATTCTAATTCATTCGCATGATCCTTTCTAATTCATTCGTACGATCCATTCTAATTCATTTGTGCGATCCATTCTAACTCAATCGCACGAATGTATCCATTCTAATTTATTCATATGATCCATTCTAATTCATTTTCACGAATGTAACCATTCTAATTCATTCATACGTTCCATTCGTACTATCCATTCAAATTCATTTGCAAGAATGTATCCATTCTAATCCATTCGCCCGATCAATTCTAATTCATTCGTACGATCCGTTCTAATTTATTCATACAATCTATTCTAATTCATTCGTACAATCTATTCTAATTTATTCGTACAAATGTATCCATTCTAATTCATTCGTACGATCCATTCTAATTCATTCGTACGATTCATTCTAATTCATTCGCACGATCCATTCTAATTCATTCGTACGATCAATTCTAATTCATTCGCACGAATGTATCCATTCTAATGCATTCGTACGATTCATTCTAATTCATTCGCACGATCCATTCTAATTCATTCGTACGATCCATTTTTATCCATTCATACGATTCATTCTAATTCATTCGCACAATCCATTCTAATTCATTCATACGATCTATTCTAATTCATTCGTACGATCCATTCTAATTCATTCGTACGATCCATTCTAATTCATTCATATGATCTATTCTAATTCATTCGCACGAATGTGTCCATTCTAATTCATTCGCACAATCCAATCTAATTCAAACGTACGATCCATTCTAATTCATTCACATTATGTATTCTAATTCATTCGTATGATCCATTCTAATTCATTCGTTTGATTCATTCTAATTCATTCGTACGATCCATTCTAATTCATTCGCACAAATGTATCCATTCTAATTCATTCGTACGATCCATTCTAATTCATTTGCACGATCCATTCTAATTCATTTGTACGAATGTATCCATTCTAATTCATTCGCACGATCCATTCTAATTCATTCGCACGATCCAATCTAATTCATTCATATGATCCATTCTAATTCATTCGTATGATCCATTCTAATTCATTTGCATGAATGTATCCATTCTAATTCATTCGTACGATCCATTCCAATTCATTCGTATGATCCATTCTAATTCATTCATGCAAGCCATTCTAATTCATTCATACGATCCATTCTAACTCATTCATACGATCCATTCTAATTCATTCGCATGAATGTATGTATCCATTCTAGTTCATTCGCACGAATGTATCCATTCTAATTCATTCGTACGATCTCTTCTAATTCAATCGCAAGATCCAATCTAATTCATTCGTACGATCCATTATAATTCATTCATATGATCCATTCTAAGTCATTCGCACGATCCATTCTAATTCATTCGTACAAATGTATCCATTCTAATTCATTCGTACGATCCATTCTAATTCATTCGTACGATACATTCTAATTCATTTGCACAATCCATTCTAATTCATTCGTACGATCCATTCTAATTCATTCGCACGATCCATTCTAATTCATTCGTACGATCTATTCTAATTCATTCGCACGAATGTATCCATTCTAATGCATTCGTACGATTCATTCTAATTCATTTGCACGATCCATTCTAATTCATTCGTACGATCCATTCTAATTCATTCGTCCGATCGATTCTAATTCATTCGCACGAATGTATCCATTCTAATTCATTCGTACAATCCATTCTAATTCATTCTTATGATCCATTCTAATTCATTCTTATGATCCATTCTAATTCATTCGTACGATCTATTCTAATTCATTCACTCGAATATATCCATTATAATTCATTCGTTCGATCCATTCTAATTCATTCATACGATCCATTCAAATTCATTCGCATGATCCATTCTAATTCATTCGTACGATCCATTCTAATTCATTCTCACGAATGTAACCTTTCTAATTCATTCGTACGATCCATTCTAATCCATTCGTACGATCCATTCTAATCCATTCGTACGATCCCTTCTAATCCATTCGTACGATCCATTCTAATTCATTCTCACAAATGCAACCTTTCTAATTCATTTGCACGATCCATTCTAATTCATTCTTATGATCCATTCTAATTCATTCGTACGATCCATTCTAATTCATTCGCTCGAATGTATCCATTCTAATTCATTCGTACGATCCATTCTAATTCATTCGTACGATCCATTCTAATTCATTCTCACGAATGTAACCTTTCTAATTCATTTGTTTGTATCCATTCTAATTCATTCGTACGATCCATTCTAATTCATTCGCATGATCCATTCTAATTCATTCGTACGATCCATTCTAATTCATTCGCACGAATGTATCCATTCTAATGCATTCGTACGATTCATTCTAATTCATCCGCACGATCCATTCTAATTCATTCGTACGATCCATTCTAATTCATTCGTCCGATCCATTCTAATTCATTCGCACGAATGTATTCATTCTAATTCATTCGTATAATCCATTCTAATTCATTCGCACGATCCATTCTAATTCATTCGTATGATCCATTCTAATTCATTCCTACGATCTTTTCTAATTCATTCGCTCGAATGTATCCATTCTAATTCATTCGTTCGATCCATTCTAATTTATTCGCATGATCCATTCTAATTCATTCGTACGATCGATTCTAATTCATTCTCACGAATGTAACCTTTCTAATTCATTTGTACGATCCATTCTAATTCATTCGTACGATCCATTCTAATCCATTCGTACGATCCATTCTAATCCATTCGTACGATCTATTCTAATTCATTCGTACGATCCATTCTAATTCATTCGCTCGAATGTATCCATTCTAATTCATTCGTACGATCCATTATAATTCGTTCATACGATCCATTCTAATTCGTTCGTACGATCCATTCTAAAATAAGTTAGAATGGATCATACGAATGAATTAGAATGGATCGTACGAATGAATTAGAATGGATTGTGCGAATGAACTAGAATGGATCGTATGAATGAATAAGAATGGATCGTACGAATGAATTAGAATGGATCGTGCGAATGAATTAGAATGAATCGTACGAATGCATTAGAATGGATCGTACGAATGAATTAGAATGAATCGTGCGATCCATTCTAATTCATTCGTCCGATCCATTCTAATTCATTCGTGCGAATGAATTAGAATGGATACAGTCGAGCGAATGAATTAGAACGCATTGTACGAATGAATTAGAATAGATCATGCGAATGAATTAAAATGGATCGTACAAATGAATTAGAATGGATAGTGCGAATGAATTAGAATGGATCGTACGAACGAATTAGAATGGATCGTATGAACGAATTAGAATGGATCGTATGAATGGATTAGAATGGATCGTACGAATGGATTAGAATGGATCATACGAATGGATCATGCGAATGAATTAGAATGGATCGTAGGAATGAATTAGAATGAATCGTACAAATGAATTATAATGAATTAGAATGGATCGTACGAATGAATTAGAATGGATCGTTCGAATGAATTAAAATAGATACATTTGTACGAATGAATTAGAATGGATCGTACGAATGAATTAGAACTGATCGTGCGAATGAATTTGAATGGATCGTACGAACGAATTAGAATGGATCGTATGACCGAATTAGAATGGATCGTATGAATGAATTAGAATAGATACATTTGAGCAAATGAATTAGAATGGATCGTACGAATGAATTAGAATGGATCATAGGAATGAATTAGAATGGATCGTACGAATGAATTAGAATGGATCGTACGAATGCATTAGAATGGATCGTATGAATGAATAAGAATGGATCGTACGAATGAATTAGAATGGATTGTGATAATGAATTAGAATGGATCGTATGAATGAATAAGAATGGATCGTACGAATGAATTAGAATGGATCGTGTGAATGAGTTAGAATGAATCGTACGAATGCATTAGAATGGATCGTACGAATTAATTAGAATGAATCATACGATCCATTCTAATTCATTCATCCGATCCATTCTAATTCATTCGCACGAATGTATCCATTCTAATTCATTCGTACAATCCATTCTAATTCATTCGCACGATCCATTCTAATTCATTCGTATGATCCATTCTAACTCATTCGGTGGATCCATTCTAATTCATTCATACGATCTATTCTAATTCATTCGCACTATCCATTCTAATTCATTCACACGATCCATTCTAATCCATTCGTACGATCCATTCTAATCCATTCGTACGATCCATTCTAATTCATTCGTAGGATCCATTCTAATTCAATCTCACAAATGTAACCATTCTAATTTATTCGTACGATCCATTCTAATTCATTCCTACGATCCATTCTAATTCATTCGTACGATCCATTCGAATTCATTCGCATGATCCATTCTAATTCATTCGTACGATCCATTCTAATTCATTCTCACGAATATAACCTTTCTAATTCATTTGTATGATCCATTCTAATCCATTCGTATGATCCATTCTAATCCATTCGTACGATCCATTCTAATCCATTCGTACTATCCATTCTAATTCATTCGTACGATCCATTCTAATTCATTCGCATGAATGTAACCATTCTAATTCATTCGTACGATCCATTCTAATTCATTCGTACGATCCATTCTAATTCATTCGCACGAATGGATCCATTCTAATTCATTCGTACGATCCATTCTAATTCATTCGCTCGAATGTATCCATTCTAATTTATTCGTACGATCCATTCTAATTCGTTCGTACGATCCATTCTAATTCGTTCGTACGATCCATTCTAATTCGTTCGTACGATCCATTCTAATTCATTCGTATGATCCATTCTAATTCATTCCTACGATCTATTCTAATTCATTCTCACAAATGTAACCTTTCTAATTCATTTGTACGATCCATTCTAATTCATTCATACGATCCATTCTAATTCATTCATACGATCCATTCTAATTCATTCGCACGAATGTATCCATTCTGATTCATTCGTACGATCCATTCCAATTCATTCGCACGAATGGATCCATTCTAATTCATTCGTACGATCCATTCTAATTCATTCGCTCGAATGTATCCATTCTAATTCATTCGTACGATCCTTTCTAATTCGTTCATACGATCCATCCTAATTCGTTCGTACGATCCATTCTAAATCGTTCGTACGATCCATTCTAATTCATTCGTTTGATCCATTCTAATTCATTCCTACGATCTATTCTAATTTATTCTCACAAATGTAACCTTTCTAATTCATTTGTACGATCCATTCTAATTCATTCATACGATCCATTCTAATCCATTCATACGATCCATTCTAATCCATTCGTACGATCCATTCTAATTCATTCGCACGAATGTAACCATTCTAATTCATTCGTATGATCCATTCTAATTCATTCTCACAAATGTAACCTTTCTAATTAATTTGTACAATTTATTCGTATATTCGTGCAAATAAATTAGAAAGGATCGTACGAATGAATTAGAATGGATCGTACGAATGGATTAGAATGGATCGTACGAATGAATTAGAATGGATCGTACGAATGAATTAGAATGGATCATACGAATGAATTAGAATGGATACATTCGAGCGAATGAATTAGAATGGATCGTACGAATGAATTAGAATGGATCATAGGTATGAATTAGAATGGATCGTGCAAATGAATTAGAATGGATACATTCGTGCGAATGAATTTGAATGGATCGTAGGAATGAATTAGAATGGATCGTACGAATGAATTAGAATGGTTACATTCGTGCGAATGAATTAGAATGGATCGTACGAATGGATTAGAATCGATCGTACGAATGGATTAGAATGGATCGTACGAATGAATTAGAATGGATCGTACAAATGAATTAGAAAGGTTACATTTGTGAGAATGAATTAGAATGGATCGTACGAATGAATTAGAATGGATCGTACGAATGGATTAGAATGGATCGTACTAATGAATTAGAATGGATCGTGCGAATGAATTAGAATGGATCGTATGAATGAATTAGAATGGATATATTTGTGCGAATGAGTTAGAATGGATCATACGAATGAATTAGAATTGATCGTACGAATGAATTAGATTGGATCATACGAATGAATTAGAATGGATCGTACAAATGAATTAGAAAGGTCATATTTGTGGGAATGAATTAGAATGGATCGTACGAATGGATTAGAATGGACCGTATGAATGGATTAGAATGGATCGTACGAATGGATTAGAATGGATCGTACGAATGAATTAGAATGGATCATACAAATGAATTAGAAAGGTAACATTCGTGAGAATGAATTAGAATAGATCGTAGGAATGAATTAGAATGGATCATACGAATGAATTAGAATGGATCATACGAATGAATTAGAATGGATCGTACGAATGAATTAGAATGGATACATTCGAGTGAATGAATTAGAAGGGATCATATGAATGACTTAGAATGGATCGTGCGAATGAATTAGAATGGATACATTTGTGCGAATGAATTAGATTGCATCGTATGAATGAATTTGAATGGATCATAGGAATGAATTAGAATGGATCGTGCAAATAAATTAGAATGGATGCATTCGTGCGAATGAATTAGAATGGATCGTAGGAATGAATTAGAATGGAACGTACGAATGAATTAGAATGGTTACATTCGAGCGAATGAATTAGAATGGATCGTACAAATGGATTAGAATGGATCGTGCGAATGAATTAGAAAGGATCGTACGAATGAATTAGAATGGATATATTCGTGCGAATGAATTAGATTGCATCGTACGAATGAATTTGAAGGGATTGTACGAATGAATTAGAATGGATCATACGAATGAATTAGAATAGATCGTGTGAATGAATTAGAATGGATCGTACGAATGGATTAGATTGGATCGTACAAATGAATTTGAAAGGATACATTTGTACGAATGAATTAGAATGGATCGTACGAATGGATTAGAATGGATCGTACGAATGAATTAGAATGGATCGTACGAATGAAATAGAATGGATACATTTGTCCGAATTAGAATGGATCGTACGAATGGATTAGAATTAGATCGTACGAATGAATTAGAATGGATCGTAGGAATGAATTAGAATGAATCATACGAATGAATTAGAATGGATCATACAAATGAATTAGAATGGATCATACGAATGAATTAGAATGGATCGTGCGAATGAATTAGAATGGATTGTATGAAAGAATTAGAATGGATCGTACGAATAAATTAGAATGGATACATAGGAATGAATTAGAATGGATCGTACGAATGAATTAGAATGGATCGTACGAATGGATTAGAATGGATCGCACGAATGGATTAGAATGGATCGTGCGAATGAATTAGAATGGATCGTACGAATGAATTAGAATGGATCGTGTGAATGAATTAGAATGAATCGTACGAATGCATTAGAATGGATCGTACGAATGAATTAGAATGAATCGTACGAGCCATTCTAATTCATTCGTCTGATCCATTCTAATTCATTCGCACGAATGTATCCATTCTAATTCATTCGTACAATCCATTCTAATTCATTCATATGATCCATTCTAATTCATTCGTATGATCCATTCTTATTCATTCCTACGATCTATTCTAATTCATTTGCTCGAATGTATCCATTCTAATTCATTCGTCCGATCCATTCTAATCCATTCGTACGATCCATTCTAATTCATTCGCACGAATATATCCATTCTAATTCATTCGTACGATCCTTTCTAATTCATTCGCACGATCCATTCTAATTCTTTCATATGATCCATTCTAATTCATTCGCACGAATGTATCCATTCTAGTTCATTCGTACGATCCATTCTAATTCATTCGTATGATCCATTCTAATTCATTCGTATGATCCATTCTAATTCATTCCTACGATCTATTCTAATTCATTCGCACAATCCATTCTAATTCATTCGTACGATCCATTCAAATTCATTCGTATGATCCATTCTAACTCATTCGGTGGATCCATTCTAATTCATTCGTACGATCCATTCTAATTCATTCATACGATCCATTCTAATCCATTCGTACGATCCATTCTAAT
This sequence comes from Chamaelirium japonicum, assembly GCA_947650365.1. Taxonomy (NCBI): domain Eukaryota; kingdom Viridiplantae; phylum Streptophyta; class Magnoliopsida; order Liliales; family Melanthiaceae; genus Chamaelirium; species Chamaelirium japonicum. Next base: position 34,686,864 of record OX393552.1, read on the forward strand.
CCGTTCGCACGAATAAATTAGAATGGATCGTGCGAAGGAATTAGAATGGATCGTACGAATGGATCGTACGAATGAATTAGAATGGATCGTATGTTTGAATTAGATTGGATTGTGCGAATGAATAAGAATGGATACATTCTTGCGAATAAATTAGAATGGATCATATATTTGTGCAAATGGATTAGAATGGATCGTACGAATGGATTAGATTGGATCGTACGAATGGTTTAGAATGGATCGTACGAATGAATTAGAATGGATCATACAAATGAATTAGAATGGATCGTACGATCCATTCTAATTCATTCGTCCGATCCATTCTAATTCTTTCGCACGAATGTATCCATTCTAATTAATTCGTACAATCCATTCTAATTCATTATCACGATCCATTCTAATTCATTCGTATGATCCATTCTAATTCATTCCTACGATCTATTCTAATTCATTCGCTCGAATGTATCCATTCTAATTCATTCTTTTGATCGTACGAATGAATTAAAATGGATACATTCGAGCGAATGAATTAGAATGGATACATTCGAGCGAATGAATTAGAATTGATCGTACGAATGAATTAGAATGGATCGTACGAATGGATTAGAATAGATCGTGCGAATGAATTAGAATGGATCGTACAAATGAATTAGAATGGATTGTATAAACGAATTAGAATGGATCGTACAAATGAATTAAAAAGGATACATTCGTGCGAATGAATTAGAATGGATCGTACGAATGAATTAGAATGGATCGTGCGAATGAATTAGAATTGATGATACGAATGAATTAGAATGGATCGTACGAATGAATTAGAATGGATACATACATTCATGCGAATGAATTAGAATGGATCGTGCAAATGAATTCGAATGGATACATTCGTGCGAATGAATTAGAATGGATCGTAGGAATGAATTAGAATGGATCGTGCAAATGAATTAGAATGGATACATTCGTGCGAATGAATTAGAATGGATCGTAGGAATGAATTAGATTGGATCGTACGAATGAATTAGAATGGTTACATTCGTGCGAATAAATTAGAATGGATCGTACGAATGAATTAGAATGGATCGTGCGAAAGAATTAGAATGGATCGTATAAATGAATTAGAATGGATCGTGCGAATGAGTTAGAATAGATCGTCCGAATGAATTAGAATGGATCGTACGAATAAATTAGAATGGATCGTGCGAATGAATTAGAATGGATCGTACGAATGAATTAGAATGGATTGTATGAATGAATTAGAATGGATCGAACGAATGAATTAGAATGGATCGTACGAATGAATTAGAATAGATCATGCGAATGAATTTGAATGTATCGTGTGAATAAATTAGAATGGATCATACGAATGAATTAGAATGGATCGTGCGAATGAATTAGAATGAATCGTACGAATGCATTAGAATGGATCGTACGAATGAATTAGAATGGATCGTGCGAATAAATTATACGACTGAATTAGAATGGATCATACGTATGAATTAGAATGGTTACATTTGTGCGAATGAATTAGAATGGATCGTACGAATGGATTCGTACGATCCATTCTAATTCATTCGTACGATCCATTCTAATTCACTCCTACGATCCATTCTAATTCATTCGCACGAATGTATCCATTCTAATTCATTTCCACAATCCATTCTAATTCATTCCTATGATCCATTCTAATTCATTCGTACGATCCATTCTAATTCATTCGCTCGAATGTAACCATTCTAATTCATACGTATGATCCATTCTAGTCAATTCTAATTCATTCGTACGATCCATTCTAATTCATTCGTACGATCCATCCTAATTAGAATGGTTACGAATTAGAATACATCATGTGAACGAATTAGAATGGATCGTACGTTTGAATTTGATTGGATTGTACGAATGAATTAGAATGGATCGTGCGAATGAATTAGAATGGATCGTGCGAATGAATTAGAATGGATCGTGCGAATGAATTAGAATGGATCGTACGAATGAATTAGAATGGATCGTACGAATGAATTAGAATGGATCGTACGAACGAATTAGAATGGATCGTATGAATGTATTAGAATGGATCGTATGAAAGAATAAGAATGGATCGTACGAATGGATTAGAATGGATCGTACGAATGGATCATGCGAATGAATTAGAATGGATCGTAGGAATGAATTAGAATGGATCGTACGAATGAATTAGAATGAATTAGAATGGATCGTACGAATGAATTAGAATGGATCGTGCGAATAAATTAAAATGGATACATTTGTACGAATGAATTAGAATGGATCGTACGAATGAATTAGAATGGATCATACAAATGAATTAGAATGGATACATTCGTGCGAATGAATTAGAATGGATCGTAGGAATGAATTAGAATGGATCGTACGAATGGATTAGAATGGTTACATTCTTGCGAATGAATTAGAATGGATTGTACGAATGGACTAGAATGGATCGTACGAATGAATTAGAATGGATACATTCGAGCAAATGAATTAGAAATGATCGTTGGAATGAATTAGAATGGATCATACAGATGAATTAGAATGGATCGTGCGAATGGAATGGATCATACGAATGAATTAGAATGGATCATACAAAAGAATCAGAAATGTTACATTCGTGAGAATGAATTAGAATGGATTGTACGAATGAATTAGAATGGATCATGCGAATGAATTTGAATGGATTGTACGAATGAATTAGAATAGCTCATACGAATGAATTAGAATGAATCGTACGAATGAATTAGAATGGTTACATTCGAGCGAATGAATTAGAATAGATCGTACGAATGAATTAGAATGGATCGTACGAATAAATTAAAATGGATCGTGCGAATGAATTAGAATGGATCATACGAATGAATTAGAATAGATCGTAGGAATGATTTAGAATGGATTGTACAAATGAATTACAAAGGTTACATTTGTGAGAATGAATTAGAATGGATCGTACGAACGAATTAGAATGGATCGTACGAATAGATTAGAATGGATCATATGAATGAATGAGAATGGATCATACAAATGAATTAGAAAGATTACATTTGTGAGAATGAATTAGAATGGATCGTACGAATGAATTAGAATGGATCGTACGAAAGAATTAGAATTGATCGTGCGAATGAATTAGAATTGATCGTACGAATGAATTAGAATGGATACATTCGTGCGAATGAATTAGAATGGATCGTACGAACGAAATAGAATGGATCGTACGAATGAACTAGAGTGGATCGTGCGAATGAATTAAAATGGATACATTCGTACAAATGAATTAGAATGGATCGTGCGAATGAATTAGAATTGATCGTACGAATGAATTAGAATAGATACATTTGTGCGAATGAATTAGAATTGATCGTACGAATGAATTAGAATGGAACATACGAATGAATTAGAATACATCATGTGAATGAATTAGAATGGATCGTGCGAATGAATTAGAATAGATCGTACGAATGAATTAGAATGGATCCACCGAATGAGTTAGAATGGATCATACGAATGAATTAGAATGGATCGTACGAATGAATTAGAATGGATACATTCGAGCGAACGAATTAGAATAGATCGTAGGAATAAATTAGAATGGATCGTATGAATGGATTAGAATGGATCATACGAATGAATTAGAATGGATTGTACGAATGAATTAGAATGGATACATTCGAGCGAATGAATTAGAATAGATCGTAGGAATGAATTAGAATGGATCATACGAATGAATTAGAATGGATCGTGCGAATGAATTAGAATGGATTGTACAAATGAATTAGAATGGATACATTCGTGCGAATGAATTATAATGGATCGGACGAATGAATTAGAATGGATTGTGCGAATGAATTAGAATGGATCGTACGAATGGTTTAGAATGGATCGTACGAATGGATTAGAATGGATCGTACGAATGAATTAGAATGGATACATTCGAGCGAATGAATTAGAATGGATCGTACAAATGGATTAGAATGGATCGTACGAATGGATTAGAATGGATCGTACGAATGGATTAGAATGGATCATACAAATGAATTAGGAAGGTTATATTCGTGAGAATGAATTAGAATGGATCGTATGAATGAATTAGAATGGATCGTACGAATGAATTAGAATGGATACATTCGTGTGAATGAATTAGAATGGATACATTCATGCAAATGAATTAGAATGGATCGTACGAATGAATTAGAATGGATCATATGAATGAACTAGAATGGATCGTACGAATGAATTAGAATGGATCGTACTAATTCATTCGCACGATCCGTTCTAATTCATTCGTACGATGCAATCTAATTCATTCGTACGATCCAATCTAATTCATTCGTTTGATCAATTCTAATTCATTCGTACGATCCATTCTAATTCATTTGCATGAATGTATCCATTCTAATTCATTCGCACGAATGTAACCATTCTAATTCATTCGTACGATCCATTCTAATTCATTCCTACGATCCATTCTAATTCATTCGCAAATTAGAATGGATCGTAAGAATGACTTAGAATGGATCGTGCGAATGAATTAGAATGGATCGTACGATCCATTCTAATTCATTCGTATGATCAATTCTAATTCATTCGCACGATCCATTCTAATTCATTCGTACGATCCATTCTAATTCATTCGCACAAATGTAACCATTCTAATTCATTCTCATATGAAAGAATTAGAATGGATCGAGCGAATGAATTAGAATGGATCGTATATTCGTGCAAATAAATTAGAATGGATCGTACAAATGGATTAGAATGGATCATGCGAATGAATTTGAATGGATCGTACGAATGAATTAGAATGGATCGAACGAATGAATTAGAATGGATCGTGCGAATGAATTAGAAAGGTTACATTCGTGCGAATGAATTAGAATGGATCGTGCAAATGAATTAGAATGGATCATACGAATGAATTAGAATGGATCGTGCGAATGAATTTGAATGGATCGTGCGAATGAATTCGAATGGATCATACGAATGAATTAGAATGGATCAAGCGAATGAATTAGAATGGATCGTACGAATGGATTAGAATGGATCGTACGAATGGATTAGAATGGATCGTATGAATAAATTAGAATGGATCGTACGAATGAATTAAAATGGATCGTGCGAATGAATTAGAATGGATCATGCGAATGAATTAGAATGGATCGTATGAATGAATTAGAATGGATACATTCGAGCGAATGAATTTGAATGGATCGTACGAATGAATTAGAATGGATCAAAGGAATGAATTAGAATGGATCGTACGAATGGATCATACGAATGAATTAGAATGGATCGTACGTTTGAATTAGATTGGATTGTGCGAATGAATTAGAATGGATACATTCTTGCGAATAAATTAGAATGGATCGTATATTCGTGCAAATGGATTAGAATGGATCGTACGAATGGATTAGAATGGATCGTACGAATGGATTAGAATGGATCGTACGAATGAATTAGAATGGATCATACAAATGAATTAGAATAGATCGTACGGTCCATTCTAATTCATTCGTCCGATCCATTCAAATTCATTCGCACGATTGTATCCATTCTAATTCATTCGTACAATCCATTCTAATTCATTAGCACGATCCATTCTAATTTATTTGTATGATCCATTCTAATTCATTCCTACGATCTATTCTAATTCATTCGCTCGAATGTATCCATTCTAATTCATTCGTTCGATCGTACGAATGAATTAGAATGGATCGTACGAATGAATTAAAATGGATACATTCGAGCGAATGAATTAGAATAGATACATTCGAGCGAATGAATTAGAATGGATCGTACGAATGAATTAGAATGGATCGTACGAATGGATTCGAATGGATCGTGCGAATGAATTAGAATGGATCGTACAAATGAATTAGAATGGATCGTATGAACGAATTAGAATGGATCGTACAAATGAATTAGAAAGTATACATTCATAAGAATAAATTAGAATGGATCGTACGAATGGTTACATTCGTGCGAATGAATTAGAATGGATCGTACGAATGAATTAGAATGGATCGTGCGAATGAATTAGAATTGATCATACGAATGAATTAGAATGGATCGTACGAATGAATTAGAATGGATACATATATTCATGCGAATGAATTAGAATGGATCGTGCAAATGAATTAGAATGGATACATTCGTGCGAATGAATTAGAATGGATCGTAGGAATGAATTAGAATGGACTGTGCAAATGAATTAGAATGGATACATTTGTGCGAATGAATTAGAATGGATCGTAGGAATGAATTAGAATGGATCGTACGAATGAATTAGAATGGTTACAATCGTGCGAATGAATAAGAATGGATCGTGCGAATGAATTAGAATGGATCGTGCGATTGAATTAGAATGGATCGTACGAATGAATTAGAATGGATCGTGCGAATGAATTAGAATGGATCGTACGAATGAATTAGAATGGATCCACCGAATGAATTAGAATGGATCGTACGAATGAATTAGAATGGATCCACCGAATGAGTTAGAATGGATCATACGAATGAATTAGAATGGATCGTACGAATGAATTAGAATGGATCGTATGAATGAATTAGAATGGATCGTGCGAATGAATTAGAATGAATCGTACGAATGCATTAGAATGGATCGTACAAATGAATTAGAATGAATCATACAAATGAATTAGAATAGATCGTGCGAATAAATTAGAATAGATCATACGAATGAATTAGAATAGATATATTCATGCGAATTAATTAGAATGGATCGTACGAATGAATAAGAATGGATCGTGCGAATGAATTAGAATGGGTCGTATGAATAAATAAGAATGGTTCGTACGAATGAATTAAAATGGATACATTTGTGCGAATTAGAATGGATCGTACAAATGGATTATAATTAGATCGTACGAATGAATTAGAATGGATCATACGAATGAATTAGAATGAATTAGAATGGATCATGCGAATGAATTAGAATGGATCTTACGAATGGATTAGAATGGATCGTACGAATGAATTAGAATGGATCATACGAATGAATTTGAATGGATCGTACGAATGAATTAGAATGGATCGAACGAATGAATTAGAATGGATACATTCGAGCGAATGAATTAGAATAGATCGTAGGAATGAATTAGAATGGATCGTGCGAATGAATTAGAATGAATTTTACGAATGAATTAGAATGGATCGTACGAATGAATTAGAATGGATACATTTGTGCTAATGAATTAGAATGGATCGTATATTCGTGCAAATGAATTAGAATGGATCGTACAAATGAATCCATTCTAATTCATTTGCACGAATATATCCATTCTAATTCATTTGCATGAATGTATCCATTCTAATTTATTTGTACGAATGAATTAGAATGGACCGTACGAATGAATTAGAATGGATACATTCGTGTGAATGAATTAGAATAGATCATACAAATGAATTAGAATGGATTGTACGAATGAATTAGTTCGTACGAATGAATTAGAATGGATCGTACGAATGAATTAAAATGGATACATTCGAGCGAATGAATTAGAATGGATACATTTGTGCGAATGAATTAGAATGGATTGTACGAATGAATTACAATGGATCGTACGATGCAATCTTATTCATTCGTACAATGCATTATAATCCATTCGTACGATCTATTATAATTCATTCGTACGATCTATTCTAATTCATTCGCACGAATGTATCCATTCTAATTCATTCGTACATTCTAATTCATTTGCACGATCCATTCTAATTTATTCCTATGATCCATTCTAATTCATTCGTACGATCCATTCTAATTCATTCGCTCGAATGTATCCATTCTAATTCATTCGTACGATCCATTCTAATTCGTTCATACAATCCACTCTAATTCGTTCGTACAATCCATTCTAATTCATTCGTACGATCTATTCTAATTCATTTGTACGATCCATTCTAATTCATTCTCACAAATGTAACCTTGCTAATTCATTTGTACGATCCATTCTAATTCATTCGTACGATCCTTTCTAATTCATTCGTACGATCCATTCTAATTCATTCGTACGAATGTATCCATTCTAATGCATTCGTACGATTTATTCTAATTCATTCTCACGAATGTAACCTTTCTAATTCATTTGTATGATCCATTCTAATTCATTCGTACGATCCATTCTAATCCATTCGTACGATCCATTCTAATCCATTCGTATGATCCATTCTAATTCATTCGTACGATCCATTCTAATTCATTCTCACAAATATAACCTTTCTAATTCATTTGTACGATCCATTCTAATTTATTCGTACGATCCATTCTAATCCATTCGTACGATCCATTCTAATCCATTCGTACGATCCATTCTAATTCATTCGTACGATCCATTCTAATTCATTCTCACAAATGTAACCTTTCTAATTCATTTGTACGATCCATTCTAATTCATTCGTACGATCCATTCTAATTCATTCGTACGATCCATTCTAATTCATTCGTACAAATGTATCCATTCTAAATCATTCGTACGATCCATTCTAATTCATTCATACGATCTATTCTAATTCATTCGCACGAATGTATCCATTCTAATTCATTCGCACAATCCAATCTAATTCAAACGTACGATCCATTCTAATTCATTCACCTGATGTATTCTAATTCATTCGTACGATCCATTCCAATTCATTTGTACGATCCATTTTAATTCAGTTGAATGATCCATTCTAATGCATTCGTACGATTCATTCTAATTCATTCACACGATCAATTCTAATTCATTCGTACGATCCATTCTAATTCATTCGCACGATCCATTCTAATTCATTCGTACGATCCATTCTAATTCATTCTCACAAATGTATCCTTTCTAATTCATTTGTACGATCCATTCTAATCCATTCGTACGATCCATTCTAATTCATTCGTACGATCCATTCTAATTCATTCTCACAAATGTAACCTTTCTAATTCATTTGTACGATCCATTCTAATTCATTTGTACGATCCATTCTAATTCATTCGTACGATCCATTCTAATTCATTCGTACAAATGTATCCATTCTAATTCATTCGTATGATCCATTCTAATTTATTCATATGATCTATTCTAATTCATTCGCACGAATGTATCCATTCTAATTCATTCGCACAATCCAATCTAATTCAAACGTACGATCCATTCTAATTCATTCACCTGATGTATTCTAATTCATTCGTACGATCCATTCCAATTCATTTGTACGATCCATTTTAATTCAGTTGTATGATCCATTCTAATGCATTCGTACGATTCATTCTAATTCATTCACACGATCCATTCTAATTCATTCGTACGATCCATTCTAATTCATTCGTCCGATCCATTCTAATTCATTCGCACGATCCATTCTAATTCATTCGTACGATCCATTCTAATCCATTCGTACGATCCATTCTAATCCATTCGTACGATCTATTCTAATTCATTCTAATTCATTCGTACGATCCATTCTAATTCATTCGCACTATCCATTCTAATTCATTCGTACAATCCATTCTAATTCATTTCTACGATCCATTCTAATTCATTCGCACGAATGTATCCATTCTAATTCATTCGTACGATCCATTCTAATTCATTTGTACGATCCATTCTAATTCATTCGTACGATCCATTCTAATTCATTCGTACGATCTATTTTAATTCATTCGCACAAATGTATCCATTCTAATTCATTCGTATGATCCATTCTAATTCATTCGCACGATCCATTCTAATTCATTCATATGATCCATTCTAATTCATTCCTACGATCTATTCTAATTCGTTCGTACGATTCATTCGAATGGATTAGAATGGATCCTACGAATGGATTAAAATGGATCATAGGAATGAATTAGAATGAATCGTGCAAATGAATTAGAATGGATACATTCATGCGAATGAATTAGAATGGATCGTAGGAATGAATTAGAATGGATCGTACGAATGAATTAGAATGGTTACATTCGTGCGAATGAATTAGAATGGATCGTACGAATGGATTAGAATGGATCGTACGAATGAATTAGAATGGATCGTACAAATGAATTAGAAAGGTTACATTTGTGAGAATGAATTAGAATGGATCGTACAAATGTATCCATTCTAATTCATTCGTACGATCCATTCTATTCATTCGTACGAATGAAATTGAATGGATCGTACGAATGAATTAGAATGGATCGTGCGAATGAATTAGAATGGATCGTACGAATAAATTAGAATGGATTAGAATGGATCGTATGAATGAATTAGAATGGATCGTTCAAATATATCCATTCTAATTCATTCGCACAAATGCTTCCATTCTAATTCATTCGTACGATCTATTCTAATTCATTCGTATGATCCATTCTAATTTTTTTGCATGATCTATTCTAATTCATTCGTATGATTCATTCTAATTCATTCGCACGATCCATTCTAATTCATTCGTACGATCCATTCTACTTTATTCGCACGATCGATTCTAATTCATTCGTATGATCCATTATTCATTCGTACGATCCATTCTAATTCTTTCGTACGATCCATTATAATTCATTCGCACGATGTATTCTAATTCATTCGTACAATCCATTCTAATTTATTTGTTCGATCCATTCTAATTCATTCGCACTATCCATCCATATTCATTCGTACGATCCACTCTAATTCATTTGTACGATCCATTCTAATTAGATCGTATAATCCATTCTAATTCATTCGCACAAATGTATCCATTTTAATTCATTCGTACGATCCATTCTAATTTATTCATACGATCCATTCTAATTCATTCGCACGATCCATTATAATTCATTCGTACGATCCATTCTAATTCATTCGTATGATCAATTCTAATTCATTCGTACGATCCATTCTAATTCATTCATATGATCCATTCTAATTCATTCGTCCGATCCATTCTAATTCATTCATACGATCCATTTTAATTCATTTGTATGATCCATTCTAATTCATTCTAATGCATTCGTACGATTCATTCTAATTCATTCGCACGATCCATTCTAATTCATTCGTACGATTCATTCTAATTCATTCGCACGAATGTAACCTTTCTAATTCATTTGTATGTATCAATTCTAATTCATTCGTACGATCCATTCTAATCCATTCGTACGATCCATTCTAATCCATTCGTACGATCCATTCTAATTCATTCGTACGATCCATTCTAATTCATTCGCTCGAATGTATCCATTCTAATTCATTCGCACGATCCATTCTAATTTATTTGTACGATCCATTCAAACTCATTCATACAATCCATTCTAATTCATTCGTACGATCCATGCTAATTCATTCGCATGATCCATTCTAATTCATTCGCATGATCCATTCTAATTCATTCGTATGATCCATTCTAATTCATTCCTATGATCTATTCCAATTCATTCGTACGATCCATTCTAATTCATTCGTACGATCCATTCTAATTCGTTCATTCGCACGAATGTATCCATTCTAATACATTCGTACGATCCATTCTAATTCATTCGCATGAATGTATCCATTCTAATTCATTCGTACAATCCATTCTAATTCATTTGCACGATCCATTCCAATTCATTCCTATGATCCATTCTAATTCATTCGTACGATCCATTCTAATTCATTCCCTCGAATGTATCCATTCTAATTCTTTCATATGATCCATTCTAATTTATTCGCACGAATGTATCCATTCTAGTTCATTCGTACGCTCCATTCTAATTCATTCGTACGCTCCATTCTTATTCATCGCATAAATGTATCCATTCTAATTTATTCGTACGATCCATTCAAATTCAATCGTATGATCCATTCTAATTCATTCGCACGATCAATTATAATCCATTCGTACGATCCATTGTAATTCATTCGCACGATCCACTCCAATTCATTCGCACGAATGTATCCATTCTAATTCATTTGCACGATCCATTCTAATTTATTCGTACGATCCATTCTAATTCATTCGTACGATCCATTCTAATTCATTCTCACGAATGTAACCTTTCTAATTAATTTGTATGATCCATTCTAATCCATTCGTACGATCCATTCGCTCGAATGAATTAGAATGAATCGTACGAATGAATTAGAATGGATACATTCGAGCGAATGAATTAGAATGGGTCGTACGAATGAATTAGAATGGATCATAGGAATGAATTAGAATGGATCGTGCAAATGAATTAGAATGGATACATTCATGCGAATGAATTAGAATGGATCGTGCGAATGAATTACAATATGATTCATTCTAATTCATTCGTACGATCCATTCTAATTCATTCGTACGATCTAATTCTAATGCATTCGTAAGATCTATTCTAATTCATTCGTACGATCCATTCTAATTCATTTGCATGAATGTATCCATTCTAATTTATTCGTACGAATGAATTAGAATGGATCGAACGAACGAATTAGAATGGATCGTACGAATGAATTAGAATGGATACATTCGTGCGAATGAATTAGAATAGATCGTACGAATGAATTAGAATAGATCGTGCGAATGAATTAGATTGGATCATGCGAATGAATTTGAATGGATCATGCGAATGAATTAGCATGGATCGTACGAATGAATTAGAATGGATTGTATGAATGAGTTTGAATGGATAATACAAATGAATTAGAATGGATCGTGCGAATGAATTAGAATGGATACATTCGAGCGAATGAATTAGAATGGATCGTACGAATGAATTAGAATGAATCGTACGAATGGATTAGAATGGTTCGTACGAATGGATTAGAATGGATCGTACGAATGAATTAGAATGGATACATACAAATGAATTAGAAAGGTTACATTCGTGCGAATGAATTAGAATGAATCGTACGAATGAATTAGAAGGGATCGTGCGAATGAATTAGAATGAATCGTACGAATACATTAGAATGAATTTGAATGGATCATACAAATGAATTAAAATGGATCGTACGAATGAATTAGAATGGATCGGACGAATGAATTAGAATGGATCATACGAATGAATTAGAATGGATCCTACGAATGAATTAGAATTGATCATACGAATGAATTAGAATGAATCGTACGAATGAATTATAATGGATCGTGCGAATGAATTAGAATGGATCGTATGAATAAATTAGAATGGATCGTACGAATGAATTAAAATGGATACATTTGTGCGAATGAATTAGAATGGACTATACGATCTAATTAGAATGGATCGTACAAATGAATTAGAGTGGATCGTACGAATGAATATGGATGGATAGTGCGAATGAGTTAGAATGGATCGAACGAATAAATTAGAATGGATTGTACGGATGAATTAGAATAGATCGTGCGAATGAATTATAATGGATCGTACGAAAGAATTAGAATCGATCATACGAATGAATAATGGATCATACGAATGAATTAGAATCGATCGTGCGAATAAAGTAGAATGGATCATACGAATGAATTAGAATGGATCAAGCGAATGAATTAGAATGAATCGTACGAATGAATTAGAATAGATCATTCGAATAAATTAGAATGGATCATACGAATGAATTAGAATAGATCGTACGAATGAATTAGAATGGATGCATTTGTGCGAATGAATTAGAATGGATATATTTGAACGATCCATTCTAATTCATTCATACGATCCATTCAAATTCATTTGTACGATCCATTCTAATTCATTCGTACGATCCATTCTAATTCATTCGTACAATGCGTTCTAATCCATTCGTACGATCCATTCTAATTCATTCGTACGATCCATTCTAATTCATTTGTACGAATGGATCCATTCTAATTCATTAGTACGATCCATTCTAATTCATTCTTACATTCCATTCTAATTCATTCGCACGAATGAATTAGAATAGATCGTGCGAATGAATTAGAATGGATAGTGCGAATGAATTAGGATCGTACGAATGAATTAGAATGGATACATTGGTGCGAATGAATTAGAATGGATCGTACGAATGAATTAGAATGGATCGTACAAATGAATTAGAAAGGTTATATTTGTGAGAATGAATTAGAATGGATCGTACGAATGGATTAGAATGGATCGTACGAATGGATTAGAAAGGTTACATTCGTGAGAATGAATTAGAATGGATCGTACGAATGAATTAGAATGGATCGTACGAATGAATTAGAATGGATGCATTTGTGCGAATGAATTAGAATGGATCGTACGAATGAATTAGAATGAATTACAATGGATCGTACGAATGAATTAGAATGTATCTTACGAATTAATTAGAATGGATCGTACGAATGAATTAGAATGGATCGTACGAATGGATTAAAACGCATTGTACGAATGAATTAGAATGGATCGTACGAATGTATTAGAACGCATTGTACGAATGAATTAGAATAGATACATTTATACGAATGAATTAGAATGGATCGTACGAATGGATTAGAATAGATTCGTACGATCCATTCTAATTCATTCGCACGATCCATTCTAATTCATTCGTATGATCCATTCTAATTCATTTGCATGAATGTTTCAATTCTAATTTATTCGTACGATCCATTCTAATTTATTCGTAAGATCCATTCTAATTCATTCGCTCGAATGTATCCATTCTAATTCATTCGTACGATCCATTCTAATTCGTTCATATGATCCATTCTAATTCGTTCGTACGATCCATTCTAATTCATTCGTACAATCCATTCTAATTCATTCGTACGATCCATTCTAATTCATTCGTACGATCCATTCTAACTCATTCGGTGGATCCATTCTAATTAATTCGTATGATCCATTCTAATTCATTCGCACGATCCATTCTAACTCATTCGTACGATCCATTCTAATTCATTTGTACGATCCATTCTAATTTATTTGCATGAATATACGATCCATTCTAATTCATTCGCACAAATGTATCCATTCTAATTCATTCGTACGATTCATTCAAATTCATTCGTATGATCCATTCTAATTCATTCGTACGATCCATTCTAATTCATTTGCATGAATGTATCCATTCTAATTCATTCGTACAATCCATTCTAATTCATTCGCACGATCTATTCTAATTCATTCGTATGATCCATTCTAATTCATTCCTACGATCCATTCTAATTCATTCGCACAAAACATTCGTACGAATGAATTAGAATGGATCGTACGAATGAATTAGAATGGATCATACAAATGAATTAGAAAGGTTCCATTCGTGAGAATGAATTAGAATGGATCGTGCGAATGAATTAGAATTGATCATACGAATGAATTAGAATGGATCGTAAGAATGAATTAGAATGGATACATTCGAGCGAATGAATTAGAATAGATCGTAGGAATGAATTAGAATGGATCATACGAATGAATTAGAATGGATCGTATGAATGAATTAGAATGGATCGTACGAATTAATTAGAATGAATACATTCGTGCGAATGAGTTAGAATGGATCGTACGAATGAATTAGAATGGATCGTACGAATGAATTAGAATGAATCGTACGAATGAATTAGAATGGATCGTATGAATGAATTAGAATAGATACATTTGTACAAATAAATTAGAATGGATTGTACGAATGAATTAGAATGGATACATTCTTGCGAATAAATTAGAATGGATCGTATATTCTTGTAAATAAATTAGAATGGATCATACGAATAAATTATAATAGATAGTGCGAATGATTTAGAATGAATCGTACGAATGCATTAGAATGGATCGTACGAATGAATTAGAATGAATCGTACGATCCATTCTAATTCATTCGTCCGATCCATTCTAATTCATTCGCACGAATATATCCATTCTAATTCATTCGAACAATCCATTCTAATTCATTCGTACGATCCATTCTTATTCATTCATACGATCCATTCTAATTCATTCGTACGATCCATTCTAATTCATTCGTACAATCCATTCTAATCCATTCATACGATCCATTCTAATTCATCGCACGATCCATTCTAATTTATTCGCTCGAATGTATCCATTCTAAATCATTCGAATGAATTAGAATGGATCGTATGAACGAATTAGAATGGATCGTACGAACGAATTAGAATGGATCGTACGAACGAATTAGAATGGATCGTACGAATGAATTAGAATCGATATATTCGTGCGAATAAATTAGAATGGATCGTGCGAATGAATTAGAATGGATCATACGAATGAATTAGAATGGATACATTTGTGAGAATGAATTAGAATGGATCGTACGAACAAATTAGAATGGATCGTATGAACGAACTAGAATGGATCGTACGAATGAATTAGAATGGATATATTTGTGCAAATGAATTAGAATGGATCGAACGAATGAATTAGAATTGATCATACGAATGAATTAGAATGGATCGTATGAATGAATTAGAATGGATCGTACGAATGAATTAGAATGGATCGTACAAATGAATTAGACAGGTTACATTTGTGAGAATGAATTTGAAAGGATCGTACGAATGAATTAGAATGGATCATACGAATGTATTAGAATGGATCGTACGAATGGATTAGAATGGATCGTACGAATAAATTAGAATGGATCATACAAATGAATTAGAAAGGTTACATTCGTGAGAATAAATTAGAATGGATCGTGCGAATGAATTAGAATTGATCATACGAATGAATTAGAATGAATCGTACGAATGAATAAGAATGGATCGTACGAATGAATTAGAATGGATACATTCGAGCGAATGAATTAGAATAGAACGTAGGAATGAATTAGAATGGATCATACGAATGAATTAGAATGGATCGTATGAATGAATAAGAATGGATCGTACGAATGAATTAGAATGGATCATGCGAATGAATTAGAATGAATCGTACGAATGCATTATAATGGATACATTTGTGCGAATGAATTAGAATGGATCGTACGAATGAATTAGAATTGATCGTACGAATGAATTAAAATGGATACATTTGTTCGAATGAATTAGAATGGATCGTACGAATGAATTAGAATCGATCATACAAATGAATTAGAATGGATACATTCGAGCGAATGAATTAGAATAGATCGTAGGAATGAATTAGAATGGATCATACGAATGAATTAGAATGGATCGTGCGAATGAATTAGAATGGATCGTGCGAATGAATTAGAATAGATCGTACGAATGAATTAGAATGGATCCACTGAATGAGTTAGAATGGATCATACGAATGAATTAGAATGGATCGTACGAACGAATTAGAATGGATCGTACGAATGGATTAGAATGGATACATTTGTGCGAATGAATTTGAATGGATTGTGCGAATGAATTAGAACGGATTGTGCGAATGAATTAGAATGGACCGTGCGAATGAATTAGAATGGATCGTACGAATGGATTAGAATGGATCATACGAATGGATCATGCGAATAAATTAGAATGGATCGTACGAATAAATTAGAATGGATCCTACGAATGAATTAGAATGGATACATTTGTGCGAATGAATTTGAATGGATTGTGCGAATGAACTAGAACGGATTGTGCGAATGAATTAGAATGGACCGTGCGAATGAATTAGAATGGATCGTATGAATGAATAAGAATGGATCGTACGAATGAATTAGAATGGATACATTCGAGCGAATGAATTAGAATGGATCGTACGGATGAATTAGAATGGATCATACGAATGAATTAGAATGGATCGTATGAATGCATTAGAATGGATACATTCGTGCGAATGAATTAGAATGGATCGTACGAATGAATTAGAATGGATCGTACGAAAGAATTATAATGAATCGTACTAATTCATTAGAATGGATCGTACGAATGAATTAGAATAGCTCATACGAATGAATTAGAATGAATCGTACGAATGAATTAGAATGCATTGTACGAATCCATTCTCATCCATTCGTACGATCCATTCAAATTCATTCGTACGATCTATTCTAATTCATTCGTACAATCCATTCAAATTCATTCGTACGATGCAATCTAATTCATTCGCACAAACGTATCAATTCTAATTCATTCGTACAATGCGTTCTAATCCATTCGTACGATCCATTCTAATCCATTCGTATGATCCATTCTAATTCATTCGTACGATCCATTCTAATTCATTCGTACAATCCATTCAAATTCATTCGTACGATGCAATCTAATTCATTCGCACAAATGTATCTATTCTAATTCATTCATACAATGTGTTCTAATCCATTCGTACGATCCACTCTAATCCATTCGTACGATCCATTCTAATTCATTCGCACGAATGTATCCATTCTAATTCATTCGTACGATCTATTCTAATTCATTCCTACGATCCATACTAATTCATTCACACGAATGTATCCATTCTAATTCATTTGCACGATCCATTCTAATTCATTCCTACGATCCATTCTAATTCATTCTCACGAATGTAACCTTTCTAATTCATTTGTATGATCCATTCAAATTCATTCGTATGAATGAATAGAATGGATCGTACGAATGAATAGAATGGATCGTACGAATGAATCGTACGAATGAATTGGAATGGATCATGCGAATGAATTAGAATGGATCATGCGAATGAATTAGAATAGATCATACGAATGAATTAGAATGGATCGTACGAATAAATTAGAATGGATCGTGCGAATGAATTAGAATGGATCGTACGAATGAATTAGAATAGATCCACCGAATGAGTTAGAATGGATCATACGAATGAATTAGAATGGATCGTACGAATGAATTAGAATGGATACATTCGAGCGAATGAATTAGAATAGATCGTAGGAATGAATTAGAATGGATCATACGAATGAATTAGAATGGATCATGCGAATGAATTAGAATTGATCATACGAATGAATTAGAATGGATCGTACGAATGAATTAGGTTGCATCGTACGATCCATTCTAATTCATTCGCACGATCCATTCTAATGCATTCGTACGATTCATTCTAATTCATTCGCACGATCCATTCTAATTCATTCGTACGATCCATTCTTATTCATTCATACGATCCATTCTAATTCATTCGCACAATCCATTCTAATTCATTCGTACGATCCATTCTAATTCATTCGTATGATCCATTCTAACTCATTCGCACGATCCATTCTAATTTATTCGTACGATCCATTCTAATTCATTCGCACGAATGTATCCATTCTAATTCATTCGTACGATTCATTCTAATTCATTCACACGATCAATTCTAATTCATTCCTACGATCTATTCTAATTCATTCGCTCGAATGTATCCATTCTAATTCATTCGTTCGGTCCATTCTAATTCACTCGTACGATCCATTCAAATTCATTCGCATGATCCATTCTAATTCATTCGTACGATCCATTCTAATTCATTCTCACGAATGTAACCTTTCTAATTCATTTGTATGATCCATTCTAATTCATTCGTACGATCCATTCTAATTCATTCGCCCGAATCCGTCCTAAAGTATTCGTACGATTTGTTCTAATTCATTCGCACGATCCATTCTAATTCATTTGCACGATCCATTCTAATTCATTCCTATGATCCATTCTAATTCGTTCGTACGATCCATTCTAATTCATTCGCTCGAATGTATCCATTCTAATTCATTCGTACGATCCATTCTAATTCATTCGTACGATCCATTCTAATTCATTCTCACGAATGTAACCTTTCTAATTCATTTGTACGATCCATTCTAATTAGAAAGGTTACATTCGACCGAATGAATTAGAATAGATCGTAGGAATGAATTAGAATGGATCATACGAATGAATTGGAATGGATCGTGCGAATGAATTAGAATGAATCATACGAATGCATTAGAATGGATCATACGAATGAATTAGAATGAATCGTACGAACGAATTAGAATGGATCGTACGAACGAATTAGAATGGATCGTACGAATGAATTAGAATAGATACATTCGAGCGAATGAATTAGAATGGATCGTACGAATGAATTAGAATGGATCAAAAGAATGAATTAGAATGGATCGTGCAAATGAATTAGAATGGATACATTCGTGCGAATGAATTAGAATAGATCATACGGATGAATTACAATGGATCGTACGAATGAATTAGAATGGATCGTGCGAAAGAATTAGAATGAATCGTATGAATGAATTAGAATGGATCGTACGAATGAATTAAAATGGATACATTTGTACGAATGAATTAGAATGGATCGTACGAATGAATTAGATTGGATCGTACGAACGAATTAGAATGGATCGTACGAATGAATTAGAATGGATCGTGCGAATGAATTAGAATGGATGGTACGAATGAATTTGAATGGATTGTACGAACGAATTAGAATGGATCGTATGAATGAATTAGAATGGATCGTACGAATGGATTAGAATGGATCGTACGAATGGATCATGCGAATGAATTAGAATGGATCGTACGAATGAATTAGAATGGATCGTACGAATGAATTAGAATGGATACATTCGAGCGAATGAATTAGAATGGATCGTACGAATGAATTTGAATGGATCATAAGAATGAATTAGAATGGATCGTGCAAATGAATTAGAATGGATACATTCGTGCGAATGAATTAGAATGGATCATAGGAATGAATTAGAATGGATCGTACGAATGAATTAGAATGGTTACATTCGTGCGAATGAATTAGAATGGATCATAGGAATGAAATAGAACGGATCGTGCGAATGAATTAGAATAGATCGTACGAATGAATTAGAATGGATACATTCGTGCAAATGAATTAGAATGGATCGTATGAATGAATTAGAATGGATCGTACGAATGAATTAGAATGAATTGTAAGAATAAATTAGAATGGATCGTACGAATGAATTAGAATACATCATGTGAATGAATTAGAATGGATCGTACATTTGAATTAGATTAGATTGTGCGAATGAATTAGAATGGATACATTCGTGCGAATGAATTAGAATAGATCGTATGAATGAATTAGAATGGATCGTACGAATGAATTAGAATGGATACATTTGTACGAATGAATTAGAATGGATCGTACGAATGAATTAGAATGGATAGTGCGAATGAATTAGAATGGATCGTACGAATGAATTAGAATAGATCATGCGAATGAATTAGAATGGATCGTACGAAAGAATTAGAATGGATCGTACGAATGAATTAGAATGGATCATACGAATTAATTTTAATCGATCGTGCGAATGAATTAGAATGGATCGTACGAATGAATTAGAATGGATACATTTGTGCGATGAATAAGAATAGAGCGTACGAATGAATTAGAATGGAGCGTACGAATGAACTAGAATGGATCGTACGAATGAATTAGAATGGATCACGCGAATGAATTAGAATAGACCGCACGAATGAATTAGAATGGATCGTGCGAACAATTAGAATGGATCGTACGAATGAATTAGAATGGATCGTACGAATGGATTAGAATGGATCGTGTACGGGGGATTTTTCGCTGGTTCGTGCGGGCTGCCTGCAAGACAAAGAAAAGAGAACGTGAGAACGGCTGGCTCCCTTAGGAGCGCAGACCCTCCGACACTCAAGTCAGTCACGGTGGCACAACGGCGAGCTGCGGTATACTAAAGTGGTAGGGAAAAGGAATTCGAACCGAACCTCTACTATGGAGCATGGGGGTGAGCATTTTTAGCAATCGGCGGCCTACCGTGGCCCGACACGTGGAGATTCTTCCGGCGCCTTCTAGACCCCCCACGTTCTGGCTCGCGTGGGTCTGACAGTCCTTGGTACTCGCACCCTGACATTCTGTCGTCAAGCCTGCCAGGCGGTTTGAGTGGGGGAGGGAATCTTTCTTGTCGTGGCCAGGTGGCCATTCTGGAATGTTCAAGTCTGGGAGGTCTGGAACTGATTCGAGCGAGCTTCCGTGGACCACGTTTGTCCACGTAGCTTCCGTGGGGTTTTGACACCTGGCATCCTCTCATACATTGTGGGCGACCTCCGATGGGGAGCTAAGGTGAGCTCGCCCTCCATTGCTCCGCCTTCTCTTCCACATCTATCAAGAGTCGGACCTCGCGGGAGCAACCTCTTCGATAAACTTGGGAATTCTGGCGAGCTTGGGCGAGCTCCTGAGCGAGCTAGGGGCGAGCTCCTGCGCGAGCTAGGGGCGTTCGCGATGCCGGTGTCTTCGTTATGCATGACGGTCTAACTCCCGCTATCACCGCCAGCGAGTTCTCGCGCGGGCTTGGCGAACTCCGGGGCGAGCTCCTGAGCGAGCTTAGGCGAGCTCCTGGGTGAGCTTGGCGAGCTCCGGGGTGAGCTCCTGAGCGAGCTTTGGCGAGCTCCTGGGTGAGCTTGGCGAGCTCCTGGGTGATCTCAGGCGAGCTCCATCGAGCTCAGGCGAGCTCCTAAGAGTGCTCTTGGCCTGGGCCCTTTCAGCCTAATGTGGATCTCGCTCCCTGTCAAGGTGATTTGGTGAGCACGGGGGGGGGGGGGGGGGGGGGTGCAAACTCCAGGGCAGATTTCAGCTACCCCCAACATTACCCCCTCCTGAGGGAGCGACCAAGGAGACTTTGGCGCTTGCTCAGGAGTCTTAGCGAATTCCTATCCCCGGTAATGTGCCTTATATCAATGTCTGCCGTAACAGTTTTCTTGTGGGGCGGAGATAGTAGCGATGGCGGCCTGCGCCGAGAGCTTTGACTGCCAGTATTTCACAAACGCTGGGCGGGCCATGAGCATCAGCCACAAGCGATCTCCTTCCGGTGCGAGCTTGTCACACGCGGTCAGGGTCTGCTTCGGGCGAGCTTGGGCGCCTACCGTGGGCGATCTGCGTCGAGAGTTTTGACTCTCAGTACTTTTCAAACACTGGGCGGGCCACGAGCATCAGCCACGAGCGATCTCCTTCCGGTGCGAGCTTGTCACACGCGGTCAGGGTCTGCTTCGGGCGAGCTTGGGCGCCTGCCGTGGGCGATCTGCGTCGAGAGTTTTGACTCTCAGTACTTTTCAAAAACACTGGGCGGGCCACGAGCATCAGCCACGAGCGATCTCCTTCCAGTGCGAGCTTGTCACACGCGGTCAGGGTCTGCTTCGGGCGAGCTTGGGCGCCTGCCGTGGGCGATCTGCGTCGAGAGTTTTTACTCTCAGTACTTTTCAAAAACGCTGGACGGGCCACGAGCATCAGCCACGAGCGATCTCCTTCCGGTGCGAGCTTGTCACACGCGGTCAGGGTCTGCCTCGAGCGAGCTGCGGGCACCAGCCGGGGGCGATCTTGTGACTTGGGTATCGCACCAAATCTCCAACGGTCGCTTCACCTTAAATGCGACGCGAGGCTCAACGCTGATACGGCGAATCTCATCATGAGATCCCGATCGGTGCGAAACATGTGTCTCCTCCTCATTCGCTCTTCTTTTATCAGTAAATGATAGTGTCGGCGCCGGCGCAGCTTTTTCCACGCGTGGCCCACGTGGCACTGCCTGATTGGAGAACGGCGAGCTGTCGCTTCAACCGTCGGCGTGTCGCCTCGTTGGGCGCGCTCAGGCATTAACTGCGGCCCGCTTCACCTGTCTCTCACTTGCCTATAAATAGGGGATGGGGGGTGTGTTTTTACCGCTGCGTGAAAAACAGCTCTCCCTTTCTCCTTCTGCTTTCAAATCGCAGCTCGCAGCTCGCTAGAGCCTTCTCGCTCTCAATGGCTTCCTCTGCTGCCACTTCTTCTTCAGCCGCTGCTGCTGCTGCTGCGACCTCTCAGGAGGAGCCTCTCAATGTCGCTCCCATCTCGATGCGTGCTCCCGGCACCGAGGGCGAGGCTCCCCCTAAGGCGCCCGCCGTTGTCTGGTTCAACGACATCGGGGGCGCACCCATCCCCGACAGTCTACGGACCGCTGCGGGCATTCCCCGTGAGCTCGCCATTCTGCCCTTCCCGAGATCGGGGAGACCGCTCTCCGGAACCGCGGTCTCCGTGGGGCAAATATGGTCAGGGCTTCGGCTGCCCCTGAACCATCTAGCCAGCGAGCTCCTGGAGCTGGCGGGCTTATGCCCCGCCCAGCTCCCAGGCAACTCGTGGGGGATTCTTTACGGGCTTTCTCGAATCGAGGAAGCCCTCAACGTGAGGATCCCCCTGGCCTACCTCTTGAAGAAGTGGTCCCTCAAGCCGGGGACAGTCTTCAGCGTGGTCGATTGCGGCCACTTCTACCTCTCAGGCCGCCCCGGCGAGGTGCTGCCCTTCTCCGCGGTCGAGAACAAGGATCGGTACTGGAAGGAGTATCCGTTCGTGGTCGAGGGCAACTGGCGAGGTACCTGCACCGGAGTCCGCTCTCTTCCCGGCAGACCGCCTCTGCCGGTCTTCAAAGAGATCGCGGAGTATCGCCCCAAGGGGAAGAAATGCATCTCCGTAGCCCGAGAGAAATCTCTCGATGAGGCGATCTTGCACTTCCTCGGGGGGCAGACTCCCGAGAAGATCCTGGCGCCGGACTTCTCCTTCCTCTGGAAGGATCTACGGACCGGAACCATCACCACCCGGCAGAAGGTGATGCGGAGGAAGGTCGCGGTCTCCCGGCCTGCTGCCGGGACCTCAGCCGCGGGGAGCTCGGTGAGGAAGGGGAAGAAGCGGGCTTCCCCCGTCCAGGTCGCCGACAAGGACACCCTCGAGATGCTCGACGAGGAGGATGTCGCGCCACCGCCGCCACCAACCCGCGAAGCAGCCCCAGGTCAGGCGACCTCTCTCTCTGTCATTTCTCCGAGGGCCCCCGCCCCGGAGCCTCGGCGACGTCACATTTCCTTCGTCGAGCCCGAGGATCCGCGCGTCGAGCTTCTTCTCAGCATGGCGGAAGTAGAGTCCCCAATGGCTGAAGTGCTGATGCGCGAGTTCCCAGGCGATCTGACTAAAACTTTGTTTGTTGCGGTGATGAATCCAGAGGAGGGCGCTCCGCGGAAGAAGTCGAAGAAGAAGAAGACTCCTCCAGCCCGCCCGTCGGGAGAGGACAGCATTGTTCGGGAGGCTCGTGAAGCCTTCCAACAAGTCGTCGAGGAGCGGAGGAAGGCCGCCCTCGCGGAGGCGGGCTTGGGATCAGCCGATGATCTCTGCACGACCTCCAGCTCCGATGACGATGAGCGGGCTTCAGAAGAAGAGCCCGCGGCTGCAACTGCGGGGCCTCCCCCGCCCTTTGAGGGATCGGCTCCGCCGAGCTCAAATCCTCCGCCTGCTCCGAGCTCGATGCCAACACCGGCCGCGCCTGCTCCCAGCACGTCCGCGCCCGCGCCTGCGCCCTCCGCTGCTAGCGCGCCTGCGCCGGAGCACACGCCCGAGCCCGCGCCTGCACCCGCGCCCGAGTCCGCGCCTGCACCCGCGCCTGAGCCCGCCGCTGCTATCGCGCCTGCGCCCGCCGCTGCTATCGCGCCTGCGCCCGAGCCCGCGCCCGCGCCCGTGCCCGCGCTCGAGCCCGAGCCCGTGCCTGAGCCTGCGCCTGCCAGCACGCCGGCGCCCGAGCCCGCGCTCGCGCCTCCGCCTGCCCTCAGCGTGCCCGCGCCCGAGCCCGCGCCTGCGCATGCTACCAGCGCGCCCGCGCCCGAGCCCGAGCCCGCGCCTGAGCCTGCGCCTGCCAGCACGCCGGCGCCCGAGCCCGCGCTAGCGCTTCCGCCTGCGCTCAGCGTGCCCGCGCCCGAGCCCGCGCCTGCGCATGCTACTAGCGCGCCCGTGCCCGAGCCTGCGCCTGCACCTGCACCTGCTATCAGCGCACCCGCGTCCGAGCCCGCTCCTGGCGCTCTTGAGGTTCCTCCTCTCCCGGAGCTGGGCGGGTTGGTCTACTGGTCTCCGGACCTGGGGCCATCCTGGACGACTTTCCATGCTCCAGCTCGGAAAACTCGGGCCCGGACTTGCCCGGGCAAGGGGGAACCATCGTGCCCTCCCCTGCGAATGAAGGGGTCGCCGGTGCTTAAGGGACCGAGCCCGCTGCTGCTGCCATCACTGCGCCTCCTCCCGCTGCTCCTGCCGAGGTGAGCCAGGCGGGCTCCTCCTCTGGCGACCCCGAGCGCGCCCCTTTCTTCATGCGGGAGATCCTGGGGCGCAACATCTTCGCCCGGACTCCCTACATCGCTCTCATCAACCGACTGCTCGAGGTAAGACTACCTACACACTTCTTTGTCCCCAAACTCCTGCTCTAACTTCTAACTCAAACTGTTCGCACTTTTCGCAGGTAGAGCGGGTCAGCCGGGCTCTCGCCGACGAGGTCGCGGGCGTCGCGGGGGACACTGTCGCCCTCTACGATGACACTCTCCATGACTCGGAGAGGAGAGTAGACGAGTACATCCTCCGAATCCGCCAAATGGACCGGTCGGGCGAGCTGCGGGCTGAAGTGGACCAGCTGCGCCAGCAGGTCGCCTCCTCTAACACGGAGGTCGACGAACTGCGCCATCGGGCCGCCACCTTCACCACCACGCTAGCTTCGGTTGAGGATGCCCGCGACCGCGCCCTATCCGATGCGCAAGGGGCCCGTCGAGCTGAAGAGGCCGCCCAGAAGGAAATCTCCGAACTCCAACGTCAGTTGGCGGCCTCTAGGGATGAGATCACGTCTCTGAGGGAGACGCATCTCCAAGACCTCCAAGCTCAGCAACGCCGCCTCCAGGCGCAGCTCAACGAGCTCCTGCGGAAAGGTGCGCTCGACGCCATCGAGAAGTACAAGGCCGAAAGGTCGAAAAAGAGGAAGCATGATGACGACGCGGGCACTGGCGCGGGCCCAGCCTAGGCTGTATCTTTGTAACCCTTGTAATCATTTTCAGTATAATGAATGACATATCCTCTTGAGCTCGCCTCTGTTCCTTACTTTTCCATGTCTCTT
Source organism: Chamaelirium japonicum (assembly GCA_947650365.1). Classification (NCBI taxonomy): domain Eukaryota; kingdom Viridiplantae; phylum Streptophyta; class Magnoliopsida; order Liliales; family Melanthiaceae; genus Chamaelirium; species Chamaelirium japonicum. Next base: position 34,713,554 of record OX393552.1, read on the forward strand.
TTCCTCTCCTTGTGTTGCTCATGAGTCCGCTTTGGGAGTTCGCAGCGACCTCGAGAGCGATACCCCGGGCGAGGCAGCTAATTCGATTCAACCTTTTTATTTTTAAGTATATGCAAACGAAAAACTCGGCATGCTCGTAAAAACTCGATAGTCTCTGAGCCCGGAAAACGTTTAAACGAACCAAAAGACTTCAAAAACTTCCCTACACTCGGAGACTTAAACCATTTTTATTTTAAAGGAAACTAATAAGTGCTAGCTGCCCCCTGCCCGGTTAATTTCTCTCGAAGATCCTGTTTGGGGGGCTCGCCCTTTGAGGGGTTTGCCAACGCCAGGATGCTTCCGTTCATGGCGGGTGAACGCGAAGGATCCTGGTTAGGTTTAGAGTCCACTAGGCAGCGGACTTCCCCGGGAAGCTCAAGGTCGCCAACTGGCTGCCTCTGAGGATCCCGGTCTTGCTTTAAGTCCGCACAACGGCGGACTGCCCCGGGAAGCTCAAGGTCGCCCACTGGCTGCCTCTGAGGATCCCGGTTTTGCTTTAAGTCCGCACAACGGCGGACTGCCCCGGGAAGCTCAAGGTCGCCCACTGGCTGCCTCTGAGGATCCCGGTCTTGCTTTAAGTCCGCACATCGGCGGACTGCACACTATAGATCATGCGGGCTCTGTCTGCGCCGAGCTTCCTAGTTAAATTGTTGAAAAACCTCTATCGTTCATTCATAACTTCTTCAGAATTTACAAAAATTCCCTTAGGCATAGAACTTGCGGAGGTGCAGAGCGTTCCAAGGTCGCTCTAACAGGTCGCCTCCAGCGGTCATCAACCGGTAAGCCCCCGAGCTTCCTGCTTCGTGTATTATGTAGGGGCCTTCCCAGTTCGCCGCGAGCTTTCCTGCATTAGGCTCTTGAGTGTTTGCAAACACCTTTCTCATCACCAGATCGCCGGCCTTAAATGCCCGATGGCGGACTCTTTTGTCATAGGCGCGCTTCATCTCTTGTCTGTATCCGGCGAGGTGTAGATTGGCGCGCTCTCGTCTTTCTTCGAGCTGATCAAGGGAGTCGACGAGCAGTTTGTCATTGTCGACCTCCGCCGACGCAAGCCTTCTTTCAGTGGGCAGCTCGGCCTCTATGGGTAGCACGGCTTCGCAACCAAAAGTGAGACTGAAAGGGGATTCGTTAGTTGAGCGACGTGGAGTAGTGCGATAGGCCCACAAGACTCCATCGAGCTCCTGCTCCCACAATCCTTTTTTCCCTTCCAGCCTCTTCTTGAGGTTGTCCAAGATCACGCGATTCGTCGCTTCGGCCTGCCCGTTGCTTTGAGGGTACCTCGGGGATGAGAACCTTAGGTCGACCCCATATTCAACACAAAAGCTTCTGATCAAGCGATTGTCGAACTGGCGACCATTGTCGGTGATCAGCGCTCGTGGCAGCCCAAAGCGGCAGAAGATATTCTTCCAAAGGAAGTCCTTGACTTGCTTCTCGCCTATCTTAGCTAGCGGGACCGCTTCCACCCATTTGGTGAAGTAGTCCGTAGCTACTAGGATGAATTTATTTTGCCGGGCTGACACAGGGAAAGGTCCCACAATGTCCAACCCCCATTGCTGGAAAGGCCAGGGGCTCGCCAGAGGATGCAGTTCTTCTGCGGGCATATGGTTCGTGGTGGCGTGCTTCTGGCACTGGATGCACCTCTGGGCGACCTTCAAAGCGTCTTGCTCCAGAGTGGGCCACCAGTATCCTTGCCTTCGTACTTTCGCAGCAAGAGACCGCCCACCAGCGTGGTTTCCCAGCTCGCCAGAGTGAATACACTTTAGAACTTCTTCGGTTTCCGGGCTCTCGACGCAATGGAGACTTGGCCCGCCAAAGGATCTTCGAAAAAGGCGATCCCAGCGAATGAGATAGCGCCCAGTGCATTTCTCCACTCGCCGGGCTTCCTCTCTATCCTCTGGTAGCTCGCCCTTCTGGAGAAAACGAAAAATGGGGGCGGTCCACCCGTTGGGTGGTACGTCGGCGGAGACTTGGTTAACCGCGGGCTCCATCAGTTGGAGCCGAGACTGATTTTGGACCTCGATGAGAATCTGGCGAGCCTCTGATGTTCCCAGCAAAGAGGCGGCGTTTGCCAAAGCATCAGCTCGCCTATTATCAGCTCGCGGAATTTGCTCGACGGAGATCTTTTCGAACTCCGCGGCCTTGTGCTTCACCAGATCCACATAGCCCGCCATTCGTGCGTCCCGAGAGGCGTACTCCCCATTGACTTGGCAAACAATTAGCTGGGAATCGCTAAAGACCTTCAAGCGTTTGGCGCCTACCTCTTGAGCGAGCTCCAGGCCGGCCAGCAGCGCCTCATATTCCGCCTCATTGTTGGTAGCGGCGAAATCCAGTCGGACTGACTTCTCCAGAAGTACCGACTGGGCGATCAGTGTGACCCCGATCCCAGCCCCTAAAGCGTTGGAGGATCCATCGACGAATAATTCCCAGCCTGCCTCCTCTGAATGCTTAGTTGGAGGAAGCTCGCCTGGGTTGTCCAAGAACCTCGCCTTCCCAGGGTGTGCCTCAGTTGGCTCATCCTCCCGGTAGTGGACCGGTTCTTCTATGGGGAAGTCCGCCAAGAAATCGGCGAGCGCCTGTCCTTTGACAGCAACTCGAGGGACGTACTCCAAACCATAGGCGGCGAGCTCGGCGGACCAACGGTAGAGCCTGCCGGCTACCGAGGGCCTGGAGAGCGCGCTCTTTAGAGGGTGCTCTGTGATGACCCTGACAGGGTGCGCCGAGAAGTAGGGGTGGAGCTTTCTCGCGGTAAGGACCAAGGCCAATGCGACCTTCTCGATTGGTCGATACCGGAGCTCGGCGGGAAGCATCGTGTGGCTTACAAAGTAGACAGGCCGCTCCACCTTTGCTTCTTCCATAACCAGGACCCCACTCATCGCATTCTCAGTGACCGCAAGGTACACGCCGAGTTCGGCGCCCTCTTTGGGTGCCGCTAAGATCGGTGGGCTCGCCAGGTAGTCTTTGATCTTTTGGAAGGCGTGCTCGCACTTCTCATCCCAACAAATGCTCGCTCCTTTTCGTAGCAGCTCGAAAAGAGGTCGGCAGTTGTCTGAGGATTTGGAGATGAACCGATTGAGCGCGGTGATTCGCCCGCTCAGTCTCTGGACTTCCTGCCGGGTTCTCGGCGCGGGCATTTCGACAAGCGCTCGGATTTGCCCAGGGTCGGCCTCGATCCCCCTGTGGGTGACCACGTACCCGAGAAATTTCCCCGACGTCACCCCGAATGCGCACTTCGCCGGGTTTAACCTCATTTGGTACTTTCTTAGTACCTTGAAGGTTTCGCGGAAATCGGCAACATGCCCCTCCCGCTCCCGACTCTTCACCAGGAGGTCGTCTACATAAACTTCGACGTTTCTGCCGATCTGATCTTTGAACATCTGAGTGACTAACCGTTGGTAGGTCGCTCCAGCGTTCTTAAGTCCGAACGGCATCACTCGATAGCAGTACAACTTCTGGTAGCCCGCCCCAGAGTAGAAGGCGGTCTTCTCCTGATCATCGGCATGGAGAGGTATCTGGTTATACCCCGAATATCCATCCATGAAGGACAGGGCCTGGAACCCGACAGCTGCGTCGACCAGTGCGCCTATTCTCGGAAGAGGAAATCCGTCTTTCGGGCATGCCTTATTGAGGTCGGAGAAGTCGATGCACACCCTGATCGCTCCGCTCTTCTTTGGCACCGCCACGATATTGGAGATCCACTCGGGGAAGTGCGCCTCGCGGATGAAGCCGGCTCGCTCCAGCTTGTCTATCTCTGCCGCCACTGCAACGGACTTTGCAGCAGGTATGTGCCGAGCTTTCTGCTTGACCGGCGGGAACTCCTTCATGGTGTGCAGACGATGACAGGCGACCTCCGGGTCAATCCCTGGCATGTCCGCGAAGCTCCAGGCGAATACGTCAGGGTATTCCCTGAGCAGGTTGGTTATGGCCAGGACCTCGCCCTTGGTTAGCGAGGTCCCGAGGCTAACAACTCTTGGCCCTTCTTCGCCGCCGATGTCGACCTCCTGAAGTGGTTCGGCAATTGGAAGACTTCCTTTCTTGGGGGTTGTCGGGCGACCTCCCTCCTCCAACTTAAGGTCCACACCGCTCCCACCCGGGGGTGGAGTAGGGGACTTAAGCGAGGAGGCCTCCAGCGGGCTCCCCAATCGCTCGCTCGTAGCGGGTGGTAATTGCTAGGAGGGTGCGGGCCTCTTGGCCTCGGCGACCTCCATGTCCATAAGGTGAAGGACATCCTGCTCGCATCGGGTAGCGGCTACCTGATCACCCCGAATTACTACGACCCCGCTCGCGGTCGGGAATTTGAGGGCCTGATGGTTGGGTGAAGCTACCGCATTCATTTGCCTTAGCCAAGGCCGCCCAAGGATGGCGTTAAATGCGGAACTTCCATCCACTACCGCGAAGCGGACTTGGCGAGCCTCCGGGCCAGCGGTCACAGTGAGGGTTATCTCCCCTACCACTTTGGCGACCTCGCCGGTGAATCCACTGAGGGAGCTCGTCGAGGGAGACAGGTCGGCGAGTCTCAACCCCATTCGCAGGTAGGCCGACAGAAAAAGGATGTCCACGGCGCTCCCCGAATCAACCAGAGCTCGCCTCACCTCGATGTTAGCCATCATCAGGCGTATGTCGAGGGGGTCATTGTGGGGCGTAACGACCCCAGTCATGTCATCTTCCGAAAACCAGAGAAAATCGCGGGCTTCCACCCTTGGTGCTTGAAGTAAAGTAGGAGTTAGCGAGACGGAAAATACCTTATGTGCCCGCTCCATCTCCCTGACTCGTCGGCGAGCTTCATTACTAGATCTCGGGCCGCTCAGCCGCCCGCTAATGGTATGACAGATCGCCGGTCCTCCCGGGGTAGGCGGAGGCAGGGCGGGTTCAGTGGGCCCCGGGCGATCTCCCTCCCGAGGAGTTCGTGCCGGTACCACCTCGAACCTCCTTGGAGGCAAAATAAACTGATTCAAGTGGCCCTGGGTGACCAAATCCTTAAGGTGGTTCTTGAGAGCCCGGCATCTGTTAGTGTGATGCCCAGGGCTTCGATGAAAAGCGCACCGCTGCGAGTTGTCGGTAGAGCCGGGCTCTCCGACCTGCAGGGGTGGCGGGTACTGGAAGAAAGGTTCATTCCGAATCTGATGGAAGATTTGTCCTGGCGAGTGGGTTAGCACGGTGAAGTCCCGCTCCCCGGGACCTGGAGGCAGGCGCCAGTTCGCCGGCCTTCCAGCGACAGCCGCGGGGGCTTCAGCGGGCTGTTCAGCAGGAGCAGCGGGCGGTCCAGGCAAAGGCACCGCCAGGGGCACCTCCCTTCTCTCCACGGCCTTAACGACCAGCGGTCGCGGGGCCGGAGGAGGTCGCTGCTAGATTGCCTTTCCCTTCCGGTCTAGCACGGCATCTTCGAGCTTGATGTGTTGCTGGACCAGGGCAAATAGTTCAACCATCGTGCGAGGGTCCTTGATCACTAGAGCGTCATGAAGCTTGCAACCCTCGGGGAGGGCGCTTCTGAAAGCGCTCACCACGGTACGATCTTGGCCCGCCGCGTCTTCCAGAGCGAGGTAGGCGCTTCGGAATCGCGTTGCGAAGCACCGGAGCGTCTCGCGAGCTCCCATGGTTAAGGTAAACAGAGACTCGATTCTCTTCGGGGGCTGCCTATTGCAGCGATACTGCTCCAGGAATAGCCTAGAGAGAGTTGGAAAGTCGGGGATCATGCCGGGCGGCAACTTGTGGAACCAGTTCAATGCCGAGCCGGTCAGACGGCTCGAGAATGCTCGGCACAAGACGTGGTCTTGGTCCCTGAAAAACAGAAGCTTTCTGTAGGCCAAGAGATGGTCAACGGGATCCTGCGATCCGTCGAACAATACAAACTTCGGGGGGGTCCAGTGGTGCGGAAAACCCCCTCGGTGGACCTCGCTGGTGAAAGGCGAGCTACCTCCGTGGGCGGCGAGATCTTCCAGTAAATCTACTGGCGCACTAGATCGCTGCCAGTGCCCGGGGAGAACTCCCAGAGGCGGCTGCGCAGGTCCTAGGCGGTCTCGCACGCTCCCTTGTCGCGAGGTCGGTCCCACCCCGCGGCGACCCTCGGAGGCAACCGCTCGGCGGCCTCCTTGCCGTCCACCCGCGGATTCCTTCAACGCGTCAGTTGGCCTGTGGGAGGATGTTGCCTCGCGAGCTTCGGAGGGTATTTCCACCGCGGGCTCTTTCCCTCGTCGCCGATGGCGCGGGTCGCTGTCCCGCTCTAGAGACCTTTCCTCCGATCCATCAGAATCAATGCTCCGGCTACGGCGGCAAGGGATGGTCGCGCGCGAGGTCGCTCGGTTGCTAGATCGCTGGGTGACTAGCTTCTGCAACCTCGTGAGTGGGGTTTCCGGTACCCCTCGCGCAGCCGCTCTCCCGACTGGGGGTTCCGGATGGGAAACCTGCCGCGCCGGAGCGACCGTGGGCGGTCGCGATGTTGACACCGGTGGTCGCACCGGAGACGCCGTCTTCGCAGGCCCAGACCGCCGGCTGGCCGCCGGGGCCTGACGCAATCGCGTCAGTTCCTCCATCATGGCCCGCTGGGTGGCCAACATCTCCAACAAGAGTTGGTCGCTGAGCGGGACCTGGGGCTGAGGGGTCTCGACCGGAGGCTCGCTGCACGCAGATCTGGCACGAGTCCTCGGTCGCCTGCGTCCCCTTGTCGCCGGAGCCATCCTTGAGGTTACGAGAGCGAACGGCGCTCAACCGTGTGGTCGTGGGTTCGAATCCCACAGACGGTGCCAAATGTACGGGGGATTTTTCGCTGGTCCGTGCGGGCTGCCTGCAAGACAAAGAAAAGAGAACGTGAGAATGGCTGGCTCCCTTAGGAGCGCAGACCCTCCGACGCTCAAGTCAGTCACGGTGGCACAACGGCGAGCTGCGGTATACCAAAGTGGTAGGGAAAAGGAATTCGAACCGAACCTCTACTATGGAGCCTGGGGGTGAGCATTTATAGCAATCGGCGGCCTACCGTGGCCCGACACGTGGAGATTCTTCCGGCACCTTCTAGACCCCCCACGTTCTGGCTCGCGTGGGTCTGACAGTCCTTGGTACTCGCGCCCTGACATTCTGTCGTCAAGCCTGCCAGGCGGTTTGAGTGGGGGAGGGAATCTTTCTTGTCGTGGCCAGGTGGCCATTCTGGAATGTTCAAGTCTGGGAGGTCTCGAACTGATTCGAGCGAGCTTCCGTGGACCACGTTTGTCCACGTAGCTTCCGTGGGGTTTTGACACCTGGCATCCTCTCATACATTGTGGGCGACCTCCGATGGGGAGCTAAGGTGAGCTCGCCCTCCATTGCTCCGCCTTCTCTTCCACATCTATTAAGAGTCGGACCTCGCGGGAGCAACCTCTTCGATAAACTGGGGAATTCTGGCGAGCTTGGGCGAGCTCCTGAGCGAGCTAGGGGTGAGCTCCTGCGCGAGCTAGGGGCGAGCTCCTGCGCGAGCTAGGGGCGTTCGCGATGCTGGTGTCTTCGTTATGCATGACGGTCTAACTCCCGCTATCACCGCCAGCGAGTTCTCGCGCGGGCTTGGCGAACTCCGGGGCGAGCTCCTGAGCGAGCTTAGGCGAGCTCCTGGGTGAGCTTGGCGAGCTCCGGGGCGAGCTCCTGAGCGAGCTTTGGCGAGCTCCTAGGTGAGCTTGGCGAGCTCCTGGGCGATCTCAGGCGAGCTCTATCGAGCTCAGGCGAGCTCCTAAGAGTGCTCTTGGCCTGGGCCCTTTCAGCCTAATGTGGATCTCGCTCCCTGTCAAGGTGATTTGGTGAGCACGGGGGGGGGGGGGGGGGGTGCAAACTCCAGGGCAGATTTCAGCTACCCCCAACAGATCGTATGAATGGATTAGAATGGATCATACGAATGAATTAGAATGGATCGTACGAATGAATTAGAATGGATCGTACGAATGAATTAGAACGGATCGTATGAATGGATTAGAATGGATCGTGCGAATGAATTAGAATGGATCATGCGAATGAATTAGAATGGACATATTTGAACAAATAAATTAGAATGGATCATACGAACGAATTAGAATGGATCGTACGAATGAATTAGAATGGATCATGCGAATGAATTAGATTGCATCGTACGATCCATTCTAATTAATTCGCTTGAATGTATCCATTCTAATTCATTCGTACGATCCATTCTAATTCGTTCATACGATCCATTCTAATTGTTCGCACGATCCATTCTAATTCATTTGTGCGGTCTATTCTAATTCATTCGCGTGATCCATTCTAATTCATTCGTACGATCCATTCTAATTCATTCGTACAATCCATTCTAATTCATTCGCACGATCCATTCAAATTCATTCGTACGATCCATTCTAATTCATACAATCCATTCTAATTCGTTCATACGATCCATTCTAATTGTTCGCACGATCCATTCTAATTCATTCGTGCGGTCTATTCTAATTCATTCGCGTGATCCATTCTAATTCATTCGTACGATCCATTCTAATTCATTCGTACAATCCATTCTAATTCGTTCGTACGATTCATTCTAATTCATTCGTACGATCCATTCTAATGCATTCGTACGATCCATTCTAATTCATTCGCACGATCCATTCTAATTCATTCATACGATCCATTCTTATTCATTCGTCCGATCCATTCTAATTCATTCGTACGATCCATTCTAATTCATTCGTACGATCCATTCTAATTCATTAGCACGATCCATTCTAATTCATTCGTACGATCCATTCTAATTCATTCGCACAATCCAATCTAATTCAAACGTACGATCCATTCTAATTCATTCACATGATGTATTCTAATTCATTCGTACGATCCATTCCAATTCATTAGTACGATCAACTTAAATTCATTTGTATGATCCATTCTAATGCATTCGTACGATTCATTCTAATTCATTCATACGATCCATTCTAATTCATTCGTACGATCCATTCTAATTCATTCGTACGATCCATTCTAATTCATTCGCACGGATGTATTCATTCTAATTCATTCGTACAATCCATTCTAATTCATTCGCACGATCCATTCTAATTCATTCTTATGATCCATTATAATTCATTCCTACGATCTATTCTAATTCATTTTCTCGAATGTATCCATTCTAATTCATTCGTTCGATCCATTCTAATTCATTCGTACGATCCATTCAAATTCATTCGCATGATCCATTCTAATTCATTCGTACGATCCATTATAATTCATTCTCACGAATGTAACCTTTCTAATTCATTTGTATGATCCATTCTAATTCATTCGTACGATCCATTCTAATCCATTCGTACTATCCATTGTAATTCATTTATACAATCCATTCAGATTCATTCACACAAATGTATTCATTCAAATTCATTCGTATGATCCATCCTAATTAATTTGCACGATCCATTCTAATTCAGAAGTATGAATGTATCCATTTTAATTCATTCGTACGATCCATTCTAATTCGTACGATCTATTCTAATCCTTTCGTACGATCCATTCTAATCCATTCGTACGATCCAATCTAATTCATTCGCACGAATGTAACCATTCTAATTCATTCGTACGATCCATTATAATTCATTCCTACGATCCATTCTAATTCATTCGCACGAATGTATCCATTCTAATTCATTTGCACGATCCATTCTAATTCATTCCTATGATCCATTTTAATTCATTCGTACGACCCATTCTAATTCATTCGCTCGAATGTATCCATTATAATTCATTCGTACGATCCATTCTAATTCATTCGTACGATCCATTCTAATCCATTCGTACAATGCGTTCTAATCCATTCGTACGATCCATTCTAATTCATTCGTACGATCCATTCTAATTCATTTGTACGATCCATTCTAATTCATTCGCTCGAATGTATCCATTCTAATTCATTCGTACGATCCATTCTAATTCATTCGTATGATCCATTCTAACTCATTCGGTGGATCCATTCTAATTCATTCGTACGATCCATTTTAATTCATTCGCACGATCCATTCTAATTTATTCGTATGATCAATTCTAATTCATTTGTACGATCTATTCTAATTTATTCGCACGATCCATTCTAATTCATTCCTACGATCCATTCTAATTCATTCGCACGAATATATCCATTCTAATTCATTCATACGATCCATTCTAATTCATTCGTATGATCCATTCTAATTCATTCATACGATCCATTCTAATTCTTTCGTACGATCCATTCTAATTCATTCGCACGATCTATTCTAATACATTCGTACAATCCATTCTAATTCATTCGTACGATCCATTCTAATTCATTCGCACTATCCATTCTAATTCATTCGTACGATCCATTCTAATTCATTCGTACAAATGTATCCATTCTAATTCATTCGTACGATCCAGTCTAATTCATTCATACGATCTATTCTAATTCATTCGCACGAATGTATCCATTCTAATTCATTCGCACAATCTAATCTAATTCAAATGTACGATCCATTCTAATTCATTCACATGATGTATTCTAATTCATTCGTATGATCCATTCTAATTCATTCTTACGATTCATTCTAATTCATTCGTACGATCCATTCTAATTCATTCATACGATCCATTCTAATTCATTTGCATGAATGTATCCATTCTAATTCATTCGTACGATCTATTCTAATTCATTCGCACGATCCGTTCTATTTCATTCCTATGATCCATTCTAATTGATTCGCACGAATGTAACCATTCTAATTCATTCGTACGATCCATTCTAATTCATTCCTACGATCCATTCTAATTCATTCGCACGAATATATCCATTCTAATTCATTTGCACGATCCATTCTAATTCATTCCTATGATCCATTCTAATTCATTCGTACGATCCATTCTAATTCATTCGCTCGAATGTATCCATTCTAATTCATTCGTACGATCCATTCTAATTCATTCGTACGATCCATTCTAATTCATTCGCATGATCCATTCATACGATCCATTCTAATCCATTCGTACGATCCATTCTAATCCATTCATACGATCCATTCTAATTCGTTCATACAATCCATTCAAATTCATTCGTACGATCCATTCTAATTCATTCGCACGATCCATTCTAATTCATTCGTACGATCCATTCTAATTCATTCGTACGATCCATTCTAATTCATTCGTACAAATGTATCCATTCTAATTCATTCGTACGATCCATTCTAATTCATTCGTACGATTCATTCTAATTCATTCGCACGATCCATTCTAATTAATTCGTACGATCCATTGTAATTCATCCGTATGATCTATTCTAATTCATTCGCACGAATGTATCCATTCTAATTAATTTGCACGATCCATTCTAATTCATTCTTTTGATCCATTCTAATTCATTCGTACGATCCATTCTAATTCATTCGCTCGAATGTATCTATTCTAATTCATTCGTACGATCCATTCTAATTCGTTCGTACGATCCATTCTAATTCGTTCGTACGATCCATTCTAATTCGTTCGTACGATTCAATCTAATTCATTCGTATGATCCATTCTAATGCATTCGTATGATTCATTCTAATTCATTCGCACGATCCATTCTAATTCATTCGTATGATCCATTCTAATCCATTCCTACGATCTATTCTAATTCATTCGCTCGAATGTAACCTTTCTAATTAGAATGGATCGTACAAATGAATTAGAAAGGTTACATTCGTGAGAATGAATTAGAATGGATCGTACGAATGAATTAGAATGGATACATTCGAGCGAATGAATTAGAATGGATCGTACGAACGAATTAGAATCAATCATAGGAATGAATTAGAATGGATCGTGCAAATGAATTAGAATGGATCGTGCGAATGAATTAGAATGAATCGTACGAATGATTTAGAACGGATTCGTGCGAATGAATTATAATGGATCGTACGAATGAATTAGAATGGATCGTGCGAATGAATTAGAATGGATCGTACGAATAAATTAGAATGGATCGTGCGAATGACTTAGAATGGATCGTACGAATGAATTAGAATGGATCGTACAAATGGATTAGAATGGATCGTACGAATGGATTAGAATGGATCGTATAAATTAATTAGAAAGGTTACATTTGTGAGAATGAATTAGAATGGATCGTACGAATGAATTAGAATGGATCGTACGAATGAATTAGAATGGATCGTGCGAATGAATTAGAATGAATCGTACGAATACGTTATAATGGATACATTCGTGCGAATGAATTAGAATGGATCGTACGAATGAATTAGAATGGATCGTGCGAATGAATTAGAATGGATACATTCGAGCGAATGAATTAGAATGGATCGTACGAATGAATTAGAATGGATCGTACGAATAAATTAGAATGGATCGTTCTAATTCATACGAATGAATTAGAATGGATCGTACGAATGAATTAGAATGGATCGTACGAATGAATTAGAATGGATCGTACGAATGGATTAGAATGGATCGTGCGAATGAATTAGAATGGATCATCTGAATGAATTAGAATGGATACATTCGTGCGAATGAATTAGAATAGATCGTATGAATGAATTAGATTGGATCGTACGAATGGATCATAGGAATGAATTAGAATGGATACATTCGTGCGAATGAATTAGAATGGATACATTCGAGCGAATGAATTAGAATAGATCGTAGGAATGAATTAGAATGGATCATACGAATGAATTAGAATGGATCGTGCAATGAATTAGAATGGATCATACGAATGAATTAGAATGGATCGTACGAATGAATTAGAATGGATCGAACGAATGAATTAGAATGGATACATTCGAGCGAATGAATTAGAATAGATCGTAGGAATGAATTAGAATGGATCATACGAATGAATTAGAATGGATCGTGCGAATGAATTAGAATGGATTGTACGAATGAATTAGAATGGATACATTCGTGCGAATGAATTAGAATGGATCGGACGAATGAATTAGAATGGATCGTACGATTCATTCAAATTCATTCATACGATCCTTTCTAATACATTCGTACGAGTCGTTCTAATTCATTCGCACGATCCATTCTAATTCATTCATACGATCCATTCTAATTCATTCGCACGATCCATTCTAATCCATTCGTACGATCCATTCTAATCCATTCGTACGATCCATTCTAATTCATACGAATGAATTAGAATGGATCGTACGAATGCATTAGAATGGATCGTACGAATGAATTAGAATGGATATATTCGAGCGAATGAATTAGAATGGATCGTGCGATGAATTAGAATGGATCATACAAATGGATTAGAATGGATCGTACGAATGGATTAGAATGGATCGTATGAATGGATTAGAACACATTGTATGAATGAATTAGAAAAGATTCATTTTTGCGAATGAATTAGATTGCATCGTATGAATGAATTTGAATGGATTGTACGAATGAATTAGAATGGATCGTACGAATGAATTAGAATGGATCATACGAATGGATTAGAATGGATTGTACGAATGGATTAGAACGCATTGTACGAATGAATTAGAATTGATACATTTGTGCGAATGAATTAGATTGCATCGTACGAATGAATTTGAATGGATTGTACGAATGAATTAGAATAGATTGTACGAATGAATTAGAATGGATCGTACGAATGAATTAGAATGGATCGTACAAATTAATTAGAATGGATCGTACAAATGAATTAGAAAGGTTACATTTGTGAGAATGAATTAGAATGGATCATACGAATGAATTAGAATGGATCGTACGAATGGATTGTGTCGAGCGAAGAAATAAGAATAGATCGTAGGAATGAATTAGAATGGATCGTACGAATGAATTAGAATGGATCGTACGAATGAATTAGAATGGATCGTGCGAATGAATTAGAATGGATCGTACGAATGAATTAGAATGGATCGTACGAACGAATTAGAATGGATCGTACGAACGAATTAGAATGGATCGTGCGAACGAATTAGAATGGATCGTGCGAATGAATTAGAATGGATCGTGCGAACGAATTAGAATGGATCGTACGAACGAATTAGAATGGATCATATGAACGAATTAGACTGGATCGTACTAATGAATTAGAATGGATCGTACGAATGAATTAGAAAGGTTACATTTGTGAGAATGAATTAGAATGGATCGTACGAATGAATTAGAATGGATCGTATGAATGGATTAGAATGGATCGTACGTACGAATGGATTAGAATGGATCGTACGAATGAATTAGAATGGATCGTACAAATGAATTAGAATGGATCATACAAATGAATTAGAAAGGTTACATTCGTGAGAATGAATTAGAATGGATCGTACGAATGCATTAGAATGGAAACATTCGTACGAATGAATTAGATTGGATCGTACGAATGAATTAGAATGGATCGTACGAATGGATTAGAATGGATCGTACGAATGAATTAGAATGGATCGTACAAATGAATTAGAAAGGTTACATTTGTGCGAATGAATTAGATTGCATCGTACGAATGAATTTGAATGGATTGTACGAATGATTTAGAATGGATCGTACGAATGAATTAGAATGGATACATTCGTGCGAATGAATTAGAATGGATCGTAGGAATGAATTAGAATGGATCGTACGAATGAATTAGAATGGATAGTGCGAATGAATTAGAATGAATCGTACGAATGCATTAGAATGGATCGTGCGAATGAATTAGAATGGATACATTCGTACAAATGAATTAGAATGGATCGTGTGAATAAATTAGAATGGATTGTACGAATGAATTTGAATGGATCATATGAATAAATTAGAATGGTTACATTCGTGCGAATGTATTAGAATACATCGTACGAATGGATTAGAATGGATCGTACAAATGGATTAGAACGCATTGTACGAATGAATTAGAATAGATACATTTGTGCGAATGAATAAGATTGCATCGTGCGAATGAATTAGAATGGATCGTACGAATGAATTAGAATGGATCGTGCGAATGAATTAGAATGGATCGTACGAATGAATTAGAATGGATCCACCGAATGAGTTAGAATGGATCATACGAATGAATTAGAATAGATCGTACGAATGAATTAGAATGGATTGTACGAATGAATTAGAATGGAACGTAGGAATGAATTAGAATGGATCGTGCAAATGAATTAGAATGGATACATTCGTGCGAATGAATTAGAATGGATCATACGAATGAATTAGAAAGGTTACATTCTTGAGAATGAATTAGAATGGATCGTACGAATGAATTAGAATGGATCGTGCGAATGAATTAGAATGGATCGTACGAATGAATTAGAATAGATAGTGTGAATAAATTAGATTGGATCATACGAATGAATTAGAATAGATATATTCATGCGAATGAATTAGAATGGATCGTACGAATTAATTAGAATAGATCGTATGAATGAATTAGAATGGATTGTACGAATGAATTAGAATGGATCGTGCGAATGAATTAGAATGGATCATGCGAATGAATTAGAATAGATCGTGCGAATGAATTAGAATGGATCATACGAATGAATTAGAATGGATCGTATGAATGGATTAGAATGGATCGTACGAATGGATTAAAATGGATCGTACGAATGGATTAGAATGGATCGTACGAATGAATTAGAATGGATACAATTGTGCGAATGAGTTAGAATGGATCATACGAATGAATTAGAAAGGATCGTACGAATGAATTAGAATGGATCATACGAATGAATTAGAATGGATCGTGCGAATGAATTAGAATGGATTGTACGAATGTCAAATTCATTCGTACAATGCGTTCTAATCCATTCGTACGATCCATTCTAATTCATTCGCACGATCCATTCTAATTCATTTGCACGATCTATTTTAATTCATTCGCATGATCCATTCTAATTCATTCGTACAATCCCTTCAAATTCATTCGTACGATCCATTCTAATTCATTCGTACAATCCATTCTAATTCATTTGCACGATCCATTCTAATCAATTCGTACGATCTATTCTAATTCATTCGTACGATCCATTCTAATTCATTCGCACAAATATATCCATTCTAATTCATACGATCCATTCTAATTCGTTCTTACGATCCATTTAAATTCATTCGCACGAATGTATCTATTCTAATTCATTTGTACGATCCATTCTAATTCATTCGTACGATTCATTCTAATTCATTCGTATGATCCATTCTAATTCTTTCGTACGATCCATTTTAATTAATTTTCACGAATGTAACCTTTCTAATTCATTCGTTCGATCCATTCTAATTCATTTGTACGATCCATTCAAATTTATTCGCATGATCCATTCTAATTCATTCGTACGATCCATTCTAATTCATTCTCACGAATGTAACCTTTCTAATTCATTCGTACGATCCATTCTAATCCATTCGTACGATCCATTCTAATCCATTCGTATGATCCATTCTAATTCATTCGCACGAATGTAACCATTCTAATTCATTCGTACGATCCATTCTAATTCATTCCTACGATCCATTCTAATTCATTCGCACGAATGTATCCATTCTAATTCATTTGCACGATCTATTCTAATTCATTCCTATGATCCATTCAAATTCATTCGTACGAACGAATTTGAATGGATCGTACGAATGAATTAGAATGAATCGTACTAATTCATTAGAATGGATCGTACGAATGAATTAGTATAGCTCATACGAATGAATTAGAATGAATCGTACGAATGAATTAGAATGCATTGTACGAATCCATTCTAATCCATTCGTACGATCCATTCAAATTAATTCGTACGATCCATTCTAATTCATTCGTACAATCCATTCAAATTCATTCGTACGATGCAATCTAATTCATTCGCACAAATGTATCTATTCTAATTCATTCGTACAATGCGTTCTAATCCATTCGTACGATCCATTCGTACGATCCATTCTAATCCATTCGTATGATCCCTTCTAATTCATTCGTACGATCCATTCTAATTCATTCGTACGATCCATTCAAATTCATTCGTATGATCCATTCTAATTCATTCGTACGATCCATTCTAATTCATTCGCATGAATGTAACCATTCTAATTCATTCGTACGATCCATTCTAATTCATTCCTACGATCCATTCTATTTCATTCGCACGAATGTGTCCATTCTAATTCATTTGCACGATCGATTCTAATTCATTTGCATTAATCAATCTAATTCATTCGTACGATCCATTCGAATTCATTCGTACGATCCATTATAATTCATTTGTACGAATGTATCCATTCTAACTCATTTGGTGGATCCATTCTAATTCATTCGTACGATCCATTCTAATTCATTCGCATGATCCATTCTAATTTATTCGTACGATCCATTCTAATTCATTCGTACAATCTATTCTAATTCATTCGCACGAATGTAACCATTCTAATTCATTCATACGATCCATTAGAATGGATCGTACGAATGAATTTGAATGGATCGTACGAATGAATTAGAATGGATCGAACGAATGAATTAGAATGGATACATTCGAGCGAATGAATTAGAATAGATCGTAGGAATGAATTAGAATGGATCATACGAATGAATTAGAATGGATCGTGCGAAGGAATTAGAATGGATTGTACGAATGAATTAGAATGGATACATTCGTGCGAATGAATTAGAATGGATTGTATGAATGAATTAGAATGGATACATTCGTGCGAATGAATTAGAATGGATCAGACGAATGAATTAGAATGGATCGGACGAATGAATTAGAATGGATCGTACGAATGAATTAGAATGGATTGTGCGAATGAATTAGAATGGATCGTACGAATGAATTAGAATGGATTGTGCGAATGAATTAGAATGGATCGTATGAATGAATTAGAATGGATACATTCGAGCTTACGAATGGATTAGAATGGATCGTACGAATGGATCGTGCGAATGAATTAGAATGTATCGTACGAATGAATTAGAATGGATCGTGCGAATGAATTAGAATGAATCGTACGAATGCATTAGAATGGATCGTACGAATGAATTAGAATGATACATTCGAGCGAATGAATTTGAATAGATCGTAGGAATGAATTAGAATGGACCATACGAATGAATTAGAATGGATCGTGCGAAGGAATTAGAATGGATTGTACGAATGAATTAGAATGGATACATTCGTGTGAATGAATTAGAATGGATCGGACGAATGAATTAGAATGGATCGTACGACTAATTCATTCGTACGATCCATTCAAATTCTTTCGTACGATCCATTCTAATTCATTCGCACGATCCGTTCCAATTCATTCATACGAATGTATCCATTCTAATCCATTCGCACGATCCATTCTAATTCATTAGAATGAATTTGAATGGATACATTCGAGCATATGAATTAGAATGGATCGTGCGATGAATTAGAATGGATCATACGAATGGATTAGAATGGATCGTACGAATGAATTAGAATGGATCATACAAATGAATTAGAAAGGTTACATTCGTGAGAATGAATTAGAATGGATCGTACGAATGAATTAGAATGCAATCGTACGATTCATTCTAATTCATTCGCATGATCTATTCTAATTCATTCGTACGATCCATTCTAATTCATTCGCATGAATATATTTGTTCTAATTCATTCGTATGATCCATTCTAATTTATTCGCATGATTTATTCTAATTCATTCGTACGATCCATTCTAATTCATTCGTACGATCCATTCTAATTCATTCGCACGAATATATCATACGAATGAATTAGAATGGATCATGCGAATGAATTAAAATGGATCGTACAAATGAATTAGAATGGATCGTGCGAATGAATTAGAATGGATCGTACGAACCAATTAGAATGGATCGTACGAACGATTAGAATGGATTGTACGAATGAATTAGAATGGATCGTATGAATGGATTAGAATGGATCGTGCGAATGAATTAGAATGGATACATTCGTGCGAATGAATTAGAATGAATCGGACGAATGAATTAGAATGGATCGTACGAATGGATTAGAATGGATCGTACGAATGAATTAGAATGGATCATACTAATGAATTAGAAAGGTTACATTCTTGAGAATGAATTAGAATGGATCGTACGAATGAATTAGAATGGATCATGCGAATGAATTTTAATGGATCGTACGAATGAATTAGAATGGATCGAACGAATGAATTAGAATGGATACATTCGAGCGAATGAATTAGAATAGATCGTAGGAATGAATTAGAATGGATCATACGAATGAATTAGAATGGATCGTGCGAATGAATTAGAATGGGTCGTACGAATGAATTAGAATGGATCATACGAATGAATTAGAATGGATCATACAAATAAATTAGAAAGGTTACATTCATGAGAATGAATTAGAATGGATCGTACGAATGAATTAGAATGGATAATGCGAATGAATTTGAATGGATCGTACGAATGAAATAGAATGGATCGAACGAATGAATTAGAATGTATACATTCGAGCGAATGAATTAGAATAGATCGTAGGAATGAATTAGAATGGATCATACGAATGAATTAGAATGGTTACATTCGAGCGAATGAATTAGAATGGATCGTACGAATGAATTAGAATGGATCATAGGAATGAATTAGAATGGATCGTGCAAATGAATTAGAATGGATACATTCGTGTGAATGAATTAGAATGGATCGTACGAATGAATTAAAATGGATACATTCGAGCGAATGATCGGATGAACGAATTAGAATGGATCGTACGATTCATTCTAATGCATTCGCACGAATGTATCCATTCTAATTCATTCGTACGATCCATTCTAATTCATTCGTACGATCCATTCTAATTCATTCGCACGATCCATTCTAATTCATTCTTATGATCCATTCTAATTCATTCCTATGATCTATTCTAATTTATTCGCTCGAATGTATCCATTCTAATTCATTCGTTCGATCCATTCTAATTCATTCGTACGATCCATTCAAATTCATTCGCATGATCCATTCTAATTCATTCGTACGATCCATTCTAATTCATTCTCAAGAATGTAACCTTTCTAATTCATTTGTATGATCCATTCTAATTCATTCGTACGATCCATTCTAATCCATTCGTACGATCCATTCTAATTCATTCGTCCGATCCATTCTAATTCATTCGCACGAATGTATCCATTCTAATTCATTCGCACGATCCATTCTAATCCATTCATACGATCCATTCTAATTCATTCGTGCAATCCATTCTAATCGTTCGTACGATCCATTCTAATTCGTTCGTACGATCCATTCTAATTCATTCGCACGATCCATTCTAATTCATTTGTACGATCCATTTTAATTCATTTGCATGATCCATTCTAATTCATTCGTATGATATATTCGTGCGAATGAATTAGAATGGATCGTACGAATGAATTAGAATGGATCGTACGAATGAATTAGAATAGATCGTGCGAATAAATTAGAATGGATCATACGAATGAATTAGAACAAATATATTCATACGAATGAATTAGAATGGATCGTACGAATGAATTAGAATAGATCATGCGAATGAATTAGAATGAATCGTACGAATGCATTCTAATTCATTCGTACGATCCATTCTAATTCATTCTCACGAATGTAACCTTTCTAATTCATTTGTATGATCCATTCTAATTCATTCGTACGATCCATTCTAATCCATTCGTATGATCCATTCTAATTCATCGCACGATCCATTCTAATTCATATGCTCGAATGTATCCATTCAAATTCATTCTAATGAATTAGAATGGATCGTGCGAATGGATTAGAATGGATACATTCCTATGAATGAATTGGAACGGATCGTGCGAATGAATTAGAATGGATCGTACGAAAAAATTTGAATGGATCGTACGAATCAATTAGTCGTACGATCCATTCTAATTCATTCGTCCGATCCATTCTAATTCATTCACACGAATGTATCCTTTCTAATTCATTCGTACAATCCATTCTAATTTATTCGTACGATCCATTCTAATCCATTCGTATGATCCATTCTAATTCATTCGCACGATCCATTCTAATTCATTCGTATTCTAATTCATTCGTACGATCCATTCTAATCCATTCTAATTCATTCTCACGAATGTAACCTTTCTAATTCATTTGTACGATCCATTCTAATTCATTCGTACGATCCATTCTAATCCATTCGTACGATCCATTCTAATTCATTCGCACGAATGGAACCATTCTAATTCATTCATATGATCTATTCTAATTCATTCGTATGATCCATTCTAATTCATTCGTACGATCCATTCTAATCCATTCGTACGATCCATTCTAATCCATTCGTACGATCCATTCTAATCCATTCATACGATCCATTCTAATTCATTCTCACAAATGTATCCATTCTATTTCATTCGTATGATCCATTCTAATTCATTCGCATGATCCATTCTAATTCATTCGCACGAATATATCCATTCTAATTCATTTGTACGATCCATTCTAATTTATTCGTACGATCCATTCTAATTCATTCGCACGATCCATTCTAATTCATTCGTACGATCCATTCTAATTCATTCATACAATCTATTCTAATTCATTCGCATGAATGTAACCATTCTAATTCATTCATACGATTCATTCTAATTCATTCGTATGAGCTATTCTAATTCATTCTTATGATCCATTCTAATTCATTCGTACGATCCATTGTAATTCATTCATACAATCCATTCATATTCATTTGCACAAATGTATCCATTCAAATTCATTCATACGATCCTTTCTAATTAATTCGCACGATCCATTCTAATTCATTCGCACGAATGTATCCATTCTAATTCATTCGTACGATCCATTCTAATTCATTCGTACGATCCATTCTAATTTATTCGTACGATCCATTCTAATTCATTCGCATGATCCATTCTAATTCGTTCGTACGATCCATTCTAATTCATTTGTACGAATGAATTAGAATGGATCATACGACTGAATTAGAATGGATTGTACGAATGAATTAGAATTGATCATACAAATGAATTAGAATGGATACATTCGTGCGAATGAATTAGAATAGATCGTATGAATGAATTAGAATGGATCGTACGAATGGATCATACAAATGAATTAGAAAGGTTACATTCGTGAGAATGAATTAGAATGGATACATTTGTACGAATGAATTAGAACGGATTAGAATGGATCGTGCGAATGAATTAGAATGGATCGTACTAATGGATTAGAATAGATCGTACGAAAGAATTAGAATGGATCGTACGAATGAATTAGATTGGATCGTACGAATGGATTAGAATGGATCGTGCGAATGAATTAGAATGGATCGTACGAATGAATTAGAATGGATACATTCGTGCGAATGAATTAGAATAGATCGTATGAATGAATTAGATTGGATCGTACGAATGGATCATAGGAATGAATTAGAATGGATACATTCGTGCGAATGAATTAGAATGGATACATTCGAGCGAATGAATTAGAATAGATCGTACGATCCAATCTAATTCATTCATACGATCTATTCTAATTCATTCGCACGATCCATTCTAATTCTTTCGTACGATCCATTCTAATTTATTCCTACGATCCATTCTAATTCATTCGCACGAATGTATCCATTCTAATTCATTTGCACGATCCATTCTAATCCATTCGTACGATCCATTCTAATCCCTTCGTATGTTCCATTCTAATTCATTCCTACGCTCCATTCTTATTCATCGCACAAATGTATCCATTCTAATTCATTCCTACGATCCATTCTAAACCATTCGTACGATCCATTCTAATTCATTCGTACGATCCATTCTAATTCATTCCTACGATCCATTCTAATTCATTCGCACGAATGTATTAGAATGGATTGTACGAATGGATCAGAATGGATCGTACGAATGGATTAGAATTGATCATACGAATGAGTTAGAATGGATCATACGAATGAATTAGAATGGATTGTACGAATGAATTAGAATGGATCATACGAATGAATTAGAATGGATCGTGCGAATGAATTAGAATGGTTACATTCGTGCGAATGAATTAGAATGGATCGTACGAATGAATTAGAATGGATCGTGCGAATGAATTAGAATTGATCTTACGAATGAATTAGAATGGATACATTTGTGCGAATGAATTAGAATGGATCGTATGAATGAATTAGAATGGATCATACGAATGGATTAGAATGGATCCACCGAATGGATTAGAATGAATTAGAATGGAGCATACGAATGAACTAGTATGGATACATTCGTGCAAATGAATTAGAATGGATCATATGAATGAATTAGAATGGATCGTGCAAATGAATTAGAAAGGATCGTACGAATGAATTAGAATGGATATATTCGTGCTAATGAATTAGAATGGATCGTACGAATGAATTAGACTGGATCGTACGAATAAATTAGAATGGACACATTCATGTAAATGAATTAGAATGGATCGTACGCATGAATTAGAAAGGATCATACGAATGAATTAGAATGGATCGTACGAATGAATTAGAATGGATCATATGAATGAATTATAATGGTTACATTCATGCGAATGAATTAGAATGAATAGTACGAATGGATTAGAATGGATCGTACGAATGGATTAGAACGCATTGTACGAATGAATTAGAATAGATACATTTGTGCGAATGAATTAGATTGCATCGTACGAATGAATTTGAATGGATTGTACGAATGAATTAGAATGGACCCTACGAATGAATTAGAATGGATCGTGCGAATGAATTAGAATGGATCATACGAATGAATTAGAATGGATCGTGCGAATGAATTAGAATGGATCGTACGAATGAATTAGAATGGATACATTGGTGCGAATGAATTAGAATGGATCGTACGAATGAATTAGAATGGATCGTACGAATGAATTAGAATGGGTACATTCGAGCGAATGAATTAGAATGGATCGTACGAAAGAATTAGAATGGATCATAGGAATGAATTAGAATGGATCGTGCAAATGAATTAGAATGGATCGTACGAACGAATTAGAATGGATCATACGAATGAATTAGAATGGATACATTTGTGCGAATGAAATAGAATGGATCGTACGAATGAATTAGATTGGTTACATTCATGCGAATGAATTAGAATGAATCGTACGAATGAATTAGAATGGATCGTGCGAATGAATTAGAATTGATCATACGAATGAATTAGAATGGATCGTACGAATGGATTAGAACGCATTATACGAATGAATTAGAATGGATCGTACAAATGAATTAGAATGGATCGTACAAATGAATTAGAAAGGTTACATTTGTGAGAATGAATTAGAATGGATCGTACGAATGAATTAGAATGGATCGTGCGAATGAATTAGAATGGATTGTATGAATGAATTAGAATGGATCGAACGAATGAATTAGAATGGATACATTTGTGCGAATTAATTAGAATGGATCGTACGAATGAATTAAAATGAATCGTACGAATGCATTAGAATGGATCGTACGAATGAATTAGAATGAATCGTATGATCCATTCCAATTCATTTGTACGATCCATTCTAATTCTTTCATATGATCCATTTTAATTCATTCGCACGAATGTATCCATTCTAATTCATTCGCACGATCCATTATAATTCATTCGTATGATCCATTCTAATTCATTCCTACGATACATTCTAATTCATTCGCACGAATGTATCCGTTCTAATTTATTCGTACGATCCAGTCTAATTCATTCGTACGATCCATTCTAATTCATTCGCATGAATATATCTATTCTAATCCATTCGTATGATCCATTCTAATTCGTTCATATGATCCATTCTAATTCATTCATATGATACATTCTAATGCATTCGTAAGATCCATTCTAATTCATTCGTACGATCCATTCTAATTAATTCGCACAAATTTATCATTCTAATTCATTCGTTCGATCCATTCTAATCCATTCGCACGATTCATTCGTTCGATCCATTCTAATTCATTCGCATGAATGTACGAATGAATTAGAATGGATACATTTGTGCGAATGAATTAGAATGGATCGTACAAATGAATTAGAATGGATCATACGAATGAATTAGAATGGATCGTGCGAATGAATTTGAATGGATCGTGCGAATGAATTAGAATGGATACATTCATACAAATGAATTAGAATGGATTGTGCGAATGAATTAGAATGGATCGTACGAATGAATTAGAATGGATCGTACGAATGAATTAGAATAGATCGTGCGAATGAATTAGAATGGATCGTACGAATGGATTAGAATGGATCGTACGAATGGATTAGAATGGATCATACAAATGAATTAGAAAGGTTACATTCGTGAGAATGAATTAGAATGGATCGTACGAATAAATTAGAATTGATCCACAGAATGAATTAGAATGGTTACATTTGTGCGAATGAATTAGAATGTATCATGTGAATGAATTAGAATGGATCGTACGAATAAATTAGAATGGTTACATTCGTGCGAATGAATTAGAATGGATCGTACGAATGAATTAGAATGGATCATGCGAATGAATTAGAATTGATCATACGAATGAATTAGAATGGATCGTAGGAATGAATTAGAATGGATCGTAGGAATGAATTAGAATGGTTACATTCGTGCGAAAGAATTATAATGGATCGTACGAATTGTTTAGAATGGATCGTACGAATGGATTAGAATGGATCGTACAAATGAATTAGAATGGATACATTCGAGCGAATGAATTAGAATGGATCATACGAATGAATTAGAATCGATCGTACGAATGGATTAGAATCAATCGAACGAATGGATTAGAATGGATCATACGAATGGATTAGAATGGATCGTACGAATGAATTAGAATGGATCATACAAATGAATTAGAAAGGTTACATTCATGAGAATGAATTATAATGGATCGTGCGAATGAATTAGAATTGATCATACGAATGGATTAGAATGGATCGTACAAATGAATTAGAATAGATCGTGGAAATGAATTAGAATGGATCGTATGAACGAATTAGAATGGATCGTGTGAATGAATTAGATTGTATCGTACGATCCATTCTAATTCATTCGCTCGAATGTATCCATTCTAATTCATTCGTACGATCCATTCTAATTCGTTCGCACGATCCATTCTAATTCGTTCGCACGATCCATTCTAATTAAATCGAATGATCCATTCTAATTCATTCGAATGATCTATTCTAATTCATTCGTATGATCCATTCTAATTCATTCGTACGATCCATTCTAATCCATTCGTACGATCCATTCTAATCCATTCGTAACATCCATTCTAATTCATTCGCACGAATGTAACCATTCTAATTTATTCGTACGATCATTCTAATTCATTCCTACGATCCATTCTAATTCATTCACACGAATATATCCATTCTAATTCATTTGCATGATCCATTCTAATTCATTCCTATGATCCATTCAAATTCATTCGTACGATCTATTCTAATTCATTCGCTTGATTGTATCCATTCTAATTCATTCGTATGATCCATTCTAATTCATTCATACGATCCATTCTAATTCATTCGTATGATTCATTCTAATTCATTCGCACGATCCATTCTAATTCATTCGTACGATCCACTCTTATTCATTCATACGATCCATTCTAATTCATTCGTACGATCCATTCTAATTCATTCGCACGATCCATTCTAATTCATTCGTATGATCCATTCTAATTCATTCGCACGAATGTATCCATTATAATGCATTCGTACGATTCATTCTAATTCATTCGCACGATCCATTCTAATTCGTTCGTACGATCCATTCTAATTCGTTCGTACGATCCATTCTAATTCGTTCGTAAGATCCATTCTAATTCATTCGCACGATCCATTCTAATTCATTCGCACTATCCATTCAAATTTATTCGTTCAAATATATCCCTTCTAATTTATTCGTGCGATCCATTCTAATTTATTCGCACAATCCATTCTAATTCATTCGCTCGAATGTATCCATTCTAATTCATTCGTACAATCCAGTCTAATTCATTCGCACGATCTATTCTAATTCATTCGTACGATCCATTCTAATCCATTCGTCCGATCCATTCTAATTCATTCGCATGAATGTATCCATTCTAATTCAATCGTACAATCCATTCTAATTCATTCGCACGATCCATTCTAATTCAATCGTATGAAAGAATTAGAATGGATCGTGCGAATGAATTAGAATGGATCGTGCGAATGAATTAGAATGGATACATTCATGCGAATGAATTAGAATGGATCGTACGAATGAATTAGACTGGATCGTACGAATAAATTAGAATGGATACATTTATGCAAATGAATTAGAATGGATTATACGAATTAATTAGAATGGATCGTATAAATGAATAAGAATGGATCATACGAATGAATTAGAATGGATCGTGCGAATGAATTAGAATGTATCGTATGAATAAATTAGAATGGATCGTACGAATGAATTAAAATGGATGCGAATGAATTAGAATGGATCATACTATCTAATTAGAATGGATCATACGAGTGAATTAGAATGGATCATGCGAATGAATTTGAATGGATCGTATGAATGATTTAGAATGGATCGAACGAATGAATTAGAATGGATACATTCGAGCGAATGAATTAGAATAGATCGTAGGAATGAATTAGAATGGATCATACGAATGAATTAGAATGGATCATACGAATGAATTAGAATGGATCGTATGAATGAATTAGAATGGATCGTACGAATGAATTAGAATGGATATATTCGTGCGAATGAATTAGAATGGATCGTGCGAATTAATTAGAAAGGATCGTATGAATGAATTTGAATGGATACATTTGTGCAAATGAATATGAATGGATTGTATGAATGAATTATAATGGATCGTACGATCTATTCTAATTCATTCATACGAATAAATTAGAATGGATCGTATGAATGAATTAGAATAGCTCATACGAATGAATTAGAATGAATTAGAATGGATAGTGCGAATGAATTAGAATGGATCGTACGAATGAATTAGAATGGATTGTACGAATGAATTAGAATAGATCGTGCAAATGAATTAGAATGGATCGTACAAATGAATTAGAAAGGTTACATTCGTGAGAATGAATTAGAATGGATCGTACGAATGAATTAGAATTGATCATACGAATGGATTAGAATGGATCGTACGAATGAATAAGAATAGATCGTGCGAATGAATTAGAATGGATCATACAAATGAATTAGAAAGGTTACATTCGTGAGAATGAATTAGAATGGATCGTACGAATGAATTAGAATTGATCATACGAATGAATTTGAATGGATCGTACGAATGATATAGAATGGATCGAACGAATGAATTAGAATGGATACATTCGAGCGAATGAATTAGAATAGATCGTAGGAATGAATTAGAATGGATCATACGAATGAATTAGAATGGATCTTGCGAATGAATTAGAATGGATAGTACGAATGAATTAGAATGGATACATTCGTGCGAATGAATTAGAATGGATCGGGCGAATGTATTAGGATGGATCATATGATTCATTCTAATTCATTCGTACGATCCATTCTAATGCATTCATACGATTCATTTTCATTCATTCGCACGATCCATTCTCATTCATTCGTACGATCCATTCTAATTCATTCGCACGATCCATTCTAATTCATTCGTACGATCCATTCTAATTCATTCGCACGAATGTAACCATTCTAATTCATTCGTATGATCCATTCTAATTCATTCCTACGATCCATTCTAATTCATTCTCACGAACGTATCCATTCTAATTCATTTGCACGATCCATTCTAATTCATTCCTATGATCTATTCTAATTCATTCGTACGATCCATTCTAATTCATTCGCTCGAATGTATCCATTCTAATTCGTTCATACGATCCATTCTAATTCGTTCGTACGATCCATTCTAATTCGTTCGTACGATCCATTCTAATTCATTCGCACAATCCATTCTAATTCGTTCGTTCGATCCATTCAAATTCATTCTCACGAATGTAAACTTTCTAATTCATTTGTATGATCCATTCTAATTCATTCGTACGATCCATTCTAATCCATTCGTACGATCCATTCTAATTCATTCGCACGATCCATTCTAATTCGTTCATACGATCCATTCTAATTGTTCGCACGATCCATTCTAATTCATTCGTGCGGTCTATTCTAATTCATTCGCGTGATCCATTCTAATTCATTCGTACGATTCATTCTATTTCATTCGTACAATCCATTCTAATTCATTCGCACGATCCATTCAAATTCATTCGTACGATCCATTCTAATTCATACGATCCATTCTAATTCGTTCATACGATCCATTCTAATTGTTCGCACGATCCATTCTAATTCATTTGTGCGGTCCATTCTAATTCATTCGCGTGATCCATTCTAATTCATTCGTATGATCCATTCTAATTCATTCGTACAATCCATTCTAATTCGTTCGTACGATTCATTCTAATTCATTCGTACGATCCATTCTAATGCATTCGTACGATCCATTCTAATTCATTCGCACGATCCATTCTAATTCATTCATACGATCCATTCTTATTCATTCGTCCGATCCATTCTAATTCATTCGTACGATCCATTCTAATTCATTCGTACGATCCATTCTAATTCATTAGCACGATCCATTCTAATTCATTCGTACGATCCATTCTAATTTATTCGCACAATCCAATCTAATTCAAACGTACGATCCATTCTAATTCATTCACATGATGTATTCTAATTCATTCGTACGATCCATTCCAATTCATTAGTACGATCCACTTAAATTCATTTGTATGATCCATTCTAATGCATTCGTACGATTCATTCTAATTCATTCGTACGATCCATTCAAATTCATTCGCACGAATGTATTCATTCTAATTCATTCGTACAATCCATTCTAATTCATTCGCACGATCCATTCTAATTCATTCGTATGATCTATTATAATTCATTCCTACGATCTATTCTAATTCATTTTCTCGAATATATCCATTCTAATTCATTCGTTCGATCCATTCTAATTCATTCGTACGATCCATTCAAATTCATTCGCATGATCCATTCTAATTCATTCGTACGATCCATTATAATTCATTCTCACGAATATAACCTTTCTAATTCATTTGTATGATCCATTCTAATTCATTCGTACGATCCATTCTAATCCATTCGTACGATCCATTGTAATTCATTCATACAATCCATTCAGATTCATTCACACAAATGTATTCATTCAAATTCATTCGTATGATCCATCCTAATTAATTTGCACGATCCATTCTAATTCAGACGTATGAATGTATCCATTTTAATTCATTCGTACGATCCATTCTAATTCGTACGATCTATTCTAATCCTTTCGTACGATCCATTCTAATCCATTCGTACGATCCATTCTAACTCATTCGCACGAATGTAACCATTCTAATTCATTCGTACGATCCATTCTAATTCATTCCAACGATCCATTCTAATTCATTCGCACGAATGTATCCATTCTAATTCATTTGCACGATCCATTCTAATTCATTCCTATGATCTATTCTAATACATTCGTACGATCCATTCTAATTCATTCGCTCGAATGTATCCATTCTAATTCATTCGTACGATCCATTCTAATTCGTTCGTACGATCCATTCTAATCCATTCGTACAATGCATTCTAATCCATTCGTACGATCCATTCTAATTCATTCGTACGATCCATTCTAATTCATTTGTACGATCTATTCTAATTCATTCGCTCGAATGTATCCATTCTAATTCATTCGTACGATCCATTCTAATTCATTCGTATGATCCATTCTAACTCATTCGGTGGATCCATTCTAATTCATTCGTACGATCCATTTTAATTCATTCGCACGATCCATTCTAATTTATTCGTATGATCAATTCTAATTCATTCGTACGATCTATTCTAATTCATTCGCACTTTCCATTCTAATTCATTCCTACGATCCATTCTAATTCATTCGCACGAATGTATCCATTCTAATTCATTCATACGATCCATTCTAATTCATTCGTATGATCCATTCTAATTCATTCGTACGATCCATTCTAATTCTTTCGTACGATCCATTCTAATTCATTCGCACGATCTATTCTAATACATTCGTACAATCCATTCTAATTCATTCGTACGATCCATTCTAATTCATTCGCACTATCCATTCTAATTCATTCGTACGATCCATTCTAATTCATTCGTACAAATGTATCCATTCTAATTCATTCGTACGATCCATTCTAATTCATTCATACGATCTATTCTAATTCATTCGCACGAATGTATCCATTCTAATTCATTCGCACAATCTAATCTAGTTCAAATGTACGATCCATTCTAATTCATTCACATGATGTATTCTAATTCATTCGTATGATCCATTCTAATTCATTCTTACGATTCATTCTAATTCATTCGTACGATCCATTCTAATTCATTCATACGATCCATTCTAATTCATTTGCATGAATGTATCCATTCTAATTCATTCGTACGATCTATTCTAATTCATTCGCACGATCCGTTCTATTTCATTCCTATGATCCATTCTAATTGATTCGCACGAATGTAACCATTCTAATTCATTCGTACGATCCATTCTAATTCATTCCTATGATCCATTCTAATTCATTCGCACGAATGTATCCATTCTAATTCATTTGCACGATCCATTCTAATTCATTCCTATGATCCATTCTAATTCATTCGTACGATCCATTCTAATTCAGTCGCTCGAATGTATCCATTCTAATTCATTCGTACGATCCATTCTAATTCATTCGTACGATCCATTCTAATTCATTCGCATGATCCATTCATACGATCCATTCTAATCCATTCGTACGATCCATTCTAATCCATTCATACGATCCATTCTAATTCGTTCATACAATCCATTCAAATTCATTCGTACGATCCATTCTAATTCATTCGCACGATCCATTCTAATTCATTCGTACGATCCATTCTAATTCATTCGTACGATCCATTCTAATTCATTCGTACGATCCATTCTAATTCATTCGTACAAATGTATCCATTCTAATTCATTCGTACGATCCATTCTAATTCATTCGTACGATCCATTCTAATTCATTCGCACGATCCATTCTAATTAATTCGTACGATCCATTGTAATTCATCCGTATGATCTATTCTAATTCATTCGCACGAATGTATCCATTCTAATTCATTTGCACGATCCATTCTAATTCATTCTTTTGATCCATTCTAATTCATTCGTACGATCCATTCTAATTCATTCGCTCGAATGTATCTATTCTAATTCATTCGTACGATCCATTCTAATTCGTTCGTACGATCCATTCTAATTCGTTCGTACGATCCATTCTAATTCGTTCGTACGATTCATTCTAATTCATTCATATGATCCATTCTAATGCATTCGTATGATTCATTCTAATTCATTCGCACGATCCATTCTAATTCATTCGTATGATCCATTCTAATCCATTCCTACGATCTATTCTAATTCATTCGCTCGAATGTAACCTTTCTAATTAGAATGGATCGTACAAATGAATTAGAAAGGTTACATTCGTGAGAATGAATTAGAATGGATCGTACGAATGAATTAGAATGGATACATTCGAGCGAATGAATTAGAATGGATCGTACGAACGAATTAGAATGGATCATAGGAATGAATTAGAATGGATTAGAATGGATCGTACGAATGAATTAGAATGGATCGTACGAATGAATTAGAATAGATACATTCGAGCGAATGAATTAGAATGGATCGTACGAATGAATTAGATTGGATCAAAAGAATGAATTAGAATGGATCGTAGGAATGAATTAGAATGGATCGTACGAATGAATTAGAATGGATCGTATGAATGAATTATAATGGATACATTCGAGCGAATGAATTAGAATGGATCGTACGAATGAATTAGAATGGATCATAGGAATGAATTAGAATGGATCGTGCAAATGAATTAGAATGGATACATTCGTGCGAATGAATTACAATGGATCGTAGGAATGAATTAGAATGGATCGTACGAATGAATTAGAATGGTTCGTACGAATGCATTAGAATGGATACATTTGTGCGAATGAATTAGAATGGATCGTGCGAATGAATTAGAATAGATAATTTCGTACAAATGAATTAGAATGGATCGTGCGAATGAATTAGAATGGATCGAACGAATAAATTAGAATGGATAAATTTGTGCGAATGAATTAGAATGGATCGTACGAATGAATTAGAATGAATCATACGAATGAATTAGAATGGATCGTACGAATGAATTAGAATGGATCATAGGAATGAATTAGAATGGATCATTCAAATGAATTAGAATGGATACATTCGTGCGAATGAATTAGAATGGATGGTAGGAATGAATTAGAATGGATCGTACGAATGAATTAGAATGGATACATTTGTACGAATGAATTAGAATGGATCGTATGAATGAATTAGAATGGATCGTACGATTGGATTAGAATGGATCGTACGAATGAATTAGAATGAATCGTACGAATGCATTAGAATGGATCGTATGAATGAATTAGAATGAATCGTACGATCCATTCTAATTCATTCGTACGATCCATTCTAATTCATTCTCACAAATGTATCCATTCTAATCCATTCGTACGATCCATTCTAATCCATTCGTACGATCCATTCTAATTCAATCGTACGATCCATTCTAATTCATTCGTACGATCCATTCTAATTCATTCGTACAAATGTATCCATTCTAATTCATTCGTACGATCCATTCTAATTCATTCCTACCATCCATTCTAATTCATTCGCACGAATGTATCCATTCTAATTCATTTGCACGATCCATTCTAATTCATTCCTATGATCCATTCTAATTGATTCGTACGATCCATTCTAATTCATTCGTATGATTCATTCTAATTCATTCGTACGATCCATTCTAATTCATTCGCACAAATTTATCCATTCTAATTCATTCATTCGATCCATTCTAATTCATTCGCACGATCCATTCTAATTCATTTGTACGAATGTATCTATTCTAATTCATTCGCACGATCCATTCTAATTCATTCGCACAAATGTATCCATTCTAATGCATTCGTACGAACCATTCTAATTAATTCGTACGATCCATTCTAATTCATTCCTACGATCCATTGTAATTCATTCGCACGAATGTATCCATTCTAATTCATTTGCACGATCCATTCTAATTCATTCCTATGATCCATTCTAATTCATTCGTACGATCCATTCTAATTCATTCGCTCGAATGTATCCATTATAATTCATTCATACGATCCATTCTAATTCATTCGTACGATCCATTCTAATTCATTCCTACGATCCATTCTAATTCATTCGCACGAATGTATCCATTCTAATTCATTTGCACGATCCATTCTAATTCATTCCTATGATCCATTCTAATTCATTCGTACGATCCATTCTAATTCATTCTCACGAATGTAACCTTTCTAATTCATTTGTATGTATCCATTCTAATTCATTCGTACGATCCATTCTAATTCATTTGCACGATCCATTCTAATTCATTCGTACGATCCATTCTAATTCCTTCGCACAAATGTATCCATTCTAATGCATTCGTATGATTCATTCTAATTCATTCGCACGATCCATTCTAATTCATTCGTACGATCCATTCTAATTCATTTGTACGATCTATTCTAATTCATTCGCACGAATGTAACCATTCTAATTCATTCGTACGATTCATTCTAATTCATTCGTATGAGCTATTCTAATTCATTCGTACGATCCATTCTAATTCATTCGTACGACCCATTGTAATTCATTCATACAATCCATTCAGATTCATTCGCACGAATGTATCCATTCTAATTCATTCGCACAATCCAATCTAATTCAAACGTACGATCCATTCTAATTCATTCGTACGATCCATTCTAATTTGTGAATGAATTAGAATGGATCGTAGAAATGAATTAGAATGGATCGTACGAATGAATTAGAATGGTTACATTCGTGCGAATGAATTAGAATGGATCGTACGAATGGATTAGAATGGATCGTACGAATGGATTAGAATGGATCGTACGAATGGATTAGAATGGATCGTACGAATGAATTAGAATGAATAATACAAATGAATTAGAAATGTTACATTCGTGAGAATGAATTCGAATAGATCATAGGAATGAATTAGAATGGATCGTAGGAATGAATTAGAATGGATCGTATGAATGAATTAGAATGGATCGTGCGAATGAATTAGAATGGATACATTCGAGCGAATGAATTAGAATGGATCGTACGAATGAATTAGAATGGATCGTACGAATAAATTAGAATGGATCGTTCTAATTCATACGAATGAATTAGAATGGATCGTACGAATGAATTAGAATGGATCGTACGAATGAATTAGAATGGATCGTACGAATGGATTAGAATGGATCGTGCGAATGAATTAGAATGGATCGTACGAATGAATTAGAATGGATACATTCGTGCGAATGGATTAGAATAGATCGTATGAATGAATTAGATAGGATCGTACGAATGGATCATAGGAATGAATTAGAATGGAAACATTCGTGCGAATGAATTAGAATGGATACATTCGAGCGAATGAATTAGAATAGATTGTAGGAATGAATTAGAATGGATCATACGAATGAATTAGAATGGATCGTGCGAATGAATTAGAATGGATTGTATGAATGAATTAAAATGGATATATTTGTGCGAATGAATTAGAATGGATCGTGCGAATGAATTAGAATGAATCGTACGAATGAATTAGAATAGATCGTGCGAATAAATTAGAATGGATCATACGAATGAAATAGAATAGATATATTCAAGCGAATGAATTAGAATGGATAGTACGAATGCATTAGAATGGATCGTACGAATGAATTAGAATGGATACATTAGAGCGAATGAATTAGAATGGATCGTGCGATGAATTAGAATGGATCGTGCAAATGCATTAGAATGGATCGTACAAATGGATTAGAATGGATCATACGAATGAATTAGAATGGATCATACAAATGAATTAAAAAGGAATTAGAATGGATCGTACGAATGAATTAGAATGGATCGTGCGAATGAATTAGAATTGATCATACGAATGAATTAGAATAGATTGTACAAATGAATTAGAATGGATACATACATTCATGCGAATGAATTAGAATGGATCGTGCAAATGAATTAGAATGGATATATTTGAACGAATAAATTAGAATGGATCTTTCGAATGAATTAGAATGGATCGTACGAATGGATTAGAACGCATTGTACGAATGAATTAGAAAGGTTACATTTGTGAGAATAAATTAGAATGGATCGTACGAATGAATTAGAATGGATCGTACGAATGGATTAGAATGGATCGTACGAATGAATTGGAATGGATCATACGAATGAATTAGAATAGCTCATACGAATGAATTAGAATAAATCATATGAATGAATTAGAATGGTTTACATTCGTGCGAATGAATTAGAATGGATCATACGAATGAATTAGAATGGATCATACGAATGAATTAGAATGGATCGTACGAATGAATTAGAATGGATCATACAAATGAATTAGAAAGGTTACATTCGTGAGAATGAATTAGAATGGATACATTCGAGCGAATAAATTAGAATGGATACATTCAAATGAATTAGAATGGATCGTGCGAATGAATTAGAATTGATCGTACGAATGGATTAGAATGGATCATATGAATGAATTAGAATGGTTACATTCGTGCGAATGAATTAGAATGGATCGTACGAATGGATTAGAATGGATCGTACGAATGGATTAGAACGGATACATTCGTATGAATGAATTAGAATGGATCATACAAATGGATTAGAATGGATCATACGAATGAATTAGATCGTAGGAATGAGTTAGAATGAATCATACGAATGAATTAGAATGGATCGTACGAATGAATTGGAATGGATCGAGCGAATTAATTAGAATGGATCGTACGAATAAATTAGAATGGATCATAGGAATGAATTAGAATGGATCGTGCAAATGAATTAGAATGGATACATTCGTGCGAATGAATTAGAATGGATCGTAGGAATGAATTAGAATTGATCGTACGAATGAATTAGAATGGATACATTTGTACGAATGAATTAGAATGGATCGTACGAATGAATTAGAATAGATCGTACGAATGGATTAGAATGGATCGTACGAATGGATTAGAATGGATCGTACGAATTAGAATGGATCGTACAAATGAATTAAAATGGATACATTCATACGACTGAATTAGAAATTTATTTGTACGATCCATTCAAATTCAATCTTATGATCCATTCTAATTCATTCGCACGATCAATTCTAATTCATTCATCCGATCCATTCTAATTCATTAGCACGAATGTATCCATTCTAATTCATTCATACGATCCATTCTAATTCGTTCATACGATCCATTCTAATTCATTCTCACGAATGTAACCTTTCAAATTCATTTGTATGATCCATTCTAATTCATTTGTACGATCCATTCTAATCTATTCGTACGATCCATTCTAATCCATTCGTACGATCCATTCTAATTCATTCGTACAAATGTATCCATTCTAATTCATTCGTACGATCCATTCTAATTCATTCCTACGATTCACTCTACTTCATTCGCATGATCCATTCTAATTCATTCGTACGATCCATTCTAATTCAATCACACGAATGTATCCATTCTAAGTCATTCATACAGTCCATTCTAATTTATTCGCACGATCCATTCTAATTCATTCGTATGATCCATTCTAATTCATTCCTACGATTTATTCTAATTCATTCGCTCGAATGTATCCATTCTATTTCATTCGTTCGATCCATTTTAATTCATTCGTACGAGCCATTCAAATTCATTCGCATGATCCATTCTAATTCATTCGTACGATCTATTCTAATTCATTCTCATGAATGTAACCTTTCTAATTCATTTGTATTATCCATTCTAATTCATTCGTACGATCAATTCTAATTCATTCGCACGATCAATTCTAATTCATTCGCACGATCCATTCTAATTCATTCGCACGTTTGTAACCATTCTAATTCATTCGTACGATCCATTCTAATTCATTCCTATGATCCATTCTAATTCATTCGCACGAATGTATCCATTCTAATTCATTTGCACGATCCATTCTAATTCATTCCTATGATCCATTCCAATTCATTCGTACGATTCATTCTAATTCATTCGCACGATCCATTCTAATTCATTCGTACAATCTATTCTTATTCATTCATACGATCCATTCTAATTCATTTGTACGAATGAATTAGAATGGATCGTACGAATGGATTAGAATGGATCGTACGAATGAATTAGAATGGATCGTACGAACGAATTAGAATGGATCGTATGAATGAATTAGAATGGATCATACGAATGAATTAGAATGGATACAATCAAGCGAATGAATTAGAATAGATCGTACGAATGAATTTGAATGGATCATAGGAATGAATTAGAATGGATCGTGCAAATGAATTAGAATGGATATATTCGTGTGAATGAATTAGAATGGATCGTAGGAATGAATTAGAATGATCGTACGAATAAATTAGAATGGTTACATTCGTGCGAATGAATTAGAATGGATTGTACGAATGAATTAGAATGGATCATGCGAATGAATTAGAATGGATCGTACGAATGAATTTGAATGGATCGGACAAGATCGTAGGAATTAATTAGAATGGATCGTACGAATGAATTAGAATGGTTACATTCGTGTGAATGAATTAGAATAGATCGTATGAATGAATTAGATTGGATCGTACGAATGGATCATAGGAATGAATTAGAATGGATACATTCGTGCGAATGAATTAGAATGGATACATTCGAGCGAATGAATTAGAATAGATCGTACGATCCAATCTAATTCATTCATACGATCTATTCTAATTCATTCGTACGAATGTATTAGAACGCATTGTACGAATGAATTAGAATAGATACATTTATACGAATGAATTAGAATGGATCGTACGAATGAATTAGAATTGATCATACGAATGGATTAGAATGGATCGTACGAATGAATTAGAATAGATCGTGCGAATGAATTAGAATGGATCATACAAATGAATTAGAAAGGTTACATTCGTGAGAATGAATTAGAATGGATCGTACGAATGAATTAGAATTGATCATACGAATGAATTTGAATGGATCGTACGAATGAATTAGAATGGATCAAACGAATGAATTAGAATGGACACATTCGAGCAAATGAATTAGAATAGATCGTAGGAATGAATTAGAATGGATCATACGAATGAATTAGAATGGATCTTGCGAATGAATT
This sequence comes from Chamaelirium japonicum, assembly GCA_947650365.1. NCBI lineage: Eukaryota > Viridiplantae > Streptophyta > Magnoliopsida > Liliales > Melanthiaceae > Chamaelirium > Chamaelirium japonicum. The sequence goes on from OX393552.1 coordinate 34,752,850, forward strand.
AGAATGGATTGTACGAATGAATTAGAATGGATACATTCGTGCGAATGAATTAGAATGGATCGGGCGAATGAATTAGGATGGATCATATGATTCATTCTAATTCATTCGTACGATCCATTCTAATGCATTCATACGATTCATTTTCATTCATTCGCACGATCCATTCTAATTCATTCGTACGATCCATTCTAATTCATTCGCACGATCCATTCTAATTCATTCGTACGATCCATTCTAATTCATTCGCACGAATGTAACCATTCTAATTCCTTCGTACAATCCATTCTAATTCATTCCTACGATCCATTCTAATTCATTCGCACGAACGTATCCATTCTAATTCATTTGCACGATCCATTCTAATTCATTCCTATGATCCATTCTAATTCATTCGTACGATCCATTCTAATTCATTCGCTCGAATGTATCCATTCTAATTCGTTCATACGATCCATTCTAATTCGTTCGTACGATCCATTCTAATTCATTCGCACAATCCATTCTAATTCGTTCGTATGATCCATTCAAATTCATTCTCACGAATGTAAAGTTTCTAAATCATTTGTATGATCCATTCTAATTCATTCGTACGATCCATTCTAATCCATTCGTACGATCCATTCTAATTCATTCGCACGATCCATTCTAATTCGTTCATACGATCCATTCTAATTGTTCGCACGATCCATTCTAATTCATTCGTGCAGTCTATTCTAATTCATTCGCGTGATCCATTCTAATTCATTCGTACGATCCATTCTAATTCATTCGTACAATCCATTCTAATTCATTCGCACGATCCATTCAAATTCATTCGTACGATCCATTCTAATTCATACGATCCATTCTAATTCGTTCATACGATCCATTCTAATTGTTCGAACGATCCATTCTAATTCATTCGTGCGGTCTATTCTAATTCATTCGCGTGATCCATTCTAATTCATTCGTACGATCCATTCTAATTCATTCGTACAATCCATTCTAATTCGTTCGTACGATTCATTCTAATTCATTCGTACGATCCATTCTAATACATTCGTACGATCCATTCTAATTCATTCGCACGATCCATTCTAATTCATTCATACGAATGAATTAGAATGGATCGTACGAATGGATTAGAATGGATCGTACGAATGAATTCGAATGGATGCATTCGAGCAAATTAATTAGAATGGATCGTACGAATGAATTAGAATGGTTACATTCGTGCGAATGAATTAGAATGGATCGTACGAATGGATTAGAATGGATCGTACGAATGAATTAGAATGGATACATTCGAGCGAATGAACTAGAATAGATCATAGGAATGAATTAGAATGGATCATACTAATGAATTAGAATAGATCGTGCGAATGAATTAGAATGGATTGTATGAAAGAATTAGAATGGATCGTACGAATGAATTAGAATGTATACATAGGAATGAATTAGAGTGGATCGTACGAATGAATTAGAATGGATCGTACGAATGGATTAGAATGGATCGTACAAATGGATTAGAATGGATCATACGAATGAATTAGAATGGATCGTGCGAATGAAATAGAATGAATCGTACTAATACATTAGAATGGATCGTAAGAATGAATTAGAATGATTCATACGATCCATTCTAATTCATTCGTCCGATCCATTCTAATTCATTCGCACGAATGTATCCATTCTAATTCATTCGTACAATCCATTCTAATTCATTCGCACGATCCATTCTAATTCATTCGTATGATCCATTCTAATTCATTCCTACGATCTATTCTAATTCATTCGCTCGAATTTATCCATTCTAATTCATTCGTACAATCCATTCTAATTCATTCGCACGATCCATTCTAATTCATTCCTATGATCCATTCTATTTCATTCCTATGATCTATTCTAATTCATTCGCTCGAATGTATCCATTCTAATTCATTCGTACGATCCATTCTAATTCATTCTCACGAATGTAACTGTTCGGGGGATTTTTCGCTGGTCCGTGCGGGCTGCCTGCAAGACAAAGAAAAGAGAACGTGAGAACGGCTGGCTCCCTTAGGAGCGCAGACCCTCCGACGCTCAAGTCAGTCACGGTGGCACAACGGCGAGCTGCGGTATACCAAAGTGGTAGGAAAAGGAATTCGAACCTATACTATGGAGCCTGGGGGTGAGCATTTATAGCAATCGGCGGCCTATCGTACCCCGACACGTGGAGATTCTTCCAGGGCTTTCTAGACCCCCACGATCTGGCTCGCGTGGGTCTGACAGTCCTTGGTACTCGCGCCCTGACATTCTGTCGTCAAGCCTGCCAGACGGTTTGAGTGGGGGAGGGAATCTTTCTTGTCGTGGCCAGGTGGCCATTCTGGAATGCTCGAGTCTGGGCGGTCTCAGGGAGGAAGCTAAGGCAAGCTCGCCCTACACTGCTCCGCCCCCTTGTCCGTATTTATCAAGAGTCGGACCTTGCGGGAGCAACCTCTTCGATAAACAGGGGTCTGGGCGAGCTCCTGAGCGAGCTAGACGAGCTCCTGAGCGAACATGGGCGAGCTCCTGTGCGAGCATGGGCGAGCTCGTGCGCGAGCTAGGCGAGTTCCTGAGTGAACTTGGGCGTGCTCCTGTGCGAGCATGGGCGAGCTCGTGCGCGAGCTAGGCGAGCTCCTGAGTGAACTTGGGCGAGCTCCTGTGGGAGCATGGGCGAGCTCGCGCGCGAGCTAGGCGAGCTCCTGAGTGAACTTGGGCGAGCTCCTGAGCGAGCTCTTGGCCTTCGGTCCCTTCAGCCCAATGTGGATCTCGCTCCACTGTCAAGATGATTCGATGAGTACGGGGGAGCGAACTCCTGCGGGGTCTAGGAGGGGCGAGCTGCACTCAGATACAAGGTGTCCATCCAGCTCACTATGGGGGCGAGCTCCTGATGGGCTGGGAGGGCGAGCTCCCTGCGAGCTTAAATGGGGCACGCTCGGCTTCCGAGGGTTCCAGCTCCTGGACGGGCTTCCTCGAGAACTCTATCTCCGATGTGCTTTGCAAGGCTATCCAAGATATGTGGTTTCTGGCTAACCCCAACATTACCCCCTCCTGAGGGAGTGATCGAGGAAACTCGACGCTTGCTCAGGAGTCTTAGCGAGCTTCTATCCCTGGTAATGTGCCTGATATCAATGTCTGCTGCAACAGTTTCCTGGCGGGGCGGAGATAGTAGCGATGGCGGCCTGCGCCGAGAACTTTGACTGCCAGTATTTCACAAACGCCGGGCGGGCCACGAGCATCAGCCACGAGCGATCTCCTTCCGATGCGAGCTCCCCACATGCGGTCAGGGTCTGCTTCGGGCGAGCTTGGGCGCCTGCCGCGGGCGGTCTGCGTCGAGAGTTTTGACTCTCAGTACTTTTCAAACACTGGGCGGGCCGGGAGCGTCAGCCACGAGCGATCTCCTTCCGATGCGAGCTTGTCACGTGCGGCCAGTGTGGGGGAAAATCTTCGTGCCGACCCGAAGACTCTCGCAGCACCAGTCAATTGAAATTGAAGTTGACGTCGAAGATTGTTGTTCGATCTGTTGATTGAAGTTGAAGCCTTTGATATGTAAACAGAGATGCAATCAGAGAGATTGTTGACACAAGATGTGATCTCGGAGTTCAGCCGAAGCCTACGTCTCCGTGCTATAGGGAGCAACCCGAATTCACTAACACTTATGTTGAAGTGATCTCGACAGGCCGAGTATCACTGAAAACACTCTGATCTCTTCGAAAGAAAAAAGAAGATCAAAGAGAGGTGGAAGATGGGAAGTTGGAAATCCCAGAGCTCTGGTTTTTTAGAACTCAGAGTTCGATCCTTTTACATTTGAAGGCTCTGCTATTTATAGGCTTCTCTGGGAGGAATTCCGGGGTAAATGGCGGTTTCTGCTGTCGTATCTGGGGATCCTCCAGGTAAAGCTGGTGGGCTCCACTGCCGTCTTCTGGGGGATTCTACAGGCTCGTGGGCCTATCGGACAGGGCCGATGGGTCCCGCGGTGGTCCTCGTGGGCCCACCAGGCAGGGCCGGTGGGTCCCGTGGTAGTCTTCGTGGGCCCACCAGGCAGGGCCGGTGGGTCCCGTGGTAGTCTTCGTGGGCCCACCAGGCAGGGCAGGTGGGTCCCGTGGTAGTCCTCGTGGTCCCACCAGGCAGGGCAGGTGGGTCCCATGGTAGTCTTCGTGGGCCCACCAGGCAGGGCCGGTAGGTCACGCGGTAGCTGGTAAACTTCTACCAAAATTTGCACCCACAGTTACCCCCTCCAAGTTAGCTAGAGGTCGTTCTGGCTGGCTTGGATTTGGTGCAAAAAATAGCAACCCCCTGTCGCAAAAGGCACGAAGAAGCTTGTCGAGTGTGAGCACACAAAAAAGGACTGATCGGTCAATTTTGATTGAACGGTCAATTTTGACCGATCGGTCAATTTTTACCGATCGGTCAAATTTTGACCGATCGGTCAAAATTCAACCGGTCAAGAATCGGTTGATCGGTCAAAAAACATGGTTTTCTGACCGATCCAGCAGGAAATTTGACCGATCGGTTGAAATTTGACCGATCGTCTAATTTTTGACCGATCGGTCATATTTGACCGATCGGTCAAATTTTGACCGATCGGTCAAAATTCAACCGGTCAAGAATCGGGTGATCGGTCAAAAAACATGGTTTTTTGATCGATCCAGTAGGAAATTTGACCGATCGGTTGAAATTTGACCGATCGTTTAATTTTTGACCGATCGGTCTTATTTGATCGATCGGTCAAATTTTGACTGATCGGTCAAAATTCAACCGGTCAAGAATAGGGTGATCGGTCAAAAAACATGGTTTTTTTTTACCGATCCAGTAGGAAATTTAACCGATCGAATGATTTTTGCCGATCGGTCAAGTTTGACCGATCGGTAAAAAATTATCCGGTCAAGGTTCGAGTGATCGGCAAAAAACCTTGGTTTTTTGCCAGATCCAGTAGAAATTTGACCGATCGAATGATTTTTGCCGATCGGTCAAGTTTGACCGATCGGTAAAAAATTGTCCGGTCAAGGTTCGAGTGATCGGCAAAAAACCTTGGTTTTTTGACAGATCCAGTAGAAATTTGACCGATCGAATGATTTTTGCCGATCGGTCAAGTTTGACCGATCAGTAAAAAATTATCCGGTCAAGGTTCGAGTGATCGGCAAAAAACCTTGGTTTTTTGCCAGATCCAGTAGAAATTTGACCGATCGAATGATTTTTGCTGATCGGTCAAGTTTGACCGATCGGTAAAAAATTATCCGGTCAAGGTTCGAGTGATCGGCAAAAAATCTTGGTTTTTTGCCAGATCCAGTAAAAATTTGACCGATCGAATGATTTTTGCCGATCGGTCAAGTTTGACCGATCGGTAAAAAATTATCCGGTCAAGGTTCGAGTGATCGGCAAAAAACCTTGGTTTTTTGCCAGATCCAATAGAAATTTGACTGATCGAATGATTTTTGCCGATCGGTCAAGTTTGACCGATCGGTAAAAAATTATCCGGTCAAGGTTCGAGTGATCGGCCAAAAACCTTGGTTTTTTACCAGATCCAGTAGAAATTTGACCGATCGAATGATTTTTGCCGATCGGACAAGTTTGACCGATCGGTAAAAAATTATCCGGTCAAGGTTCGAGTGATCGACAAAAAATCTTGGTTTTTTGCCAGATCCAGTAGAAATTTGACCGATCGAATGATTTTTACCGATCGGTCAAGTTTGACCGATCGGTAAAAAATTATCCGGTCAAGGTTCGAGTGATCGGCAAAAAACCTTGGTTTTTTGCCAGATCCAGTAGAAATTTGACCGATCGAATGATTTTTGCCGATCGGTCAAGTTTGACCGATCGGTAAAAAATTATCCGGTCAAGGTTCGAGTGATCGGCAAAAAACCTTGGTTTTTTGACAGATCCAGTAGAAGTTCGACAGATTAGTTGAAAGTTTTGAACCTGCCCTCAGAGAGGTTTTTACAGCTATTCTGTTCTGATCTTCTGGCAGAGTTTTGAACATCGATGGAGCTTGATCCTTCCTGTTTTGAATCTTCGGTTGGCTTGAATGTGGCTTCGACTCGGCGGTCCGGTTTACTCAGACTGGTGGCTTACTTGGACCGTTTGGTTCATGTGGACCGGTAGGTCCGACGTTTCGTCCGGTCCGACGGTTCGCCTGATTTTGCGCTTGCTACGGATAGATGCCACGTGTTCCTACAAAAACACGCGATTTGATATGGTGAAGACACGTGTCTTCTTGATTTGCGTACCTGGTTTACCCTGGGTATATAAGTTTCACTGGCTGTCATTTTTGCCTCACGCTTCCAAAATTTTTCGAAGTCCAGACTCTTTTGCTCCCGATTTCTGCTCTTGCTCGATCGATCAGATGGCGTCTTCTGGAAGTTCGAAGAAGTCTGGCGGGGTCCCTTCGAAGAGGAAAGGGAAGGAGATTGTTGAGGTTCCATCCCCTCCGAAGGGTCGAGGCAAGGGCAAGGCCGCACTTACTGAACTTGGACAGCTGGGCAAAAGGCACCAAGGGGTTGGGTTTGCTTCGGCGCCATCAAGGCAAGAGTACATCCCTAAGGTAAAGTTTCTTTTGGGCCCGCTCATGTCTCTATCAGAGGAAACGGAGTATGCGTACAATACCGGAGGTGAGTTCACAGATTCGAAGAGAAAGAAGTGGCAATTGCTGCTCTCTTATTTCACCGAAGGAAAAGTGCAGCCTTCGCTCCCCTGTATCCAGACTGCATTTGGTATTGATAAGAAGACCGTCTTCACCAGCTTTGCCAGTAATGAAAAGGTCATGGGAACCATTGTGACCATCGGCCAACTCAACTGCGGTCTGCGTCTTCCATTGCCACCCTTTGCGGCAAGATTATTGAACACTTCTGGCCTTTGCCCGGGGCAGGTCACTGGGAATGCTTGGAGAATTATCTACGCTTTCTGTCGCATAGAATCAGATTTTCAGGAGGACTTGAAGGCATGCTACTCCAGCATTCCAGAAGGTGAAGTTGCTCGGATCGAGCTCGGGTATTTTTTCTTTCACTATCGATGGGCTTACAGGAGGGACAGTCCGTTCTACAACTTGACTGGCGTATCACCGCTGCGCCCGCTTACCGATACAGTCCCTTCGGACAAACTATATACAGACTGGCCCATCTCTGTCTCTGGTGCATGGACTCCCATCTCCGTGCCCGATACCCCTCGAAGTGATGTGCACGACGCAGTGAAGATGTATTGCGAGGGAGGCATCTTCGCCTGGACCTCCGAGAGGGCTGGAGCTATCGACAACTTATTTCTTGAGTTGACCTGCGGAACCAGGTCGTGGAAGCAGTTCTCCAACTGCCCCGTGAGATATGGCAAGGCCAATCTCCTCCACCGATCGCGAGATAGATACGAGGATAATGAGGTTCTATATTTTGACTATGAGGAGGACCCTCATTCGGGTAAGATCATCCGGAAGATTCGGGCCGAGAAGAAAATTTATACTGCAAGGCGCCGATTACCTACTGTGGATGAGAAGCTGGTGATACAACGAGGCCCAGCGAAGAAGAAAAGAAAAACCCTTATCAAGCAAAAGGAAAATGAAGATCAAGGAAAGAAAGACGAAGATGAAGGAAAGAAAGATCAAGATGAAGAAGAGAAAGAAAAGAAGGGGAGCGACGAGGAAGATGAAGAGACTGAGGATGTCAGCCACGACAACAGTGGCAACGACGAAGACGAGGATGGGGACGGCGAGAATGATTTCTCTTCCACACCCTCGGGTGGAGATTATGGGAATGGGGGTGGTGAGGAAGAAATTCCTCCCACCCCCACTGGTGATGCACGAGAGGAAGATTCACTTCCTATTCCCATTGACGAGGCTAAAGCCCGTCAAATGGAAGAAGTTATTGACATAGAAGGTGATGGCCAAAAGGTGGTTCCCACCTATAAATTCGATGAATTGAAGAAGCCGTTGCGCTTTAAAATAAAATTATCGAGGAGTGGTGGGGTTGGAAGCAACCCCACGCCCCTCGATCAAATTCCTCCTGAAGTACCCCGTCTCGAAGGAGCGACAACGAGCGGGGGTGTGGAGGTTGAGCAACCCCCACCCCCCTCTCGGTCTCTGGTTGAGGAGGTGGCTGCCATGGTGGCGGGACTCATCCAGCCAGGCGGGCCACAAGAGGAAGAAAGAGGCTCACCTCTTCGGGATGCCTCCTCCCCTATCCACTTGGCGAGGGAAAGTCGCGTGGGCGATGGAGCTCCTCAGCCTCAGTCAGCGCCGACTCCTACTCAGGAGAAATCGACCCCTCAGGGAGGCTTCGATCGCCGGAAGGGTAAGGAGCCGAGGGTTGAAGCCTCAGGTAATTGTACTAACTTGCCTTTATTGTTTTGCTTTTGAAGCTTGGAAATAATCTAACACTTTGATCTCTCGTGTTGTTTATAGGTGCGCCTGTTGGCTCGACTCCGAAGATGAAGAGTCTGGGTGATGTTGACATCAACCACCCTACTTCTGTAATCCGGAAACTCTGCAACCTCCCGGGGGCTACTCTGGATGAAGCCTTCGACAGGCTCGAACTGGTGGTAAGTGCATCTGCTCGACCGATCATCTGAGTTGCACCTTCAGAATAATTCTAATTCTTTAGTTCTTATACAGAACTCAGCAGTTTTGAATGTCGCAACCAAGCTCTCCATGAAGGCGGGAGCAAAAGAACCTTCAGCTGAAGTATCCCGCTTAGCTGCCGCACTGGAGGTCGTAAGCGAGGAGAGGGATAAGCTGAGGGAGGCTCTATCCTCAAAGAAGGAGGCATTGAAGGCCAAGACCGAGGCCCTTCGCAAGGAAAAGTTGGAGAGCAAGGGCTGGCAGAATGGATACGAGGCCCGGGGTCACGAGCTTGAAGATTTGAAGAAACGATTTTTCAGGATCGAGAACTTGGGCTTCGATCGTGCGGCTCGAATAAAGGAGCTGGAGGCTCAACTTGCTGCTTCAGCAGAGACTCATAAGAAGGAGATGGAGCATATGCGGAATGAGTGCAAGAGCTACAGGGAAACAGCTGAGAAGGCAGCAGAAGCACTCAGGGTCCATGTTGCCAGTGTCCGATCCTCTAAGGCATCAGTGGCGAGCAAAGCTCGTGCTGGATCTGAGGGGGAGAAGTCGCGTGCGCAGAGTGTGGCCAAGCCTTGAGACTTTTCTTCTTTTTAGTTGTTATGCTTGTAAACTCTTGACATGTAGTAACTTGCTCCTGTACTTGGCATATTTTGATAATAATAGAAATCTTTTTGGTGTTTGAAAATGGGATCTCTTGAATTGAATGTCTCTAATACCATGTACTGGGTAGCATTGGAATAGATACAATCTTTTGAATGTAAGGGATCGAGTCACAACTTGATTACCCAAACTTGTGACTTGAAAATTGAATTGGAATTCGTATAACACTTGTATGTGAGGGGGTGAGTTGCAACTCAAGCACCCAAACATGTTAAACGATATCGAAGTTGATTGAAATTGAATATTGAAATTTGAAAGTCAGTTTAACTTTTGCCAGTAAGGGGTTGAGTCGCAACTCTAACGCCCAAACTTGTTAAAAAAGACTTGGTAACTTGAATATGGTCAGTTTTTAACATTTGCTAGTAAGGGGTTGAGTCGCAACTCTAACACCCAAACTTGTTAAAAGACCTGGTAATTTGAATATGGATAACTTGAAACTGCTTCAGAATCTTGAATTGAAAAGCTGAACACTTGCACATTTGAGTACTTAAAAGAGATCTTTATTCATCACATAATTTACATCATGGATAGAACAACTTGAGGTGTCTAGAATTCCAAGCTCGTGGCAATCTATCTCCTTCTGGTGAGATCAGTCGATAGGAGCCTTTGCCTCCAATTGACTCAATGATGTATGGACCTTCCCAGTTGGGAGCAAGCTTCCCACTGCTGTGTTCTTTGGTGTTATAGAAAACTGCTCTGAGAACTAAACTACCCACTGGGAACTGTCTTTTGTAGACTTTCTCGTCGTAGGCTCTTTTGATTTTCTGCTGGTACTTGGCCACACGAAGGGATGCTTGATCTCGTAGTTCTTCTGAGAAGTCTAGATCATTGATTCGAAGTTCTTCATTGATTCCTTCTTCAACTGCTCTAGTCTTCAGAGTACTTGATATGTTTTCTGTTGGGAGTACTGCTTCCGATCCATATGTTAGACGGAAAGGTAAGAACCCTGTTGATCTTCTCGGAGTTGTGCGATACCCCCAAAGAACTTCAGGTAAGACCTGTTCCCACAATCCTTTCTTGTCGTTGAGTTTCTTCTTGAGTATACCAAGGATAGCTCTATTGGAGGCTTCTGCTTGGCCATTGCATTGAGGGTACCTTGGAGTTGAATAGAATAGCTTGATACCGTTGTTCAGACAGAACTCTCGGAATTTGTCGGAGTCAAATTGAGCTCCATTGTCAGCAACGAGAACTTGAGGTGTGCCGAATCTTGAGAAGATATTGTGCCGAATGAATTTGATCACTTCGTCGTCAGTCTCTCGGAAGAGGGGCACAGCTTCAACCCATTTGGTGAAGTAATCAGTGGCCAGCAATAGATACTTCTTCTTGCTCGGAGTTGGAGGGAAAGGACCCAAGAAGTCCAACCCCCACTGATGGAAAGGCCATGGACTTGATAGTTGGTGAAGCTCATCTGCAGGGAGATGGATAGCTCGAGCATGTCGTTGGCATGGTTCGCATTTTTGAACAACTTGTCGAGCATCATTTGCCATTGTGGGCCAGTAATAACCTTGTAGCTTTGTCTTGGCTTCAAGAGATCTTCCTCCCGAATGGTTGCCACAAGCTCCAGAGTGGATATCAATCAGGATTGCATGTGCTTGTTCTGGACCAATACACTTGAGCAATATCCCGTTATGAGATTTGAAATACAGATCTTCTCCTTGAATAGTGTAACAGGAGAGTTTCCTTTGAAGTCTTCGGGCTTGATTTGAAACTTTCGGCATTTTGCCATGCTTGAAGAAATCAAATATTGATCGTCTCCAGTCTTCAAGCTCGCTTGTAGTAGTGAAGTTCAATGCGAGTTGATCTCCACCCCCAGATCCCTTTGTAGTAGCAAGAATCTGTTGATCGGGGATGGTCTTGGGCATTTCTTGATAATCAATCTGTATTTGCCTTCCTCCGAGTGAGTCTCCAAGAACTGAGGCAGCATTGGCTAAGGCATCTGCTTCTCGGTTCTCTGCTCTTGGGATTTGAATGAATTCAGCATTAGTAAAACGTTGTTGAAGAAGTCGTACTAAGGCCAAGTAGAGTTGCATTCTTTCTTCGCGAGCTGTGTACACTCCATTGATTTGCCTTATGATGAACTGGGAGTCGCTGTAGACGATGATTCGATCTACCCCTAGGGATTTTGCCATTTCGAGTCCGAAAATGAGTGCTTCGTATTCGGCTTCGTTGTTGGTGGCGGTGAATCCGAGGAGAGTGGCCTTCTGGAGATGATCAAGTTCGGGGGATACCAAGACTATCCCAGTTCCCGAACCGATCGCACTTGAAGCTCCATCAGTGTATAGCTTCCATAGAGGAGTTGCAGCAATAGCTTCGAGACTTGGATCAATTCTTATTGCAAGGTTGATCGGAGTATTGTCCTCATCTTCTAAGCTCATGTCGACATCTTCTTCCCAAGTGATGGGGTCTTCAACTGGGAAGTCAGCTAGAAAATCAGCAACTGCTTGACCTTTGATAGAAGTGCGAGATTCGAATTGAATCCCCAGAGCACTCATTTCAATCACCCATTTGGTCATTCGACCAGCTCGACCAGCTTTGTCAATGATATCTTTGAGTGAGTGTTATGAAATGACAGTGATCTGGTGGGAGACGAAGTACGGTTAGAGACGACGCGATGCAGTGAGCAAGGCTAGGATGACCTTCTTAGTTTTTGAGTAGCGAGTTTCAGCTGGAAGGAGAGTATGGCTGATGTAGTAGACTCGATGTTCGACGCCTTCTCTTCTATTGACTAGGACCGCGCTGATTGCTTGATCGGTCACGGCCAGGTAGAGCCACAAGTCTTCTTTTGGCAGTGGAGCAGTCAGGATAGGAGCTTGCACCAGATATTTCTTGATGCTTTGAAATGCTTCTTCACAGATTGGACTCCAGCCGGATGTATCCGCCTTTCGTAGTTTGTCGAAGAGGGGTTTGCATTTGTCGGAAGATTTTGAGATGAATCGATTGAGTGCTGCTAACCTTCCAGTGAGGCGTTGAACTTCTTTTCGATTTGTAGGTGAAGGCATATCGATGACGGCTCGAATTTGATCGGGATTAGCTTCAATACCCCTCCTGGTCACAAGATGACCCAGGAATTTGCCAGATTGAACACCGAAGGCGCACTTGGCTGGATTGAGCTTCATACGATATTTTTGAAGAACTTGAAAGGTTTCCGCCAGATCAGAAAGATGTTTGCTTCGCACAGAGCTCTTGGTGAGGAGATCATCGACGTAGACTTCGACGTTGCGACCGATCTGATCTTCGAACATCTTTGTGACTAACCTTTGATAGGTAGATCCAGCATTTTTGAGGCCGAACGGCATTACATTGTAGCAGTAGAGACCTCGGCTAGTCACGAAGCAAGTATTCTCTTGATCTTCTGGATGAAGAGGAATTTGATTATATCCAGAATACCCATCCATGAAAGACAATAGCTCGTGGCCAGCAGTGGCATCGACGAGTCTATCGATTCTTGGCATGGGGAATGGGTCTTTGGGGCAAGCCTTGTTGAGGTTGGTGAAGTCGATGCAGACTCTGACTTTCCCATTCTTCTTTGGAACAGCAACTATGTTAGAGATCCAGGTAGGATACTCTACTTCACGGATGAAGCCTGCTGCGAGTAGCTTGGTGATTTCTTCTTGAACAGCAACTTGCAGCTCTGGTCGGATGGTGCGTGGTTTTTGCTTGACAGGTTTCACCTCTTCCTTGATCGCAAGTCGGTAACAAGCGTCATCCGGATTGATACCAGGCATGTCTTCGAAACACCAGGCGAAGACGTCGATATTGGACTGGAGGAAGGATACCATGTCTTGCGCTTCTGCGTCGCTAAGACCGGTACCAATAAATGTTTGTCGAGGGAGATCTCCACTGCCAATGTTGATAGGGATGATTTCTTCAATTGAAGGTGATGTTTCCCATTCGATTGGTGGAGGTTCGGTCAGCGGAATCTCCTTTGATTGCTATTTGGAAGAGGGACCAGCTTCATCTCGCGGCCGCTTTGGAGGAGCAATATTGATCTTTCGATCTGTCTTAGCCGCAGCAGCCTCACAAGATCTTCCAGATTGCTGATCACCTCGAATGCAGACGATGCCTTCTCCAGTTGCAAACTTGAGTAGTTGATGATAAGAAGAGGAGATGGCATTGATCTGATGGAGGAATGGTCGCCCGAGGATGGCGTTGTAACTGGAGACCCCTTCGACAATGGCAAACCTCACCGAGACTCGAGTCTCTCGGCTGAGGTCCAGAGTGAATCTCGATTCGCCCACCGTGATGCTTTGTTCGCCGTTGAAGCCAGTGATCACGGTCGGGACGACGTCGAGGCTTTGATATTTATGTCCCAGACGTTTGAAGCAGTCTGAGAACATAATATCGATAGAACTCCCGGTGTCGATGAGGATCCGATTGACGGTGCTTCCGTCGATGACGAGTTTCAAAACCAGGGGGTCTCGATGTGGAGTATGAACTCCTTGATGATCAGTGTCGTTGAATACGATGGACGGCCAAGCAAGACCTTCGATAGGCTTCTCAATCCAGGTATCTTCTTTATTTGCAGTAGATCGAATATGGAAGATGCGCCAAATCTGCCGATCGACTTCTTTCCCGGTTACTGCTTGGTTGTGCAACGATCTATGAATGCCAAAGATATTGGCATTCACGGTGAGAGATGATGGGTTGGAAGAGATTTGATGTATCCAGCACACTTCTTTCCCCTTTGCAGAGGTTCGACGTTGATCGTGCCCGTTGTTGACGAATTCTTGAAGGTGGCCCTCTCGCAGTAAGTCTTCAAGATGGAACTTCAACCGATAGCACCGGTCGGTGGAGTGGCCGTGACTTCGATGGAATTCGCAGTAGACTGTTTTGTCTGCTGTGAATTTGGAGTTTGGCTGAAGAGGATTGGGTCTCCGTAGATACTCGTCGTGTTGAATGCGGTCGAGTATTTGTTTGACTGGTAAATTCCACTCAGTGAAAGTGGTCTTCGTCGGGGATCGACGCCCATCATTCTTTGATCGCTTATTGGCTGGAGGGGCTGCTGCCTCAGCGTTGTGAGCCTTTGCAGCATACCTTGGAGTTTCTCTTTCAGCAGGCTTTCGCTTCGTCTCTCGCCCTTTCCGAGCGACTTGATCGTCTTCGACCTCGATCTCTCTCTGGATTCGATCGAACATAGCTCCCAGAGAAGGAGGGGGATTACGGATGAAGTCGTTGTAGATGTGCAGATCGAAACGGAGAGCGTTCTGGAAAGCCAACATGATGGCTTCATCGTCCAGATGTCTTCCAGAGAGGGCAGCATGCTCGTTGCGAAATCTCCTAGTGAAACTTCGGAGAGTCTCGTCAGCACCCATCCTTAGCCGATAGAGAGAGTCAAGCTTCTTCTCGGGCTTCAGATTGAGCTGATAATGCTGCACAAAGAGTTTAGCCAAAACATCGAACTGGGTGATGGACCCAGCTCGGAGATTATGATACCAGTCGAGCGACGGTTCATCGAGACTTCCTGCGAAGGTGCGGCAGAGCACATTGTTTTCTTCTTCATGTGGCGTTAAGGCTTGCTTGAAGGCAAGGATGTGGAGAGTAGGATCTCCTCTGATGCAGTTAAATTTGGGGAGGATTGGAGTTCTCCATCCCCTTGGAAATGTTGTCTCAAAGAGACTTCGATGTAGAGGCCCAGCAGAAGAATAGCCATCCCTGCGACCATGTCCTCGACTTAGAGGTGGGTCAAGAGGCAAGATCGCAAGGTCTTGCTCAGGCATTGAAGTATTTGCCGGTTGAAGTCGATGTCGGAGGTCCGATCCAAGCCCACGCTGAAGTGGAATGGAAGGGGAAACTTGACTCTTTGAAGGAGCGCCTTTCATTTGGTGCCTCCTTGGTATGTTGAGTTTTGAAGGTGTCCTCTTGTCGCAATTGCGGCCAGAAGACGATTGGGAAGACTCGTCTTCGAGGCGATCCCAAACACTTTGCTTCCAGGGGGCAGCAGAGGGAGTTGGGTCGCGTCGGATCCTCTCGAGGGCAGCAGTGCCCATTGATCTCCGTTGCTCGGAGTGAATTGAATGTCGAGGAAGCTCGACCCTCTCACTTGTAGAGGGGATAGGAAGAGCGATTCCCGCTTCCGAAGCTTCCCTCTTAAGTGCATCCCTCTCGGCGGTGAGGGTGGCGTTTTGCTTCGCCAATTGGAGCAGCTGGAAGTCGACCGCAGAGATTTGGTAAGTTGATGGAGGGTCTTCAGCAAGAGCTGGTGTTGTTTGCCCAATCGACTGTTGCGCGGGGTGGGCGATTGGTCGATCGACAGATCTTCCAGTTCCTGAACGAACTCCCATCTCGGGGACAGCAAGGGGCTGTCCGAAGTTGAGCCTTTGACTCATTGAACGAGTCTCAGGACGAGGTTGTTGTTGAGTGTTACTTCCTTCTGGTTGACCTTGATGTTTCGTCCTCGCCATTCAGAGAGCGAAAGGTGCAACGAGAGTGCCGTTCAGTTGTCTGATCAACCGAGAGGGCGAGGAAGTTTGACTATCAAGATCGGTTGTAGGTTCAACCGATCAAGTAGTAGCGGAGAGTTGGACTTTTTGATCGGATCCCACAGACGGCGCCAAACTGTGGGGGAAAATCTTCGTGCCGACCCGAAGACTCTCGCAGCACCAGTCAATTGAAATTGAAGTTGACGTCGAAGATTGTTGTTCGATCTGTTGATTGAAGTTGAAGCCTTTGATATGTAAACAGAGATGCAATCAGAGAGATTGTTGACACAAGATGTGATCTCGGAGTTCAGCCGAAGCCTACGTCTCCGTGCTATAGGGAGCAACCCGAATTCACTAACACTTATGTTGAAGTGATCTCGACAGGCCGAGTATCACTGAAAACACTCTGATCTCTTCGAAAGAAAAAAGAAGATCAAAGAGAGGTGGAAGATGGGAAGTTGGAAATCCCAGAGCTCTGGTTTTTTAGAACTCAGAGTTCGATCCTTTTACATTCGAAGGCTCTGCTATTTATAGGCTTCTCTGGGAGGAATTCTGGGGTAAATGGCGGTTTCTGCTGTCGTATCTGGGGATCCTCCAGGTAAAGCTGGTGGGCTCCGCTGCCGTCTTCTGGGGGATTCTACAGGCTCGTGGGCCTATCGGACAGGGCCGATGGGTCCCGCGGTGGTCCTCGTGGGCCCACCAGGCAGGGCCGGTGGGTCCCGTGGTAGTCTTCGTGGGCCCACCAGGCAGGGCCGGTGGGTCCCGTGGTAGTCTTCATGGGCCCACCAGGCAGGGCAGGTGGGTCCCGTGGTAGTCCTCGTGGTCCCACCAGGCAGGGCAGGTGGGTCCCATGGTAGTCTTCGTGGGCCCACCAGGCAGGGCCGGTGGGTCACGCGGTAGCTGGTAAACTTCTGCCAAAATTTGCACCCACAGCCAGGGTCTGCCTCGGGCGAGCTTGGGCGCCTGCCGTAGGCGGTCTACGCCGAGACCTTTGACTGCCAGTACTCCACAAACGTCGGGCGGGCCGCGAGCGTCAGCCTCGAGCGATCTCCTTCCTGTGCGAGCTCGTCGTACGCGGTCAGGGTCTGCTTCGGGCGAGCTTGGGCGCCTGCCGTAGGCGGTCTGCGCCGAGAGCTTTGACTGCCAGTATTTCACAAATGCTGGGCGGGCCGGGAGCATCAGCCACGAGCGATCTCCTTCCGATGCGAGCTTGTCACATGCGGTCAGGGTCTGCCTCGAGCGAGCTACGGGCACCTGCCGCGAGCGATCTTGTGACTTGGGTATCGCACCAAATCTCCATCGGTCGCTTCACCTTAAATGCGGCGCGAGGCTCAACGCTGATACGGTGAATCTCATCATGAGATCCCGATCGGCGCGAGACACGTGTCTCCTCCTCATTCGCTCTTCTTTTGTCAGTAAATGACAGTGCTGGCGCCGGCGCAGCTTTTTCCACGCGTGGTCCACGTGGCGCTCGACTATTGGAGAGAAGCGAGCTGTCACTTTGATCGCCGTCACGTAGCCTCGCTGCGCGCGCTCGGGCATTAACTGCGGATCGATCCGCCTGTCTCTCACTCGCCTATAAATAGGGGACGGGGTGCGATTTTTACCGCTGCGTGAAAACGGCTCTCCCTTCTCCCTTTGCTTCTAGCGCTTTTAGCTCGCTTTAGCTCTTCTGCTCTCATGGCTTCCGCTGCTGACGTTGCTGCTGCTATTGCTGCCGCTGCTGCCACCGCCCAGGCCGTTGAGCCCGCCACCGAAAGGGCGATGTTCTGGCTGCAAAACCCCGTCGGGGTGTCTGTCGGGGACAGTATCCGGGCGGCGATCGATCTCCCTCGGGAGATCCTCGTCACCGAGATGCCACTCTCGGGGAGGCCGCCCCAGGGCACAGTAGCTTCCGTCGGGCTGCTGTGGTCTGGGCTGCGGTTCCCCCTGAATCATCTCGCCGGGGAGCTCCTGGAGTTGACGGGGCTTTGCCCCGCCCAACTCTCTGGAAACTCCTGGGGGATACTCTATGGGCTGTCCCAGCTGGAGACCGCTCTGAAGGCGAGGATCCCACTGAGCTACTTGCTCAAAAAGTGGCTCCTCAAGCCCTCACCAGTCTTCAGCACCGCGGGCTGCGGCTACTTCTACCTCGCTGGGCGGCCTGGCGAGGTGCTCCCCTTCTCCACCATCGAGAGCAAGGACCGCCACTGGAAGGACTATCCTTTCGTGGCGGTCGGCGACTGGCGCGGGCGGCACAGCGGAGTCCCGGCTCACCCCGGGGTTCCCCCGACGGCGGTCTTCCGGGAGATCTCCTTCTACAAGGCGGGGAAGAAGAAGTGCATCGCTCCCGACCGGGAGCGATCTCTGGACGAGGCGATCCTCCACTACCTCGGTGGGCGGACTCCGGAGAAGATCATCGCTCCCGACTTTGCCTTCCAGCTGAAGGACGGGAAGACCGGCGCCATTCTGCTGAAGCAGAAGATCGTTCGGAAGAAGAAAGAGGAGGAGATCGGCGCTATTCCGCCGATGCAGAACGCTCCTCCCTCCAAAGGGGCCAGCAAGGGGGCCGGGAGCTCGGGAGGCAACCCCCGCAAGAAGACGGTCCGGAGGCGGGCTTCGCCCATCCGCCTCAACGACCCCGACACCATGGAGATGCTCCGCCAGGGCGAAGATTCCGCTCCTCCGCAGCCTCCTCGCCCGGACGCCGGCCCAGGTCAGCCTCCCGCCCCAACTCCAATTGTCCGCCGCAAGATCCAAATGGTTGAGCCCGACGACCCGAACATCGACCTCCCGCTTACCATGGCGGAAGTCGAATCCGGGATGGCTCAAATTCTAATAGGCTACTTCCCAGGCGATCTGACCGTGCCGCTTCGTGTAGCAGTGCTGACGCCGGAGATGGAGGCACGCGGGAAGAAGAAGGCCAAGCGCGCGGGGCCCGCGCCTTCTAACGTCCAGGCGGAGCAACGGCGGAAAGCGCTGGAGGAGGCGAGCTTGGACTCGGAGCCCAGTTGGATGGACTCTACGGAGGAGGCAACAGGCTCCGAGGAGGAAGAGCCCGCCCCTCAAGCTCTTCGGGCGGAGCCTGTCGCTCCCGCCCAAGTGGAGAAGCCCGCAGCTCCATCAGTTCCCGCACCAGGGGTGGGACCGAGCGGGCAGGAGCTTCCACCTCCCGCCGACGGGGCAGGGGCCCAGCAGGGCGAATCCGTCACCGTCGCTGCAACCTCCTTGCCGGCGTCGGCTCCACCTCCCGCGGCCTCTACACCGGCGGCCGCTCCAGCTCCCGCCCCTCCGGCCTCGCCTCCTGCAGAAGGCCAGGAGGGAGCGGGCTCCCAGCAGGGCTTAGGGGACCTGGTCTACAGGTCCCCTAGCTTTGTAGACATTGGCTCCGACTCCGAGTCCTTCAGCTCAGAGTCGGAGGCCAAGGGGGCCACGGCGGACCCTCCGAGCCCGCCAGGAGCCGGAGCTCGCCCGGGATAGGTGATAGCCCCCACTCCTCCTGGCGTGCCCCCTCCTTCCGGGCTCCCGGGGGTCCCAGCGCGGGCTCCTCTGCGGAGGAGGGGAGGGCGCCCCACTACGTGCGGCAGCTGCTGGGCCGCAACGTTTTCGCGCGTGCTCCCTTCGCTTCCATAAGCGAACGCCTTGCCGAGGTACTCACCGCACCTGTCTCCGTACAAATCATAGTCTCAATTCTTGCTAACTCTTTCACCTTCCTTATGCAGGCGGAGAAGCAGAGCCAGGCGCTGGCCGCGGAGGTCGCTGGGGCCGGGAAGGCACTGGCCGCCTTGTTCGATGATTCCCTTCGGGGGTCCGAGCGCAAGGTAGACGAGCACATCCACGAGCTTCAGCGAGCCAAGGGCTCCGAGGAGCTGAGGGCGGAGTCAGAGGCACTGCACCGCAGGGTCAAAACCCTGGCGTCAGGCCTCGCCATGGCCGAGGTAGCCAAAGGCCTGTCTGCTACCGCCCTCCTCAAGGCCAAGGCGGAGCGAGACGAAGCTGTGTCCGCCCGGGAGGTCGCATAGCGGGAGGCGGCTCAATTTCAAGGCGAGGTCGCTGCTCTGAAGACGGAGATCGCGGCCTTGAAGGAGACACACGCCAACGGCCTTCGGGCTCAGCAAGGTCGTCTCCAAGCCCAACTGGACGATCTCCTCAAGAAAGGCGCCCTGGCCGCTGTGGAGAAGTACAAGACCGAAAGGTCGAAGAAGCGGCGCCGAGGGGACGACAGTGGGGCGGAGACAAGCAAGCCTTGAGCTTGCTGCCTTGTAACTACTTTTGTAATTTTTGTCAATCAATGAAATTTATATCTTTTTGAGTCCGCATATGCGTTTCTTTCTTTCTATGTGCCACTTATGAGTCCGCTCTAGGAGTTTGCAGCGATCTCGAGAGTGATACCCCGGGCGAGGCAGCTAATTCGATTCAATCTTTTTATTTTAAAGTATATGCAAACGAAAAACTCGGCATGCTCGCAAAAACTCGAGTCTCTGAGCCCGGAAAATGTTTAAGCGAACCAAAAGACTTCAAAAACTTCCCTACACTCAGAGACTTAAACTGTGACGACCAAGATCCAATAGGCCAATAGCCAAGATCCAAGACTCCTGAGGCGGGAATGCCAAGATGGATGAGGTGAGGTGAGGTGAGGTGAGGTGTACAAGGCCATGAGTTAGCCCCACATCGCCTGGAGAGAAGGAGATCCTGAGCTACTTATATAATTTCCCCTCCCAAACATAGAAGACGCGTTTTAAAACCGTGCGCCGCTACGGATTTCGTAAGAACTCCGTAGTTAAGCGTGCTCGGGCGAGAGTAGTACTAGGATGGGTGACCACCCTGGGAAGTTCTCGTGCGGGCACGGGCAAAGCGGACAATATCTTGTGTGTTTGGGGCGGATGTTACAAAATGGTATCAGAGCCGGTTCTCCTCGCTATGGGGGGGTCTAACCCTACACGAGGACGTGTAGCCCTAAGGGGGGTGGATTGTGACGACCAAGATCCAATAGGCCAAGAGCCAAGACTCCTGAGGCTGGGATGCTAAGATAGATAAGGTGAGGTGAGGTGAGGTGAGGTGTACAAGGCCATGAGTTAGCCCCACATCGCCTGGAGAGAAGGAGATCACGAGCTACTTATATAATTTCCCCTCCCAAACATAGAAGACGCGTTTTAAAACCGTGCGCCGCTACGGAATTCGTAAGAACTCCGTAGTTAAGCGTGCTCGGGCGAGAGTAGTACCAGGATGGGTGACCTCCCTGGGAAGTTCTCGTGCGGGCACGAGCAAAGCGGACAAAATCTTGTGTGGTTGGGGCGGATGTTACAAAATGGTATCAGAGCCAGTTCTCCTCAGTATGGGGGGGTCTAACCCTACACGAGGACGTGTAGCCCTAAGGGGGGTGGATTGTGACGACCAAGATCCAATAGGCCAATAGCCAAGATCCAAGACTCCTGAGGCGGGAATGCCAAGATAGATGAGGTGAGGTGAGGTGAGGTGAGGTGTACAAGGCCATGAGTTAGCCCCACATCGCCTGGAGAGAAGGAGATCCTGAGCTACTTATATAATTTCCCCTCCCAAACATAGAAGACGCGTTTTAAAACCGTACGCCGCTACGGATTTCGTAAGAACTCCGTAGTTAAGCGTGCTCGGGCGAGAGTAGTACTAGGATGGGTGACCACCCTGGGAAGTTCTCGTGCGGGCACGGGCAAAGCGGACAATATCTTGTGTGTTTGGGGCGGATGTTACAATAGCCAAGATCCAATAGGCCAATAGCCAAGATCCAAGACTCCTGAGGCGGGAATGCCAAGATGGATGAGGTGAGGTGAGGTGAGGTGAGGTGAGGTGTACAAGGCCATGAGTTAGCCCCACATCGCCTGGAGAGAAGGAGATCCTGAGCTACTTATATAATTTCCCCTCCCAAACATAGAAGACGCGTTTTAAAACCGTGCGCCGCTACGGATTTCGTAAGAACTCCGTAGTTAAGCGTGCTCGGGCGAGAGTAGTACTAGGATGGGTGACCACCCTGGGAAGTTCTCGTGCGGGCACGGGCAAAGCGGACAATATCTTGTGTGTTTGGGGCGGATGTTACAAAATGGTATCAGAGCCGGTTCTCCTCGCTATGGGGGGGTCTAACCCTACACGAGGACGTGTAGCCCTAAGGGGGGTGGATTGTGACGACCAAGATCTAATAGGCCAAGAGCCAAGACTCCTGAGGCTGGGATGCCAAGATGGATGAGGTGAGGTGAGGTGAGGTGAGGTGTACAAGGCCATGAGTTAGCCCCACATCCGCTACGGAATTCGTAAGAACTCCGTAGTTAAGCGTGCTCGGGCGAGAGTAGTACCAGGATGGGTGACCTCCCTGGGAAGTTCTCGTGCGGGCACGAGCAAAGCGGACAAAATCTTGTGTGTTTGGGGCGGATGTTACAAAATGGTATCAGAGCCGGTTCTCCTCGCTATGGGGGGGTCTAACCCTATACGAGGACGTGTAGCCCTAAGGGGGGTGGATTGTGACGACCAAGATCCAATAGGCCAAGAGCCAAGACTCCTGAGGCTGGGATTCCAAGATAGATGAGGTGAGGTGAGGTGAGGTGAGATGTACAAGGCCATGAGTTAGCCCCACATCGCCTGGAGAGAAGGAGATCATGAGCTACTTATATAATTTCCCCTCCCAAACATAGAAGACGCGTTTTAAAACCGTGCGCCGCTACGGAATTCGTAATAACTCCGTAGTTAAGCGTGCTCGGGCGAGAGTAGTACCAGGATGGGTGACCTCCCTGGGAAGTTCTCGTACGAACACGAGCAAAGCGGACAAAATCTTGTGTGTTTGGGGCGGATGTTATATAAACCATTTTTATTTTAAAGGAAACTAATAAGTGCTAGCTGCCCCCTGCCCGGTTAATTTCTCTTGATGATCCTGTTTGGCGGGCTCGCCCTTTGAGGGGTTTGCCAACGCCAGGATGCTTCCGTTCATGGCAGGTGAACGCGAAGGATCCTGGTTAGGTTTAGAGTCCACTAGGCAGCGGACTTCCCCGGGAAGCTCAAGGTCGCCCACTGGCTGCCTCTGAGGATCCCGGTCTTGCTTTAAGTCCGCACAACGACGAACTGCCCCGGGAAGCTCAAGGTCGCCCACTGGCTGCCTCTGAGGATCCCGGTCTTGCTTTAAGTCCGCACAACGGCGGACTGCCCCGGGAAGCTCAAGGTCGCCCACTGGCTGCCTCTGAGGATCCCGGTCTTGCTTTAAGTCCGCACAACGGCGGACTGCCCCGGGAAACTCAAGGTCGCCCACTGGCTGCCTCTGAGGATCCCGGTTTTGCTTTAAGTCCGCGCAACGGCGGACTGCACACTATAGATCTTGCGGGCTCTGTCTGCGCCGAGCCTCCTAGTTAAATTGTTGAAAACCTCTATCGTTCATTCATAACTTCTTCAGATTTTACAAAAGTTCCCTTAGGCATAGAACTTGCGAAGGTGCAGAGCGTTCCAAGGTCGCTCTAACAGGTCGCCTCCAACGGTCATCAACCGGTAAGCCCCCGAGCTTCCTGCTTCGTGTATTATGTATGGGCCTTCCCAGTTCGCCGCGAGCTTTCCTGCATTAGGCTCTTGCGTGTTTGCAAACACCTTTCTCATCACCAGATCGCCGGCCTTGAATGCCCGATGGCGGACTCTTTTGTCATAGGCGCGCTTCATCTCTTGTCTGTATCCGGCGAGGTGTAGATTGGCGCGCTCTCGTCTTTCTTCGAGCTGATCAAGGGAGTCGACGAGCAGTTTGTCGTTGTCGACCTCCGCCGACGCAAGCCTTCTTTCAGTGGGCAGCTCGGCCTCTATGGGTAGCACGGCTTCGCAACCAAAAGTGAGACTGAAAGGGGATTCGTTAGTTGAGCGACGTGGAGTAGTGCGATAGGCCCACAAGACTCCATCGAGCTCCTGCTCCCACAATCCTTTTTTCCCTTCCAGCCTCTTCTTGAGGTTGTCCAAGATCACGCGATTCGTTGCTTCGGCCTGCCCGTTGCTTTGAGGGTACCTTGGGGAAGAGAATCTTAGGTCGACTCCATATTCAACACAAAAGCTTCTGATTAAGCGATTGTCGAACTGGCGACCATTGTCGGTGATAAGTACCCGAGGCAAACTGAACCGACAGAAAATAATCTTCCAAAGGAAGTCTTTTACCTGCTTCTCGCCTATCTTAGCTAGCGTGACGGCTTCCACCCATTTGGTGAAGTAGTCCGTAGCTACTAGGATGAATTTCCTTTGCCGGGCTGACACAGGGAAAGGTCCCACAATGTCCAACCCCCATTGCTGGAAAGGCCAGGGGCTCGCCAGGGGATGCAGTTCTTCTGCGGGCATATGGTTCGTGGTGGCGTGCTTCTGGCATTGGATACACCTCTGGGTGACCTTCAAAGCGTCTTGCTCCAGAGTGGGCCACCAGTATCCTTGCCTTCGTACTTTCGCAACAAGGGACCGCCCACCAGTGTGGTTTCCCAGCTCGCCAGAGTGAATGCACTTTAAAACTTCTTCAGTTTCCGGGCTCTCGACGCAATGGAGATTCGGCCAGCCAAAGGATCTTCGAAAAAGGCAATCCCAGCGAATGAGATAGCGCCCAACGCATTTCTCCACTCGCCGGGCTTCCTCTCTATCCTCTGGTAGCTCGCCCTTCTAGAGAAAGCGAAAAATGGGGGCGGTCCACCCGCTGGGTGGTACGTCAGCGGAGACTTGGTTAACAGCGGGCTCCATCAGTTGGAGCCGAGACTGATTTTGGACTTCGATGAGAATCTGGCGAGCCTTTGATGTTCCCAGCAAAGAGGCGGCGTTTGCCAAAGCATCAGCTCGCCTATTATCGGCTCGTGGAATTTGCTGAAAGGAGATCTTTTCAAACTCCGCGGCCTTGTGCTTCACCAGATCCACATAGCCCGCCATTCGTGCATCCCGAGAGGCATACTCCCCATTGATTTGGCAAATAATTAGCTGGGAATCGCTAAAGACCTTCAAGCGTTTGGCACCTACCTCTTGAGCGAGCTCCAGGCCAGCCAGCTGCGCCTCATATTCCACCTCATTGTTGGTAGCTGCGAAATCCAGTCGGACTGACTTCTCCAGAAGTACCGACTGGGCGATCAGTGCGACCCCGATCCCAGCCCCCAAAGCGTTGGAGGATCCATCGACGAATAATTCCCAGCCTGCCTCCTCTGAACGCTTAGTTGGAGGAAGCTCGCCTTGGTTGTCCAAGAACCTCGCCTTCCCAGGGTGTGCCTCAGTTGGCTCATCCTCCCGGTACTGGACCGGTTCTTCTATGGGGAAGTCCGCCAAGAAATCGGCGAGCGCCTGTCCTTTGACAGCAACTCGAGGGACATACTCCAAACCATAGGCGGCGAGCTCGGCGGACCAACGGTAGAGCCTGCCGGCTACCGAGGGCCTGGAGAGCGCGCTCTTTAGAGGGTGCTCTGTGATGACCTTGACAGGGTGGGCCGAGAAGTAGGGGTGGAGCTTTCTTGCGGTAAGGACCAAGGCTAATGCGACCTTCTCGATTGGTCGATACCGGAGCTTGGTGGGGAGCATTGTGTGGCTTACAAAGTACACAGGCCGCTCCACCTTTGCTTCTTCCACAACCAGGACCCCGCTCACCGCATTCTCAGTGACCGCAAGGTACACGCCGAGTTCGGCGCCCTCTTTGGGTGCCGCTAAGATCGGCGTGCTCGCCAGGTAGTCTTTGATCTTCTGGAAGGCGTGCTCACACTTCTCATCCCAACAAATGCTCGCTCCTTTTCGTAGCAGCTCAAAAAGAGGTTGGCAGTTGTCTGAGGATTTGGAGATAAACCGATTGAGCGTGGCGATTCGCCCGCTCAATCTCTGGACTTCCTGCCGGGTCCTCGGCGCAGGCATTTCGACAAGTGCTCGGATTTGCCCAGGGTCGGCCTCGATCCCCCTGTGGGTGACCAGGTACCCGAGGAATTTCCCCGAAGTCACCCCGAATGCGCACTTCGCCGGGTTTAGCCTCATTTGGTACTTTCTCAGTACCTCAAAGGTTTCGCGGAGATCGGCAACATGCCCCTCTCGCTTCCGACTCTTCACCAGGAGGTCGTCTACATAAACTTCGACGTTTCTGCCGATCTGATCTTTGAACATCTGAGTGACTAACCTTTGGTAGGTTGCTCCAGCGTTCTTAAGTCTGAACGGCATCACTCGATAGCAGTACAGCTTCTGGTAGCCCGCTCCAGAGTAGAAGGCGGTCTTCTCCTGATCGTCGGCGTGGAGAGGTATCTGGTTATACCCAGAGTATCCATCCATGAAGGATAGGGCCTGGAACCCGACAGCTGCGTCGACCAGTGCGCCTATTCTCGGAAGAGGAAATCCGTCCTTCGGGCATGCCTTGTTGAGGTCGGAGAAGTCAATGCACACCCTGACCGCTCCGCTCTTCTTAGGCACCGCCACCATATTAGAGATCCACTCGGGGAAGTGCACCTCGCGGATGAAGCCGGCTCGCTCCAGCTTGTCTATCTCCGCCGCCACTGTAACGGACTTCGCAGCAGGTATGTGCCGAGCTTTCTGCTTGACCGGCGGGAACTCCTTCATGGTGTGCAGACAATGATAGGCGACCTCCGGGTCAATCCCTGGCATGTCCGCGAAGCTCCAGGCGAATACGTCACGGTATTCCCTGAGTAAGTTGGTTATGGCCAGGACCTCGCCCTTGGTTAGCGAGGTCCCGAGGCTAACAACTCTTGGCCCTTCCTTGCCGCCAAGGTCGACCTCTTGAAGTGGTTCGGCAATTGGAAAACTTCCTCTCTTGGGGGTTGTCGGGCGACCTCCCTCCTCCAACTTAAGGTCCACACCGCTCCCACCCGGGGGTGGAGTAGGGGACTTAAGCGAGGAGGCCTCCAGCGGGCTCCCCAATAGCTCGCTCGTAGCGGGCGGTAATTGCTAGGAGGGCGCGAGCCTCTTGGCCTCGGCGACCTCCATGTCCATGAGGTGAAGGACATCCTGCTCGCATCGGGTAGCGGCTACCTGATCACACCGAATTACTACGACCCCGCTCGCGGTCGAGAATTTGAGGGCCTGATGGTTGGGTGAAGCTACCGTATTCATTTGCCTTAGCCAAGGCCGCCCAAGGATGACGTTAAATGCGGAACTTCCATCCACTACCACGAAGCGGACTTGGCGAGCCTCCGGACCAGCGGTCACAGTGAGGGTTATTTCCCCTGCCACTTTGGCGACCTCGCCGGTGAATCCACTGAGGGAGCTCGTCGAGGGAGACAGGTCAGCGAGTCTCAACCCCATTCGCAGGTAGGCCGACAGAAAAAGGATGTCCACAGCGCTCCCCGAATCAACCAGAGCTCGCCTCACCTCGATGTTAGCCATCATCAGGCGTATGACGAGGGGGTCATTGTGGGGCGTAACGACCCCAGTCATGTCATCTTCCGAAAACCAGAGAAAATCGCAGGCTTCCACCCTTGGTGCTTGAAGTAAAGTAGGAGTTAGCGAGACAGAAAATACCTTCGGTGCCCGCTCCATCTCCCTGACTCGTCGGCGGGCTTCATTACTGGATCTCGGGCCGCTCAGCCGCCCGCTAATGGTATGGCAGATCGCCGGTCATCCCGGGGGAGGCGGAGGCAGGGCAGGCTCAGCGGGCCCCGGGCGATCTCCCTCCCGAGGAGCCCGTGCCGGTACCACCTCGAACCTCCTTGGAGGCGAAATAAACTGATTCAAGTGGCCCTGGGTGACCAAATCCTCGAGGTGGTTCTTGAGAGCCCGACATCTGTTAGTGTGATGCCCAGGGCTTCGATGAAAAGCGCACCGCCGCGAGTTGTCGGTAGCGCCAGGCTCTCCGACCTGCAGGGGTGGCGGGTACTGGAAGAAAGGTTCATTCCGAATCTGATGGAAGATTTGTCCTGGCGAGTGGGTTAGCACGGTGAAGTCCCGCTCCCCGGGTCCTGGAGGCAGGCGCCAGTTCGTCGGCCTTCCAGCGACAGCCACGGGGGCTTCAGCGGGCTGTTCAGCAGGAACAGCGGGCGGTCCGGGCAAAGGCACCGCCAGGGGCACCTCCCTTCTCTCCATGGCCTTAACGACAAGCGGTCGCGGGGCCGGAGGAGGTCGCTGCTCGACTGCCTTTCCCTTCCGGTCTAGCACAGCGTCTTCGAGCTTGATGTGTTACTGGACCAGGGCAAATAGTTCAACCATCGTGCGAGGGTCCTTGATCACTAGAGCGTCATGAAGCTTGCAACCCTCGGGGAGGACGCTTCTGAAAGCACTCACCACGGTACGATCTTGGACCGTCGCGTCTTCCAGAGCGAGGTAGGCGCTTCGGAATCGCGTTGCGAAGCACCGGAGCGTCTCGCGGGCTCCCATGATTAAGGTAAACAGAGACTCGATTCTCTTCGGGGGCTGCCTATTGCAGCGATACTGCTCCAGGAATAGCCTAGAGAGAGTTGGAAAGTCGGGGATCATGCCGGGCGGCAACTTGTGGAACCAGTTCAATGCCGAGCCGGTCAAGCTGCTCGGGAATGCTCGGCACAAGACGTGGTCTTGGTCCCGGAAAAACAGGAGCTTTCTGTAAGCCAAGAGATGGTCAACGGGATCCTGCGACCCGTCGAACAATACAAACTTCGGGGGGGTCCAGTGGTGCGGAAAACCCCCTTGGTGGACCTCGCTGGTGAAAGGCGAGCTACCTCCGTGGGCGGCGAGGTCTTCAAGTAAATCTACTGGCGCACTAGATCGCTGCCAGTGCCCGGGGAGAACTCCCAGAGGTGGCTACGCAGGTCCTAGGCGGTCTCGCACGCTCCCTTGTGGCGAGGTCAGTCCCACCCCGCGGCGACCCTCAGGGGCAACCGCTCGGCGACCTCCTTGCCGTCCACCCGCGGATTCCTTCAACGCGTCAGTTGGTCTGTGGGAGGCCGTTGCCTCGCGAGCTTCGGAAGGTATTTCCACCACGGGCTCTTTCCCTCGTCGCCGATGGCGCGGGTCGTGATCCCGCTCTAGAGACCTTTCCTCCGATCCGTCAGAATCAACGCTCCGGCTACGGCGGCAAGGGATGGTCGCGCGCGAGGTCGCCTGGTTGCTAGATCGCTGGGTGACTAGCTTCTGCAACCTTGTGAGCGGGGTTTTCGGCACCCCTCGCGCAGCCGCTCTCCCGACTGGGGGTTCCGGATGGGAAACCTGCCGCGTCGGAGCGATCGTGGGAGGGCGCGATGTTGACGCCGGTGGTCGCACCGGAGACGCCGTCTTCGCCGGCCCAGATCGTCGGCTGGCCGCCGGAGCCTGACGCAATCGTGTCAGCTCCTCCATCATCGCCCGCTGGGTGGCCAACATCTCCAACAAGAGTTGGTCACTGAGCGGGACCGGGGGCTGAGGGGTCTCGATCGGAGGCTCGCTGCGCGCAGATCTGGCACGAGTCCTCGGTCGCCTGCGTCTCTTTGTCACCGGAGCCATCTTTGGGGTTACAAAAGCGAACGGCGCTCAACCGCGTGGCCGTGGGCGTTCTCGCAGGAACCAGTCGAAGATCCCACAGACGGCGCCAAATGTTCCGGGGATTTTTCGCTGGTCCGTGCGGGCTGCCTGCAAGACAAAGAAAAGAGAACGTGAGAACGGCTGGCTCCTTTAGGAGCGCAGACCCTCCGACGCTCAAGTCAGTCACGGTGGCACAACGGCGAGCTGCGGTATACCAAAGTGGTAAGAAAAGGAATTCGAACCTGTACTATGGAGCCTGGGGGTGAGCATTTATAGCAATCGGCGGCCTATCGTACCCCGACACGTGGAGATTCTTCCAGGGCTTTCTAGACCCCCACGATCTGGCTCGCGTGGGTCTGACAGTCCTTGGTACTCGCGCCCTGACATTCTGTCGTCAAGTCTGCCAGACGGTTTGAGTGGGGGAGGGAATCTTTCTTGTCGTGGCCAGGTGGCCATTCTGGAATGCTCGAGTCTGGGCGATCTCAGGGAGGAAGCAAAGGCAAGCTCGCCCTACACTGCTCCGCCCCCTTGTCCGTATTTATCAAGAGTCGGACCTTGCGGGAGCAACCTCTTCGATAAACAGGGGTCTGGGCGAGCTCCTGAGCGAGCTAGACGAGCTCCTGAGCGAACATGGGCGAGCTCCTGTGCGAGCATGGGCGAGCTCGTGCGCGAGCTAGGCGAGTTCCTGAGTGAACTTGGGCGTGCTCCTATGCGAGCATGGGCGAGCTCGTGCGCGAGCTAGGCGAGCTCCTGAGTGAACTTGGGCGAGCTCCTGTGCGAGCATGGGCGAGCTCGCGCGCGAGCTAGGCGAGCTCCTGAGTGAACTTGGGCGAGCTCCTGAGCGAGCTCTTGGCCTTCGGTCCCTTCAGCCCAATGTGGATCTCGCTCCACTGTCAAGATGATTTGATGAGTACGGGGGAGCGAACTCCTGCGGGGTCTAGGAGGGGCGAGCTGCACTCAGATACAAGGTGTCCATCCAGCTCCCTGTGGGGGCGAGCTCCTGATGGGCTGGGAGGGCGAGCTCCCTGCGAGCTTAAATGGGGCACGCTCGGCTTCCGAGGGTTCCAGCTCCTGGACGGGCTTCCTCGAGAACTCTATCTCCGATGTGCTTTGCAAGGCTATCCAAGATATGTGGTTTCTGGCTAACCCCAACAGTAACCTTTCTAATTCATTTGTATGTATCCATTCTAATTCATTCGTACGATCCATTCTAATTCATTTGCACGATCCATTCTAATTCATTCGTACGATCCATTCTAATTCCTTCGCACAAATGTATCCATTCTAATGCATTCGTATGATTCATTCTAATTCATTCGCACGATCCATTCTAATTCATTCGTATGATCCATTCTAATTTATTTGCACGAATATACGATCCATTCTAATTTATTCGCAAGAATGTATCCATTCTAATTCATTCGTACAATCCATTCTAATTTATTCGTACAAATGTATCCATTCTAATTCATTCGTACGATCCATTCTAATTCATTCGCACGAATGTATCCATTCTAATTCATTCGTACAATCCATTCTAATTCTTTCGCACGATCCATTCTAATTCATTCGTATGATCCATTCTAATTCATTCCTACGATCTATTCTAATTCATTCACTCGAATGTATCCATTCTAATTCATTCGTACGATCATTCTAATTCATTCCTACGATCCATTCTAATTCATTCACACGAATATATCCATTCAAATTCATTTGCACGATCCATTATAATTCATTCCTATGATCCATTCAAATTCATTCGTACGATCTATTCTAATTCATTCGCTTGATTGTATCCATTCTAATTCATTCGTATGATCCATTCTAATTCATTCATACGATCCATTCTAATTCATTTGTATGATTCATTCTAATTCATTCGCACGATCCATTCTAATTCATTCGTACGATCCACTCTTATTCATTCATACGATCTATTCTAATTCATTCGTACGATCCATTCTAATTCATTCGCACGATCCATTCTAATTCATTCGTATGATCCATTCTAATTCATTCGCACGAATGTATCCATTATAATGCATTCGTACGATTCATTCTAATTCATTCGCACGATCCATTCTAATTCGTTCGTACGATCCATTCTAATTCGTTCGTACGATCCATTCTACTTCGTTCGTACGATCCATTCTAATTCATTTGCACGATCCATTCTAATTCATTCGCACTATCCATTCAAATTTATTCGTTCAAATATATCCTTTCTAATTCATTCGTACGATCCATTCTAATTTATTCGCACGATCCATTCTAATTCATTCGCTCGAATGTATCCATTCTAATTCATTCGTACAATCCAGTCTAATTCATTCGCACGATCTATTCTAATTCATTCGTACGATCCATTCTAATCCATTCGTCCGATCCATTCTAATTCATTCGCACGAATGTATCCATTCTAATTCATTCGTACAATCCATTCTAATTCATTCGCACGATCCATTCTAATTCAATCGTATGAAAGAATTAGAATGGATCGTGCGAATGAATTAGAATGGATCTTGCGAATGAATTAGAATGGAAACATTCATGCGAATGAATTAGAATGGATCGTACGAATGAATTAGACTGGATCGTACGAATAAATTAGAATGGATACATTTATGCAAATGAATTAGAATAGATTGTACGAATGAATTAGAATGGATCGTATAAATGAATAAGAATGGATCGTACGAATGAATTAGAATGGATCGTGCGAATGAATTAGAATGAATCGTACGAATACATTAGAATGGATCGTAGGAATGGATTAGAATGGATCGTACGAATGGATTAGAATGGATTGTACGAATGAATTAGAATGGATACATTCGTGCGAATGAATTAGAATGGATCGGACGAATGGATTAGAATGGATCGTACGAATGAATTAGAATAGATCGTGAGAATGAATTAGACTGGATTGTACGAATTAATTAGAATGGATACATTCGGGCGAATGAATTAGAATGGATCGTGCGAATAAATTAGAATGGATCGTACGAATGAATTAGAAAGGATATATTTGAACGAATAAATTATAATGGATCGTACGAACAAATTAGAATGGATCGTACGAATGCATTAGAATGGATCGTACGAATGAATTAGAATAGATACATTCGAGCGAATGAATTAGAATGGATCGTGCGATGAATTAGAATGGATCATACAAATGAATTAGAATGGATTGTGCGAATGAATTAGAATGGATCGTACGAATGAATTAGAATGGATATATTTGAACGAATAAATTAGAATTGATCATACGAACGAATTAGAATGGATCGTACGGATGAATTAGAATGGATCGAACGAATGAATTAGAATGGATACATTCGAGCGAATGAATTAGAATGGATCGTGCGATGAATTAGAATGGATCATACAAATGAATTAGAATGGATTGTGCGAATGAATAAGAATGGATCATACGAATGAATTAGAATGGATCGAACGAATGACTTAGAATGGATACATTTGAATAAATTTGAATGGATCGTACGAATGAATCGTACGAATGAATTAGAATGGATCGTGCGAATGAATTTGAATGGATCGTACGAATGAATTAGAATGGATCGTACGAATGAATTAGAATGGATCGTACATATGAATTAGAATGGATACATTTGTGCGAATGGATCATAGGAATGAATTAGAATGGATCGTACGAATGAATTAGAATGAATTGTACGAATGAATTAGAATGGATACATTCGTGCGAATGAATTAGAATGGATCGTACGAATGAATTAGAATGGATCGTATGAATGAATTAGAATGGATACATTCGAGCGAATGAATTAGAATGGATCGTATGAATGATTTAGAATGGATCATAGGAATGAATTAGAATGGATCGTGCAAATGAATTAGAATGGATACATTCGTGCGAATGAATTAGAATGGATCATACGAATGAATTAGAATGGATCGTACGAATGAATTAGAATGGATTGTACGAATAAATTAGAATAGATCGTATGAATGGATTAGAATGGATACATTTGTGCGAATGAATTAGAATGGATCGTACGAATGAATTAGAATGGATCGTGCGAATGAATTAGAATGGATCGTACGAATGAATTAGAATGGATCATACGAATGAATTAGAATGGTTACATTCGTGCGAATGAATTAGAATGGATCGTATGACTGGATTAGAATGGATCGTACGAATGGATTAGAACGCATTGTACGAATGAATTAGAATGGTTACATTCATGCAAATGAATTAGAATGGATCGTACGAATGAATTAGAATGGATCGTACGAATGAATTAGAATGGATCGTGCGAATGAATTAGAATGTATCGTGCGAATGAATTAGAATGGATACATTCATACGAATGAATTAGAATGGATCGTACGAATGAATTAGAATGGTTACATTCGTGCAAATGAATTTGAATGGATCGTACGAATGAATTAGAATGGATCGAACGAATGAACTAGAATAGATACATTCGAGCGAATGAATTAGAATAGATCGTAGGAATGAATTAGAATGGATCATACGAATGGATTAGAATGGATCGTACGAATGAATTAGAATGGAGCGTACGAATGAATTAGAATAGCTCATACGAATGAATGAATCGTACGAATGAATTGGAATGGATCGTACGATCCATTCTAATCCATTCGTACGATCCATTCTAATTCATTCGCATGAATGTAACCATTCTAATTCATTCGTACGATCCATTCAAATTCATTCCTACGATCTATTCTAATTTATTCGCTCGAATGTATCCATTCTAATTCATTCGTTCGATCCATTCTAATTCATTCGTACGATCCATTCAAATTCAGTCGCATGATCCATTCTAATTCATTCGTACGATCCATTCTAATTCATTCTCATGAATGTAACCTTTCTAATTCATTTGTACGATCCATTCTAATTCATTCGTACGATCCATTCTAGTCCATTCGTACGATCCATTCTAATCCATTCGTACGATCCATTCTAATTCATTCGCACGAATGTAACCATTCTAATTCATTCGTACGATCCATTCTAATTCATTCGTATGATCCATTCTAATTCATTCCTACGATCTATTCTAATTCATTCGCACGATCCATTCTAATTCATTCGTACGATCCATTCTAATTCATTCGCACAAATGTATCCAGTCTAATGCATTCGTACGATTCATTCTAATTCATTCATACGATCCATTCTAATCCATTCGTACGATCCATTCTAATTCATTCGTACGATCCATTCTAATTCATTCTCACAAATGTAACCTTTCTAATTCATTTGTACGATCCATTCTAATTCATTCGTACGATCCATTCTAATTCATTTGTACGATCCATTCTAATTCATTTGTATGATCCATTCTAATTTATTCGTTCAAATATATCCATTCTAATTCATTCGTACGATCCATTCTAATTCATTCGTACGATCCATTCTAATTCATTCATATGATCCATTCTAATTCATTCGTACGATCCATTATAATTCATTTGCATGAATGTATCCATTCTAATTTATTCGTACGAATGAATTAGAATGGATCGTACGAACGAATTAGAATTAGAATGGTTACATTCGTGCGAATGAATTAGAATAGATCATACAAATGGATTAGAATGGATCGTACGAATGGATTAGAACGCATTGTACGAATGAATTAGAATAGATACATTTGTGCGAATGAATTAGATTGCATCGTACGAATGAATTTGAATGGATTGTATAAATGAATAAGAATGGATCGTACGAATGAATTAGAATGGATCATGCGAATGAATTATAATGGATCGTATGAATGAATAAGAATGGATCGTACGAATGAATTTGAATGGATTGTACGAATGAATTAGAATGGATCGTACGAATAAATTAGAATGGATCATATGAATATATTAGAATGGATCGTACGAATGAATTAGAATGGATACATTTGTGCGAATGAATTATAATGGATCGTACGAATGAATTAGAATGGATCGTACGAATGAATTAGAATGGATCGTACGAATAAATTAGAATGGATCGTGCGAATGACTTAGAATGGATCGTACGAATGAATTAGAATGGATCCACCGAATGAGTTAGAATGGATCATACGAATGAATTAGAATGAATCGTACGAATGAATTAGAATGGATACATTCGAGCGAATGAATTAGAGTAGATCGTAGGAATGAATTAGAATGGATCATACGAATGAATTAGAATGGATCGTGCGAATGAATTAGAATGGATTGTACGAATGAATTAGAATGGATACATTCGAGCGAATGAATTAGAATAGATCGTCGGAATGAATTAGAATGGATCATACGAATGAATTAGAATGGATCATGCGAATGAATTAGAATGGATTGTACGAATGAATTAGAATGGATACATTCGAATTCATTCGCACGATCCATTCTAATTCATTTGTATGATCCATTCTAATTCATTCACACGATCCATTCTAATCCATTCGTACGATCCATTCTAATCCATTCGTACGATCCATTCGTACGATCCATTCTAATTCATTCCTATGTATCCATTCTAATTCATTCGTACGATCCATTCTAATTCTTTCATACAATCCATTCTAATTCATTCGCACGATCCATTCTAATTCATTCGTATGATCCATTCTAATTCATTCCTACGATCTATTCTAATTCATTCGCTCGAATGTATCCATTCTAATTCATTCGAACGATCCATTCTAATCCATTCGTACGATCCATTCTAATTCATTCGCACGAATGTAACCATATGGATCGTACGAATAAATTAGAATGGATACATTCGTGCGAATGAATTAGAATGGATCGTACAAATGAATTAGAATGGATCATACGAATGAATTAGAATGGATCATGCGAATGAATTAGAATGGATTGTACGAATGAATTAGAATGGATACATTTGTGCGAATGAATTAGAATGGATCGTGCGAATGAATTAGAATGGATCGTACGAATGGATTAGAATGGATCGTACGAATGAATTAGAATGGATCGTACGAACGAATTAGAATGGTTACATTCGTGCGAATGAATTAGAATGGATCGTACGAATGGATTAGAATGGATCGTACGAATGGATTAGAATGGATCGTAAGAATGAATTAGAATGGATCGTACAAATTAATTAGAAAGGTTACATTTGTGAGAATGAATTAGAATGGATCGTACGAATGGATTAGAATGGATTGTACGAATGGATTATAATGAATCATACAACTGAATTAGAAAGGTTACATTCGTGAGAATGAATTAGAATGGATCGTGCGAATGAATTAGAATTGATCATACGAATGAATTAGAATGGATCGTATGAATGAATTAGATTGCATCGTACGATCCATTCTAATTCATTCGCACGATCCATTCTAATTCATTCGTATGATCAATTCTAATACATTCCCACGATCCATTCTAATTTATTCGTACGATCCATTCTAATTCATTCACAAGAATGTAACCATTCTAATTCATTCGTACGATCCATTTTAATTCATTCGTATGATCCATTCTAGTCCATTCATACGATCAATTCTAATTCATTCGTACGATCCATTCTAAATCATTCTCACAAATGTAACCTTTCTAATTCATTTGTACGATCCATTCTAATTCATTCGTACGATCCATTCTAATTCATTCGCACGATCCATTCTAATTCATTCTCACGAATGTAACCTTTCTAATTCATTTGTACAATCCATTCTACTTCATTCGTACGATCCATTCTAATTCATTCGTACGATCCATTCTAATTCATTTGTACCATCCATTCTAATTCATTCGCACAAATGTATCCATTCTAATTTATTCGTACGATCCATTCAAATTCAATCGTATGATCCATTCTAATTCATTCGCACAAATGTATCCATTCTAATTCATTCGTACGATCCATTCTAATTTATTCGTTCGATCCATTCTAATTCATTCGTACGATCCATTCTAATCCATTCGTACGATCCATTCTAATCCATTCGTACGATCCATTCTAATCCATTCGCTCGAATGTATCCATTCTTATTCATTCGTACGACCCATTCTAATTCGTTCGTACGATCCATTCTAATTCATTTGTACGATCCATTCTAATTCATTCGCACAAATGTATCCATTCTAATTTATTCGTACGATCCATTCAAATTCAATCGTATGATACATTCTACTTCATTCGCACAAATGTATCCATTCTAATTCATTCGTACGATCCATTCTAATTCATTCGTTCGATCCATTCTAATTCATTCGTACGATCCATTCTTATTCATTCATACGATCCATTCTAATTCTTTCGCACAATCCATTCTAATTCATTCGTACGATCCATTCTAATTCATTCGTATGATCCATTCTAACTCATTTTAGAATGGATCGTACGAACGAATTAGAATGGATCGTATGAACGAATTAGAATGGATCGTACGAATGAATTAGAATGGATACATTCGAGCGAATGAATTAGAATGGATCGTACGAATAAATTAGAATTAGAATGGATCGTACGAATGGATTAGAATGGATCGTATGAATGAATTAGAATGGATCGTGCGAATGAATTAGAATAGATCGTGCGAATGAATTAGAATAGATCATACGAATGAATTAGAATGGATCGTATGAATGGATTAGAACACATTATATGAATGAATTAGAATGGATCATACGAATGCATTAGAATGGATCGTACGAATGAATTAGAATTGATCATACGAATGAGTTAGAATGGATCATACGAATGAATTAGAATGGATCGTACGTATAAATTAGAATGGATCGTACGAATGAATTAGAATGGATCGTACGAATGAATTAGAATGGATCATGCGAATGAATTAGAATAGATCGTACGAATGAATTAGAATGGATCGTACGTAAAAATTACAATGGATCGTACGAATGAATTAGAATGGATCGTACGAATGAATTAGAATGGATCGTACGAATGAATTAGAATGGATACATTCGTGCGAATGAATTAGAATGGATCGTACGAATGAATTAGAATGGATCGTATGAATAAATAAGAATGGATCGTACGAATGAATTAGAATGGATCGTGCGAATGAATTAGAATGAATCGTACGAATGAATTAGAATGGATCGTGCAAATGAATTAGAATGGATTGTACGAATGAATTAGAATGGATCGTACGAATGAATTAGAATGGATACATTCGAGCGAATGAATTAGAATGGATCGTACGAATGAATTAGAATGGATCATAGGAATGAATTAGAATGGATCGTGCAAATGAATTAGAATGGATACATTCGTGCGAATGAATTAGAATGGATCGTAGGAATGAATTAGAATGGATCGAACGAATGAATTAGAATGGTTAAATTTGTGCGAATGAATTAGAATGGATCGTACGAATGGATTAGAATGGATCGTACGAATGGATTAGAATAGATCGTACGAATGAATTAGAATGGATCATGCGAATGAATTAGAATAGATCGTACGAACGAATTAGCTTGGATCATATGAATGAATTAGAATGGTTACATTCGTGCAAATGAATTAGAAAGGATCGTACAAATGGATTAGAATGGATCGTACGAATGGATTAGAACACATTGTACGAATGAATTAGAATAGATATATTTGTGCGAATGAATTAGATTGCATCGTACGAATGAATTAGAATGGATCGTACGAATGGATTAGAATGGATCGTACGAATGGATTAGAATGGATCGTACGAATAAATTAGAATGGACCGTACGAATGCATTAGAATGGATCGTACGAATGAATTAGAATGGATACATTCGAGCGAATGAATTAGAATGGATCGTGCGATGAATTAGAATGGATCATACAAATGAATTAGAATGGATCGTACGAATGAATTAGAATGAATCGTATGAATGAATTAGAATGGATACATTCGAGCGAATGAATTAGAATGGATCGTACGAATGAATTAGAATGGATCATAGGAATGAATTAGAATAGATCATAAGAATGAATTAGAATGGATCGTGCGAATGGATTAGAATGGATCGTACGAATGAATTAGAATGGATACATTTGTACGAATGAATTAGAATGGATCGTGCGAATGAATTAGAATGGATCGTACGAATGAATTAGAATGGATCGTGCGAATGATCGTGCAAATGAATTAGAATGAATCGTACGAATGCATTAGAATGGATCATATGAATGAATTAGAATGGATACATTTGTGCGAATGAATTTGAATGGATCGTACAAATGAATTAGAATGGATCGTACGAATGAGTTAGAATGGATTGTGCGAATGAATTAGAATGGATCGTACGAACGAATTAGAATGGATCGTATGAAAGAATTAGAATGGATCGTGCGAATGAATTAGAATGGATCGTGCGAATGAATTAGAATGGATCGTATGAATGAATAAGAATGGATCGTACGAATGAATTAGAATGGATCGTGTGAATGAATTAGAATGAATCATACGAATGCATTAGAATGGATCGTACAAATGATTTAGAATGAATCGTACGATCCATTCTAATTCATTCGTACGATCCATTCTAATTCATTCTCACTAATGTAACCTTTCTAATTCATTTGTACGATCCATTCTAATTCATTCGTACGATCCATTCTAATTCATTCGTACGATCCATTCTAATCCATTCGTACGATCCACTCTAATTCATTCCTACGATCCATTCTAATTCATTCGCACGAATTTATCCATTCTAATTCATTTGCATGATCCATTCTAATTCATTCCTATGATCCATTCTAATTCATTCGTACGATCCATTCTAATTCATTCGTCCGATCCATTCAAATTCATTTGTACGATGCAATCTTATTCATTCGCACAAATGTATCTATTCTAATTCATTCGTACAATGTGTTCTAATCCATTCGTACAAACCATTCTAATCCATTCGTACGATCCATTCTAATTCATTCGTATGATCCATTCTAATTCATTCATACGATCAATTCTAATTCATTTGCATGAATGTATCCATTCTAATTCATTCGTACAATCCATTCTAATTCATTCGCACGATACATTCTAATTCATTCGTATGATCCATTCTAATTCGTTCCTACGATCTATTCTAATTTATTCACTCGAATGTATCCATTCTAATTCATTCGCACGATCCATTCTAATTCATTCGTATGATCCATTCTAATTCATTCGTACGATCCATTCTAACTCATACGTACGATCCATTCTAATTCATTTGTACGATCCATTCTAATTTATTTGCATGAATATACAATCCATTCTAATTCATTTGCACAAATGTATCCATTCTAATTCATTCGTACGATCCATTCTAATTCATTCGTATGATCCATTCTAATTCATTTGCACGATCTATTCTAATTCATTCGCATGATCCATTCTAATTCATTCGTACGATCCATTCTAATTCATTCATACAATCCATTCAAATTCATTCGTACGATGCAATCTAATTCATTCGCACAAATATATCCATTCTAATTCATTCGTACGATCCTTTCTAATTCATTCGCACTATCCATTCTAATTCTTTCATATGATCCATTCTAATTCATTCGTACGATCCATTCTAATTCATTCGTATGATCAATTCTAATTCATTCGCACAATCCATTCTAATTCATTCGTACGATCCATTCTAATCCATTCGTACGATCAATTCTAATTCATTCATACGATCCATTCTAATTCATTCGTATGATCAATTCTAATTCATTCGCACGATCCATTCTAATTCATTCGTACGATCCATTCTAATTCATTCGCACGAATGTAACCATTCAAATTCATTCGTACGATCCATTCTAATTCATTCGCACGAATGTATCCATTCTAATTCATTCGTACGATCCATTCTAATTCATTCGTACGATCCCTTCTAATCCATTCGTACGATCCATTCTAATTCATTCGCACGAATGTAACCATTCTAATTCATTCGTACGATCCATTCTAATTCATTCCTACGGTCCATTCAAATTCAATCGAACGATTCATTCTAATTCATTCGTATGAGCTATTCTAATTCGTTTGTACGATCCATTCTAATTCATTCGTACAATCCATTGTAATTCATTCATACGAATGAATTAGAATGGATCATGCGAATGAATTAGAATGGATACATTCGTGAGAATGAATTAGAATGGATCGTACGAATCAATTAGAATGGATCATGCGAATGAATGAATGGATCGTAGGAATGAATTAGAATGGATCGTATAATTGAATTAGAATGGATACATTTGTGCGAATGAATTAGAATGGATCGTACGAATGTATTAGAATGGATCGTACGAATGAATTAGAATGGATCCTACGAATGAATTAGAATGGATCGTACGAATGCATTAGAATGGATACATTCGTGCGAATGAATTAGAATGGATCGTACGAATGAATTAGAATGGATCGTACGAATGAATTAGAATGAATCGTACTAATTCATTAGAATGGATCGTACGAATGAATTAGAATAGCTCATACGAATGAATTAGAATGAATCGTACGAATGAATTAGAATGCATTGTACGAATCCATTCTAATCCATTCGTACGATCCATTCAAATTCATTCGTACGATCCATTCTAATTCATTCCTACGATCCATTCTAATTCATTCGCACGAATGTATCCATTCTAATCCATTCATACGATCCATTCTAATTCATTCGTGCGATCCATTCTAATTCATTCGCACGAATGTATCCATTCTAATGCATTCGTATGATCCATTTTAATTCATTCGTACGATCCATTCTAATTCTTTCGTACGATCTAATTCATTCGTAAAATCCATTCTAATTCATTCGTACGATCCATTCTAATTCATTCACACGATCCATTCTAATTCATTCGTATGATTCATTCTAATTCATTCCTATGATCTTTTCTAATTCATTCGTATGATCCATTCTAATGGATCGTACGAATGGATTAGAATGGATCTTACGAATGGATTAGAATGGATCGTACGAATGAATTAGAATGGATCATGCGAATGAATTTGAATGGATCGTACGAATGAATTAGAATGGATACATTCGTTCGAATGAATTAGAATGGACCGGACGAATGAATTAGAATTGATCGTGCGAATGAATTAGAATGGATCATATGATTGAATTTGAATGGATCGTATGAATAAATTAGAATAGATACATTTGTGCGATGAATAATAATGGAGCGTACGAATGAATTAGGATGGAGCGTACGAATGAACTAGAATAGATACATTCGTGCGAATGAATTAAAATGGACCATATGAAAGAATTAGAATGGATCGTGCGAATGAATTAGAATGGATCGTACGAATGCATTAGAATGGATCGTACGAATGAATTAGAATGGATACATTCATGCAAATGAATTTGAATGGATCGTATGAATGAATTAGAATGGATACATTCGTGCGAATGAATTAGAATGGATCAGACGAATGAATTAGAATGGATCGTACGAATGAGTTAGAATGGATCATGCAAATGAATTAGAAAGAATCGTACGATTGCATTAGAATGGATACATTCGTGTGAATGAATTAGAATGGATCATACGAATGAATTAGAATGGATCATGCGAATGAATTAGAATGGATCGTACGAATGAATTAGAATGGATACATTTGTGCGAATGAATTAGAATGGATCGTGCGAATGAATTAGAATGGATCGTACGAATGAATTAGAATGGATACATTCGTACGAATCAATTAGAATGGATCATACAAATGAATTAGAATGGATCGTATGAATGAATTAGAATAGATCATACAAAAGAATTAGAAAGGTTACATTCGTGAGAATGAATTAGAATGGATCGTACGAATGAATTAGAATGGATCATAGGAATAGATCGTATGAATGAATTAGAATGAATCGTATGAATGAATTAGAATGGTTCGTACGAATGAATTAGATTAGATCGTGCGAATGAATTAGAATTGATTGTGCGAATGATTCGTGCGAATGAATTAGAATGGATCGTACGAATGAATTAGAATGGATCGTACGAATGAATTAGAATGGATCCACTAAATGAATTAGAATGGATCGTACGAATGAATTAGAATGGATCGAACGAATGAATTAGAATGGATCGTACGAATGAATTAGAATGGATCGTGCGAATGAATTAGAATGAATCGTACGAATGAATTAGAATAGATCGTGCGAATAAATTAGAATGGATCATACGAATGAATTAGAATAGATCGTACGAATGAATTAGAATGGATATATTTGTGCGAATGAATTAGAATGGATATACGAATGAATTAGAATCGATCCACCGAATGAGTTAGAATGGATCATACGAATGAATTAGAATAGATCGTACGAATGAATTAGAATGGATCATGAGAATGAATTAGAATGGATCGTACGAATGAATTAGAATGGATACATTCGAGCGAATGAACTAGAATGGATCATAGGAATGAATTAGAATGGATCGTGCAAATGAATTAGAATGGATACATTCGTGCGAATGAATTAGAATGGATCGTAGGAATGAATTAGAATGGATCGTACGAATGAATTAGAATGGT
Source organism: Chamaelirium japonicum (assembly GCA_947650365.1). Classification (NCBI taxonomy): domain Eukaryota; kingdom Viridiplantae; phylum Streptophyta; class Magnoliopsida; order Liliales; family Melanthiaceae; genus Chamaelirium; species Chamaelirium japonicum. Next base: position 34,796,408 of record OX393552.1, read on the forward strand.
TACATTCGTGCGAATGAATTAGAATGGATCATACGAATGGATTAGAATGGACCGTACGATTGGATTAGAATGGATCATACGAATGAATTAGAATGGATCGTACAAATGAATTATAAAGGTTACATTTGTGAGACTGAATTAGAATGGATCATACAAATGTATCCAATCTAATTCATTCGTACGATCCATTCTATTCATTCGTACGAATGAATTTGAATGGATGGTACGAATGAATTAGAATAGATCGTGCGAATGAATTAGAATGGATCATATGAATGAATTAGAATGGATCCACCGAATGAATTAGAATGGATCGTACGAATGAATTAGAATGGATCGTGCGAATGATTCGTGCGAATGAATTAGAATGGATCGTGCAACAAATTAGAATAGATATATTTGAACGAATAAATTAGAATGGATCATACGAATGAATTAGAATGGATCGTACGAATGCATTAGAATGGATCGTACGAATGAATTAGAATCGATACATTCGAGCGAATGAATTAGAATGGATCGTGCGATGAATTAGAATGGATAATACAAATGAATTAGAATGGATTCTAATCCATTCGTACGATCCATTCTAATCTATTCTAATTCATTCGCACAAATGTATCCATTCTAATTCATTCTCACAAATGTAACCTTTCTAATTCATTTGTCTGATCCATTCTAATTCATTCGTACGATCCATTCTAATCCAATAGTACGATCCATTCTAATCCATTCATCCGTTCCATTCAAATTCATTCGTACGATGCAATCTAATTCATTCGCACAAATGTATCTATTCTAATTTATTCGTACGATCCATTCTAATCCATTCGTACGATCCATTCTAATTCATTCACATGATGTATTCTAATTCATTCGTACGATTCATTCTAATTCATTCGTACAATGCGTTCTAATTCATTCGTTTGATCCATTCTAATTCATTCGTACGATCCATTCTAATTCAGTTGTATGAATGTATCCATTTTAATTCATTCGTACGATCCATTCTAATTCATTCGTACGATCTAACTCATTCGTACGATCCATTCTAATTCATTCGTACGATCCATTCTAATTTATTCGCACGAATGAATTAGAATAGATCGTGCGAATGAATTTGAATAGATTGCACGAATTGAATTAGAATGGATCATACGAATGAATTAGAATGGATCGTGCGAATGATTTAGAATTGATCATACGAATGAATTAGAATGGATCGTACGAATGAATTAGAATGGATCGTGCAAATGAATTAGAATGGATCGTATGAAAAAATTAGAATGGAATGTACGAATGAATTAAAATGGATACATTTGTGCGAATGAATTAGAATGGATCATACGATCTAATTAGAATGGATCGTACGAATGAATTAGAATGGATCGTACGAATGAATTAGAATGGATAGTGCGAATGAATTAGAATGGATCGTACGAATAAATTAGAATGGATTATACGAATGAATTAGAATAGATCGTGCGAATGAATTAGAATGGATCGTACGAAAGAATTAGAATGGATCGTACGAATGAATTAGAATGGATCATACGAATGAATTAGAATCGATCGTGCGAATGAATTAGAATGGATCGTACGAATGAATTAGAATGGATCGTGCGAATGAATTAGAATGAATCGTACGAATGAATTAGAATAGATCGTGCGAATAAATTAGAATGGATCATACGAATGAATTAGAATAGATCGTACGAATGAATTAGAATGGATACATTTGTGCGAATGAATTAGAATGGATATATTTGAACGATCCACTCTAATTCATTCGTACGATCCATTCTAATCCATTCTAATCTATTCTGATTCATTCGTACATCCATTCTAATTCATTCGCACGATCCATTCTAATTTAATCGTACGATCCATTCAAATTCATTCGTACGAATGAATAGAATGGATCGTACGAATGAATTAGAATGGATACATTTGTACGATCCATTCTAATTCATTCTCACAAATATAACCTTTCTAATTCATTTGTACGATCCATTCTAATTGATTCGTACGATCCATTCTAATCCATTCATACGATCCATTCTAATCCATTCGTACGATCCATTCTAATTCATTCGCACGAATGCAACCATTCTAATTCATTCGTACGATCCATTCTAATTCATTCCTACGATCCATTCTAATTCATTTGCACGAATGTATCCATTCTAATTCATTTGCACGATCCATTCTAATTCATTCTTATGATCCATTTTAATCCTTTCGTACGATTCATTCTAATAATCCATTCGAATGAATCGTACGAATGAATTAGAATAGATCGTAGGAATGAATTAGAATGGATCATACGAATGAATTAGAATGGATCGTTCGAATGAATTAGAATGGATCATACGAATGAATTAGAATGGATCGTACGAATGAATTAGAATGGATCATACGAATGAATTAGAATGGATCGTACGAATGAATTAGAATGGATCGTACGAACGAATTAGAATGGATCGTATGAACGAATTAGAATGGATCGTACGAATGAATTAGAATGGATACATTCGAGCGAATGAATTAGAATGGATCGTACGAATGAATTAGAATGGATCATAGGAATGAATTAAATTGGATCGTATGAATTAGAATGGATACATTTGTGCGAATGAATTAGAATGGATCGTAGGATTGAATTAGAATGGATCGTACGAATGAATTAGAATGGTTACATTCGTGCGAATGAATTAGAATGGATCGTACGAATGGGTTAGAATGGATAGTGCGAATGAATTAGAATGGATCGTGCAAATGAATTAGAATGGATCATATGAAAGAATTAGAATGGATCGTGCGAGTGAATTAGAATGGATCGTACGAATGAATTAGAATGAATCAAACGATCCATTCTAATTCATTCTCACAAATGTAACCTTTCTAATTCATTTGTACGATCCTTTCTAATCCATTCGTACGATCCATTCTAATTCATTCGCACGAGTGTAACCATTCTAATTCATTCGTATGATCCATTCTAATTCATTCGTACGATTCATTCTAATTCATTCGTACGATCCATTGTAATTCATTCATACAATCCATTCAGATTCATTCGCACAACTGTATCCATTCAAATTCATTCGTACGATCCATTCTAATTAATTCGCACGATCCATTCTAATTCAGTCGTATGAATGTATCCATTTTAATTCATTCGTAAGATCCATTCGTACGATCCATTCTATTCATTCGTACGAATGAATTTGAATGGATCATACAAATGAATTAGAAAGGTTACATTCGTGAGAATGAATTAGAATGGATACATTTGTGCGAATAAATTAGAATAGATTAGAATGGATCGTACGAATGGATTAGAATCCATTCTAATTCATTTGTATGATCCATTCTAATTCATCGCACGATCCATTCTAATTCATTCTCACGAATGTAACCTTTTTAATTCATTTGTATGATCCATTCTAATTCATTCGCACGATCAATTCTAATTCATTCGTACGATCCATCCTAATTCATTCGCTCGAATGTATCCATTCTAATTCATTCGTACGATCCATTCTAATTCGTTCATACGATCCATTCTAATTCGTTCGCACAATCCATTCTAATTCATTCGTACGATCTATTCTAATTCATTCGTATGATCCATTCTAATTCATTCGTACGATCCATTCTAATTCATTCGTACAATCCATTCAAATTCATTCGTACGATGCAATCTAATTCATTCGCACAAATGTATCTATTCTAATTCATTCGTACAATGCGTTCTAATCTATTCGTACTATCCATTCTAATCCATTCGTACGATCCATTCTAATTCATTCGCACGAATGTAACCATTCTAATTCATTCATATGATCCATTCTAATTCATTCGTACGATCCATTCTAATTCATTCGTATGATCCATTCTAATTCATTCGTACGATCCATTCTAATTCATTTGCATGAATGTATCCATTCTAATTTATTCGTACGATCCAGTCTAATTCATTCGTACGATCCATTCTAATTCATTCGCACGAATATATCCATTCTAATTCATTCGTACGATCCATTCTAATGAATTGTACGATCAATTCTAATTCTTTCTCACAAATGTAACCTTTCTAATTCATTCGTACGATCCATTCTAATTCATTCGTACGATCCATTCTAATTCATTCGCTCGAATGTATCCATTCTAATTCATTCGTACGATCCATTCTAATTCATTCGCACGAATGTAACCATTCTAATTCATTCGTACGATCCATTCTAATTCATTCCTACGATCCATTCTAATTCATTCGCACGAATGTATCCATTCTAATTTATTTGCACAATCCATTTTAATTCATTCGTACGATCCATTCTAATTCATTCCTACGATCTATTCTAATTCATTCACTCGAATGTATCCATTCTAATTCATTCGTTCGCACAATCCATTCTAATTCATTCGTACGATCCATTCTTATTCATTCATACGATCCATTCTAATTCATTCGTACGATCCATTCTAATTCATTCGTATGATCCATTCTAACTCATTCGGTGGATCCATTCTAATTCATTCGTACGATCCAATCTAATTCATTCGCATGATCCATTTTAATATATTCGTACGATCCATTCTAATTCATTCCTATGATCCATTCTAATTCATTCACACGAATGTATCCATTCTAATTCATTTGCACGATCCATTCTAATTCATTCCTATGATCCATTCTAATTCATTCGTACGATCCATTCTAATTCATTCGCTCTAATTTATCCATTCTAATTCATTCGTACGATCCATTCTAATTCATTCGTACGATCCATTCTAATTCATTCGTACGATCCATTCTAATTCTTTTGGACTATCCATTCTAATTCATTCGTACGATCCATTCTAATTCATTCTAATTCATTCGTACGATCCATTCTAATCCATTCGTACGATCCATTCTAATTCATTCGTACAAATGAATTAGAATGGATCGCACTAATGAATTAGAATGGATAGTGCGAATGAATTAGAATAGATCGTACGAATGAATTAGAATGGATTGTACGAATAAATTAGAATAGATCGTGCGAATGAATTAGAATGGATCATATGAAAGAATTAGAATAGATCGTACGAATGAATTAGAATGGATCATACGAATGAATTAGATTGGATCGTACGAATGGATTATAATGGATCGTACGAATGAATTAGAATGGATCCTGCGAATGAATTTGAATGGATCGTACGAATGAATTAGAATGGATCGAACGAATGAATTAGAATGGATACATTTGAACGAATGAATTAGAATAGATCGTAGGAATGAATTAGAATGGATCATACGAATGAATTAGAATGGATCGTGCGAATGAATTAGAATGGATTGTATGAATGAATTAGAATGGATACATTCGTGCGAATGAATTAGAATGGATCGGACGAATGAATTAGAATGGATCGTACGAATGAATTAGAATGGATCGTGCGAATGAATCAGAATGAATCGTACGAATGCATTATAATGGATACATTCGTGCGAATGAATTAGAATGGATCGTACGAATGAATTAGAATGGATCGTGTGAATGAATTAGAATGGATCGTACGAATGAATTAGAATGGATCGTGCGAATGAATTAGAATGGATCGTACGAATAAATTAGAATGGATACATTTGTGCTAATGGATTAAAATGGATCGTACGAATGAATTAGAATGGATACATTTGTACGAATGAATTAGAATGGATCGTGCGAATGAATTAGAATGGATCGTACGAATGAATTATAATGGATCATACGAATGAATTAGAATGGATCTTGCGATTGAATTAGAATCGATCGTACGAATGAATTAGAATGGATACATTCGTGCGAATGAACTAGAATGGATACTTACATTCATGCGAATGAGTTAGAATGGATCGTATGAATGAGTTAGAATGGATCGTATGAATGAATTAGATTAGAATGGATCGTGCGAAGGAATTAGAATGGATTGTACGAATGAATTAGAATGGATACATTCGTGCGAATGAATTAGAATGGACCATACGAATGAATTAGAATGGATCGTACGAATGGATTAGAATGGATCGTACGAATGGATTATAATGGATCGTGCGAATGGATTAGAATGGATCGTACGAATGGATTAGAAAGGATCGTACAAATGGATTAGAATGGATCGTACGAATGAGTTAGAATGGATCATGCGAATGAATTTGAATGGATCGAACAAATAAATTAGAATGGATACATTCGAGCGAATGAATTAGAATAGATCATAGGAATGAATTAGAATGGATCATACGAATGAATTAGAATGGATCGTTCGAATGAATTAGAATTGATTGTACGAATGAATTAGAATGGATACATTCGTGCGAATGAATTAGAATGGATCGGACGAATGAATTAGAATAGATCGTACGAATGAATTAGAATGGATCGTGCGAATGAATTAGAATGAATCGTACGAATGCATTAGAATGGATCGTACGAATGCATTAGAATGGATCGTACGAATGCATTAGAATGGATCGTACGAATGAATTTGAATGGATTGTACGAATGAATTAGAATGGATCGTACGAATGAATTAGAATGGATCATACAAATGAATTAGAAAGGTTACATTTGTGAGAATGAATTAGAATAGATCATACGAATGAATTAGAATGGATCATGTGAATGAATTTGAATGGATCGTACGAATGAATAAGAATGGATCGTACGAATGAATTAGAATGGATCGTACGAACGTATCCATTCTAATTCATTCGTACGATCCATTCTAATTCGTTCATATGATCCATTCTAATTCGTTCGTACGATCCATTCTAATTCGTTCGTACGATCCATTCTAATTCATTCGCACGATCCATTCTAATTCATTCGCACGATCCATTCTAATTCTTTCATATGATCCATTCTAATTTATTCGCACGAATGTATCCAGTCTAGTTCATTCGTACGCTCCTTTCTAATTCATTCATACGCTCCATTCTTATTCATCGCACAAATGTATCCATTCTAAATCATTCGTACGATCCATTCTAATTCATTCACACGATCGATTCTAATTCATTCGTATGATCCATTCTAATTCATTCGTACGATCCTTTCTAATTCTTTCGTACGATCCATTCTAATTCATTCGCATGATCTATTCTAAGTCATTCGTACAATCCATTGTAATTCATTCGTACGATCCATTCTAATTCATTCGCACTCTCCATTCTAATTCATTCGTACTATCCATTCTAATTCATTCGTACGATCCATTCTAATTCATTCGTACGATCCATTCTAATTCGTTCGCTCGAATGTATCCATTCTAATTCATTCGTACGATCCATTCTAATTCGTTCGCTCGAATGTATCCATTCTAATTCATTCGTACGATCCATTCTAATTCGTTCATACGAACCATTCTAATTCGTTCGTACGATCCATTCTAATCCATTCGTACGATCCATTCTAATTCATTCGTACAAATGAATTAGAATGGATCGTACGAATGAATTAGAATGGATTGTGTGAATGAATTAGAATGGATCGTATGAATGAATAAGAATGTATCGTACGAATGAATTAGAATGGATCGTGCAAATGAATTAGAATGGATACATTCGTGCGAATGAATTAGAATGGATCGTGCGAATAAATTAGAATGGATCGTACGAATGAATTAGAATGGATATATTTGAAAAAATAGATTAGAATGGATCATACGAATGAATTAGAATGGATCGTATGAATGAATTAGAATGGATCGTGCAAATGAATTAGAATTGATCGTACAAATGAATTAGAATGGATCGTACGAATGAATTAGATCGTACGAATGAATTAGAATGGATCGTACGAATGAATTAAAATGGATACATTCATACGACTGAATTAGAGTGGATCGTGCGAATTAATTAGAATGGATCGTACGAATGAATTTGAATGGATACATTTGTGCGAATGAATCTGAATGGATCGTACGAATAAATTAGAATGGATCGTACGAATGAATTAGAATAGCTCATACGAATGAATTAGAATGAATCGTACGAATGAATTAGAATGGTTACATTCGTGCGAATGAATTAGAATAGATCGTACGAATGAATTAGAATGGATCGTTATTAGAATGGATCGTGCGAATGAATTAGAATGGATCGTACGAATGAATTAGAATGGATCCACCGAATGAGTTAGAATGGATCATACGAATGAATTAGAATGGATTGTACGAATGAATTAGAATGGATTGTGCGAATGAATTAGAATGGATCGTATGAATGAATAAGAATGGATCGTACGAATGAATTAGAATGCATACATTCGTGCGAATGAATTAGAATGGATTCATTCTAATTCATTCGCACGATCCATTCTAATTCATTCGTACGATCCATTCTAATTCATTCGCACGATCCATTCTAATCCATTCGTACGATCCATTCTAATCCATTCGTACGATCCATTCTAATTCATTCGCACGATCCATTCTAATTCATTCATATGATCCATTCTAATTCATTCGCTCGAATGTATCCATTCTAATTCATTCGTTTGATCCATTCTAGTTCATTCGTACGATCCATTCAAATTCATTCGCATGATCCATTCTAATTCATTCGTACGATCCATTCTAATTCATTCTCACGAATGTAACCTTTCTAATTCATTTGTATGATCCATTCTAATTCATTCGTACGATCCATTCTAATTCATTCGCACGAATGTATCCATTCTAATGCATTCGTACGATTCATTCTAATTCATTCGCACGATCCATTCTAATTCATTCGTACGATCCATTCTTATTCATTCATACGATCCATTCTAATTCATTTGTATGAATGAATTAGAATGGATCGTACGAATGGATTAGAATGGATCGTGCGAATGAATTAGAATGGATCGTACGAACGAATTAGAATGGATCGTACGAACGAATTAGAATGGATCGTACGAATTAATTAGAATGGATACATTCGAGCGAATGAATTAGAATGGATCGTACGAATGAATTAGAATGGATCATAGGAATGAATTAGAATGGATCGTATGAACGAATTAGAATGGATCGTACGAATGAATTAGAATGGATACATTCGAGCGAATGAATTAGAATGGTTGTACGAATGAATTAGAATGGATCGTAGAAATAAATTAGAAAGGTTACATTCGTGAGAATAAATTAGAATGAATTGTACGAATAAATTAGAATGGATCATGCGAATGAATTTGAATGGATCGTACGAATGAATTAGAATGGATCGAACGAATGAATTAGAAAGGATACATTCGAGCGAATGAATTAGAATGGATCGTATGAATGAACTAGAATGGATCGCGCGAATGAATTAGAATGGATCGTATGAATGGATTATAATGGATCGTACGAATGGATTAGAATGGATTGTCCGAATGAATTAGATTGGATCGTACGAATGAATTAGAATGGATCGTGCGAATGAACTAGAATGAATCAATTCTAATTCATTCGCACGAATGTATCCATTCTAATTCATTCGTACGAACCATTCTTATTCATTCATACTATCCATTCTAATTCATTCGCACGATCCATTCTAATTCATTCACACGATCCATTCTAATCCATTCGTACGATCCATTCTAATTCATTCGCACGAATTTAACCATTCTAATTCATTCGTACGATCCATTCTAATTCATTCCTACGATCTATTCTAATTCATTCGCTCGAATGTATCCATTCTAATTCATTCATTCTATCCATTCTAATTCATTCGTACGATCCATTCAAATTCATTCGCATGATCCATTCTAATTCATTCGTACGATCCATTCTAATTCATTCTCACGAATGTAACCTTTCTAATTCATTTGTATAATCCATTCTAATTCATTTGTACGATCCATTCTTATCCATTCGTACGATCCATTCTAATCCATTCGTACGATCCATTCTAATCCATTCGTACGATCTATTCTAATTCATTCTCACAAATGTAATCTTTCTAATTCATTTGTACGATCTATTCTAATTCATTCGTACGATCCATTCTAATCTATTCGTACGATCCATTCTAATCCATTCGTACGATCCATTCTAATTCATTTGCATGAATGTAACCATTCTAATTCATTCGTACGATCCATTCTAATTCATTCCTACGATCCATTTGTATGATCCATTCTAATCCATTCGCACAAAGGTATCCATTCTAATCCATTCGTACGATCCATTCCAATCCATTCGTACGATCCATTCTAATTCATTCGTACGATCCATCTAATTCATTTGTACGATCCATTCTAATTCATTCGTATGAATGTATCCATTCTAATTCATTCGTACGATCCATTCTAATTCATTCCTACGATCTATTCTAATTCATTCGCTCGAATGTATCCATTCAAATTCATTCGTTCGATCCATTCTAATTCATTCGTACGATCCATTCAAATTCATTCGCATGATCCATTCTAATTTATTCGTACGATCCATTCTAATTCATTCTCACGAATGTAACCTTTCTAATTCATTTGTATGATCCATTCTAATTCATTCGTACGGTCTATTCTAATTCATTCGTATGATCCAATCTAATCTATTCATACGATCCATTCTAATTCGTTCGCACAATCCATTCTAATTCATTCGTACGATCCATTCTAATTCATTCATTCGATCCATTCTAATTCATTCGTACGATCCATTCTAATTCATTCGTACGATCCATTCTTATTCATTCATACGATCCATTCTAATTCATTCGCACAATCCATTCTAATTCATTCGTACGATCCATTCTAATTCATTCGCACGATCCATTCTAATTCATTCATACGATCAATTCTAATTCATTCGCATGAATATATCTATTCTAATTCATTCTTATGATCCATTCTAATTTATTCGCACGATCTATTCTAATTCATTCGTACGATCCATTCTAATTCATTCGTACGATCCATTCTAATTCATTCATACGATCCATTCTAATTTATTCGTTGAAATATATCCATTCTGATTCATTCGTACGATCCATTCTAATTCATTCATACGATCCATTCTAATTCATTCGTACGCTCCATTCTTATTCATAGCACAAATGTATCCATTCTAATTCATTCGTACAATCCATTCTAATTCATTCACATGATCGATTCTAATTCATTCGTATGATCCATTCTAATTCATTCATACGATCCATTCTAATTCTTTCGTACGATCCATTCTAATTCATTCGCACGATCTATTCTAATTCATTCGTACAATCCATTCTAATTCATTCGTACGATCCATTCTAATTCATTCGCACAAATGTATCCATTCTAATTCATTCGTACGATCCATTCTAATTCATTCGCACGATCCATTCTAATTCATTCGTACGATCCATTCTAATTCATTCGCACGATCCATTCTAATTCATTCGTACGATCCATTCTAATTCATTCGCACGATCCATTCTAATTCATTCGTACGATCCATTCTAATTCATTCGCACAAATGTATCCATTCTAATCCATTCATATGATCCATTCTAATTCATTCGCACAATCCATTCTAATTCATTCGTACGATCCATTATAATTCATTCGTATGATCCATTCTAATTCATTCGCACGAATGTATCCATTCTAATTCATTTGCACGATCCATTCTAATTCATTCCAATAATCCATTCTAATTCATTCGTACGATCCATTCTAATTCATTCGCTCGAATGTATCCATTCTAATTCATTCGTACGATCCATTCTAATTCATTCGTACGATCCATTCTAATTCATTCGCACGAATGTATCCATTCTAATTCATTCGTACAATCCATTCTAATTCATTCGTACGATCCATTCTAATTCATTCCTATGATCCTTTCGCACAAATGTAACCTTTCTAATTCATTTGTACGATCCATTCTAATTCATTCGTACGATCCATTCTAATTCATTCGTACGATCCATTCTTATTCATTCATACAATCCAATCTAACTTATTCGCACAATCCATTCTAATTCATTCGCACGAATGTAACCATTCTAATTCATTCATACGATCCATTCTAATTCATTCATACAATCCATTCTAATTCATTCGCACGAATGTATCCATTCAAATTAATTCGTACGATCCATTCTAATTCATTCGTATGATCCATTCTTATTCATTCGCACGATCCAGTCTAATTCATTCTCACGAATATAACCTTTCTAATTCATTTGTACGAACGAATTAGAATGGATCATATGAACGAATTAGAATGGATCGTACGAACGAATTAGAATGGATCGTATGAATGAATTAGAATGGATCGTACGAATGAATTAGAATGGATTAGAATAGATCGTGCGAATGAATTATAATGGATAGTGTTTGGGGATATTTTTCACTGGTCCGTGCGCGCTATCTGCAAGACAAATAAAAACGTGAGAATGGCTGCCTCCCTTAGGAGCGCAGACCCTCCGACGCTCAAGTCAGTTTCAGGTGATTGATGGAGCGTGGTCGTAGACAAAAGTAGTAGGGATGAGAATTTCCAACCTGTACTTTGGATCCTGGGTGTAAGATCCCTAAAATTCCTCCTCTATTATTTAAGAATAAATGATGTAATAAATGTATTAATATATATATATGATGATCCATGTGAAATGTAAGGATGCCTTTATAAATATTTTAATGTATATTTATTATTTTATCGAATATTTTTGTTTTACTTCGTTTCTGGTTTTGTTTTACGTAAACTCCGGAAATGTTTTACGATACGTTTGTCCGTATCTTCGATACCTCCGCTTTGGCGCGTCCCGCGCGTCAAACAAGCGTTTGTATGAAAAGTTATGATAGTAGATGACATATATGGTTTGATGATATATATATGTGAATGATGACATGTGATTAGAATTGATGACATATGTTTATTAGGAATGTCATGATCTGGGTCAACGACCCTATAATCTTTTGAGGGCTAAAAACCCTATGCTTGTATAAGGGTTTATAACCCTATGTCAGACTTGAGGGTCAATGACCCTAGGTGGATTCTGAGGGTTTACGATCCTATGTGATTAAGTTGATAAGCATGACAAAAGCACAAATTGAGATGGTAGATAATTCGTTTAGGTTAAGGACAAGTGTGGCTTCGGCCAGGACTGATCTACTGGCATTCGTGTCATGACTAGAAAGTATCAAACCACGTCTATGGATGCGTAGGCATGTAAAGTACGTGATAGGTTCAATCTATGCATACGGAATGCTGCATGATCATTGTGTGCGGGATGGGGGTGGATCCCATAATCGCACATGGATGATGGTCATGTACACGCATGCAAATAGTTGAACCTGCCACGTAGCACAGTTTCAACGATGATTAAACATATTGAGTGTCGTGATAGATTCGTTAGCCCTGTGAGCCAGGCTATATCGATATAGAGTTATGTCAAAAATTATATCTGAATGATTGTCTAAAATAAGTTTCGGCGACTCTTCCAAAAGGAACGATTGTTCTCCATTACAGCAGGATGGTTTTGAATTTGAGAAGATATAATTAAGATTTTGAAAGATTCCCTATGGATGCATGAATCTAAAAGATGAAAGGATGAGTTGATCGGTACCTAACGATAGGATTAATACAGGCCTTGACTTGAGTGTGTTACATCCTTGTATGTATGTATTGTACCCCTGTATGCATGTATGTACCCGTGTATGTATGCAATTGGCCCCCTGTTTGTTTGTACTGTGCATGCCAGAATTTCAACAGTTCTAGGTGACAATAGGTTACCTAGTGTACACTTGTGTGTTTGTATTGTAACGTTAGAATCCTTGTATCGTTTAGATGACAGTAGGTCATCTAATATAAAGTCGGGATCCCGTACCTATCTTTAGTATAAGGAATTGCGAAGCCAGAGCAGAGTGTCGTTGACACTAGTGGGCTAGTACTGCGGTACTGAGTCTTGGGGACCTGCGGGTTCCAGGCATGGCACTCGAGGATGGTTAGTTGTTTTACCTGAGAGGCATGCCTGTTCGGACACAAGAAAGTCCGGAGTTAGCGAATGCCTTGATCAGGCTTGTCACTGGGAGTAGTGGTCCGATGAGACATTGGGAGGCGGGGCTTGGTCTGTATGACGCCGCTACCGGACCGTGGTTGTGAGGGCGCGAGTGCTCGGGAGTGTGCACTGTCACGGTTTTTCCGGGTCGACAGGCCCGAAGGAAAGCAAGGGTGCGCCCTAGCTTTTGTGTTCTGTGGCTTCGGCAAGATCCTTATCCTAAGTGCATTCGCTTGGTAAGTTGTGATAGTATCGATCACGATTGATTGTGGTTATGAATTATTGGCTCAAAGACAAGACAAAGGTGATATCAGTCGTGGGCTGATGATTATTGATTATATTGTTGAGTTTTAAACTGTGTTACAGTGGTTGGGGTTTGCAACAAATATTGTAAGGTTAACAGTGATTGATCCAATCATGGTTATGTGTTGATGAGTGGAAGTAATACATAGTGATTTAGTGGCATGTGGATAACCTTGAGTCGTATTTGTAGAGAATTTAGTAATAATGATAAAGGGTTGATATTGCAAAGAATATTGAAGGGTTGATAAATTAAGGTTATGCAATTTGAATAAGAGATCAACAGTACTGGTTAATGACCATTAGATGAAAGCAATTGATGAAAGGGATAATTATAGTTATAAGTAGACATTATGACATGGCTTGAATATAATCATCACATACTTGATTGATAATTGAAGTATTTTTATTAGCCGTCTTACTTCGCATTTTTAGTAATATTCTTGCGTGATCAAGAAGTGTGTCTCCTGTCCTTGTTTGGTTGGGGAGCGCATTTCACGATCACCAAGAGTATTGATACAAGAATGCAAGATATCTTAGGGGTGATCGCTGCGTCACTTCGTTCCTTTTCAAAGTGACTCAGGGTTTGGGAATTTTCATGTACCAAATTCAGGTATCTAGGTTCGTTGGCATGAAGTAAGAGCGAAAGGATGACGAGTTGCAGCTGGAGCAGCAGTGTACCCTGAAGACTGGAGCGATCATGGAGCTGGCATGCCAGAGTAGGAGCGAAAGTGGAGCAGTCGTCAGTCGTATAGAGGTCAAGAGTTGTAAATAGTTATAAAGTGTTGTATATGAAAGTCCTGTAATAGTTATAACCGATTGTCCATGTAAGTTGTAATCTTTTAGTGGAAATGGACTAAAGCATTTGAATACCGGCTGCTCTCTAATATTAATAACCTAACACTGAGCGTGGGGCCTCTAGGCCAGTTGAGTAGATGTGATGTCCAGTTCGCCCTGCAGGCTGAGCTACGTGCTCCCATAAGAGTAACACTCTTACGTGATCAAGAACTGTCTCCTGTCCTTGTTTGGTTGGGGAGTTGGTTTCCTGATCACCAAAGGTGATACTCTTGATGGTCGAGCTATTCTCCTTCTATTTTAATCTTTTGGTTCTTCCTTGCGAGGATGGGATCATCCGAGCAAGGGAGAATAAATAAAAATATTTTAAAATAAAAAAAATCATCAAAATTATCACACCTCAGGTTTTCTATGCGCAGGAAAATCCGGGGCGTGACAGTTGGTATCAGAGCTTAAGGACATAACCCTAAGGGAAAGTTAGGGTAGAATGTCCCGATCCAAGATAGGAAAGATTACGAGTAGAGCAGTATGAACTAAAAGACCTACTAGAGTGACTCAAGTTGATCATTGAGTTAGGACTGACTTAGGGTTTACCCGACGATGTTGCGTAATAGTTAGCTAGTTACGTTTCTACCCTACTGGAAGGGGTGCCTTTCAGTAGAAATGGTTAAGGAAGACACATCCTAACCTGGTAAGGAACATGACTACCTCTATTGTATAGCCGTCCTAGGATGTTCATACTTTGCTGCATATGAATGTAATATGGGATCAATTCTCTCATGAAGTAGTATGGGATGCCTCATGAGGGAATCTTTCTTGGCAATGAGTTCTCTCATGAAGTAGTAT
Organism: Chamaelirium japonicum; assembly: GCA_947650365.1. Lineage (NCBI taxonomy): Eukaryota > Viridiplantae > Streptophyta > Magnoliopsida > Liliales > Melanthiaceae > Chamaelirium > Chamaelirium japonicum. Next base: position 34,812,348 of record OX393552.1, read on the forward strand.
GGGATGCCTCATGAGGGAATTCCTCTTGCCAATACCCCCATACGTTACAATCCTATAGGTGAAGTATGTCTGACCAGGACGTAAGTAAGTCTAATGGATATATAAATATTCCGACTAGCAATTCATTGCTAGTTTAGGATAGATATTGAATGTATGTGTGTATGTGCTGGATGCAATAAAAGAAGAATTCTCTCATGAAGTGTTATGGGACGCCTTATGAGGAAATTTTTGCTTGTCATCCACCTTGAATGCTTTATAATGCGTGTGCGATAGTGTGTCGGTAGGTGCCTCCGTGTATTGTGAACTTGTGGTGTGACCTAGTGTGTCAATAGGTGACCTCTTGTGTCGTCAACGTGTAGTTGTGGACTTAGGAAGGAAGTCAGTGCCTGACGCCACTGTTGGCATGAAAGGCATCAATGTCGAGTTAAGATATTCTCAATCGCTTGAGGGTTGACCTCAAGCCAATGTTCTTCATTATTATAGATGTGCAATGCGACACGACTAGACAAATGATGTTAGGTTACCTTGGGCTTCACCCAGGGACCGACTATGGACAAGTGTCCTACGTTCGACTATGGACAAGTGTCCTACGTTACTCGTGTAGTTAGGATTTCAGGGACGAAATCTTTTTAAGGAGGGAAGATTGTAAGATCCCTAAAATTCCTCCTCTATTATTTAAGAATAAATGATGTAATAAATGTATTAATATATATATATGATGATCCATGTGAAATGTAAGGATGTCTTTATAAATATTTTAATGTATATTTATCACTTTATCGAATGTTTTTGTTTTCCTCCGTTTCTGGTTTTGTTTTACGTAAACTCCAGAAATGTTTTACGATACGTTTGTCCGTATCTTCGATACCTCCGCTTTGGCGCGTCCCGCGCGTCAAACAAGCATTTGTATGAAAAGTTATGATAGTAGATGACATATTTGGTTTGATGATATATATACGTGAATGATGACATGTGATTAGAATTGATGACATATGTTTATTAGGAATGTCATGATCTGGGTCAACGACCCTATAATCTTGTGAGGGCTAAAAACCCTATGCTTGTATGAGGGTTTATGACCCTATGTTAGACTTGAGGGTCAATGACCCTAGGTGAATTCTGAGGGTTTACGATCCTATGTGATTAAGTTGATAAGCATGACAAAAGCACAAATTGAGATGGTAGATAATTCATTTAGGTTAAGGACAAGTATGGCTTCGGCCAGGACTGATCTACTGGCATTCGTGCCAGGACTAGAAAGTATCAAACCACGTCTATGGATGCGTAGGGATGTAAAGTACGTGATAGGTTCAATCTATGCATGCTGAATGCTGCATGATCATCGTGTGCGGGATGGGGGTGGATCCCATAATCGCACACGGATGATGGTAATGTATTCGCATGCAAATAGTTAAACCTACCACGTAGCACAGTTTCAACGATGATTAAACATATTGAGTGTCGTGATAGATTCGTTAGCACTGTGAGCCTGGCTATATCGATATAGAGTTATATCAAAAATTATATCTGAATGATTGTCTAAACTAAGTTTCGGCGACTCTTCCAAAAGGAACGATTGTTCTCCATTACAGCAGGATGGTTTTTAATTTGAGAAGATAGGTGAGGAATCACATGAGCATAGGGAATCTATACTCGAGCGTTCGACTTGGCCCCTGACAGGATAGGTGAGGAATCACTCTTGATCTGATCTATTGGAGCCTAAAACTTCGCCGAGCCGACTAGCATCCCTTTCCACTGCGCATTTTTCGAACAAAGAAGACGACTATAGGATCAATTCGCTTTCCGTGGTGAACTGGTCGTCCCATACCTGATGCCTGTCTCATGTGTGTGGAACCAGGTCTTTTTCGGTTCCAGCTTCACTGAAGTAGGTAGGGCTGGGCGAGAAACGGTCCCCTGTTGCCTATTAGTAAGCGGGCCTTCGATTCCACCGGGGTCTTACGGTCTCTGAGAGGGGGGAGAACTACCTAACTAAAGAAGAATAGTGCTCTTTATAAGAGTAGGCGTGGAGAGCTTTTTGCGGGGAAACTTGCAAGTCAAGTTTGGGGGGAGGCGGGCGTCGACCCAACCTTATGAGTATTCGGACTATAACAGTTCCGATGAACAGTCACTCACTTTTGACAGTTATACGATTCCAGAAGATGATCCAGAATTGGGTCAATCACGTTTATTAGAAGTGGACAATAGAGTGGTTGTACCAGCCAAAACTCATCTACGTATGATTGTAACACCTGCTGATGTACCTCATAGTTGGGCTGTACCTTCCTCAGGTGTCAAATGTGATGCTGTACCTGGTCGTTCAAATCAGACCTCCATTTCGGTACAACGTGAAGGAGTTTACTATGGTCAGTGCAGTGAGATTCGTGGAACTAATCATGCCTTTATGCGTGCGCCCGGATACATAGGCCGACTGCTGAGCCCACTCTGGCTCAGCCGCACCACCCGGGGTCGGGGTGCGAGCCACCCGAGAAGCAAGCTATTACAGTGAGCGGCTGGAGCAGTAGGGAGCCGAGGAGCAAGGCAGTAGATAAGATAGAAGAAGGGGCCAGGCTCCCGGTAGAGCAGAGGAGACGGTTAGGATAACGAACTTGAAACGCGGAGCCCGAGCGGCCGGCGAGCGAGTGGTTAGTGGCAAATAGCGCCCTAGTTGATGGCATTCCTCTCTGCGGCTGGCACTCGAGGAACCACGGGACACTCCATACAGAGCAAGCAAGTCTTAGGGATGAGACGCCCGCGCAAGGACCTCAATTCTCATTAGGAGGTCGAACCAAGGACCTATAGAAGTCGGGGCTACCCCGTCCCCATGGCAACGCAACAGTGTCCTGAGGGAGGAGTTGAGAGGCCTTATAGTAATAGTAGCACGGACCTCTTTTTCATTCTAGGTCATGCGAAGGGGGCCAGTCCAAGATCGTACAGTTATTCTAAAAAGACAACAGACGCTCTCAACGGCTAGGCGCCACTCTCTTTCTGAGTGATTCCAGCTTCTTTATTCTTTCGTGCCGCGGTGAACGAAAAAAAAAAAAGAGGGCCGTCTCAGCAGAAGGAGAAGGACCTGCTACGGCGGAGACTACTTATCCTCTTCTTGTTCCTAGCCGTCTGTTACAAGTCCGGGAAGCCTGGAATCATAAATATAAGGGATCCCTCAAAATAGAGAAGGGCGGGCAGGGCTTCCGCAAGAGCCTCCCCCCTCTTCCCGGTCAATATAGATGGGAAGGAGACCGACATAATGAGCCTCTTTTATGTATGTACACCTTTGTTTCAGGGTGGGGCCGCCCTCTCTCCTGCTAATCCGGCTATTTTCGAACCTTTCTTTCCCACCCTTCCATAAAGGACTTTGAAATTCTTGCGATTCCCGGCCCGGCGCTCTGCGTGGTTATGTACATGTTCCGACTCGCCGGTCATTATAGATCTAGTGGCATGGCGAGGCGAAGGGGGGAAGCAAGTACTTCGCTTCGTAGACTCGACTAGTCGCTTCTGGCGAAGCTTAACGAAGGCCGACCACTACACGGAGAGATCTCTATACCAAGTCATGAGCGATAGCGAAGCCGTCAGAGGCGCAGGGCAGAATCGAAGAGCTTAGTGTGAAACGCTCAGGAAAGGAGCGGAGAAGAAATTGCGCGCCAAAGCAACAACTAAGTACTAGCGCCCCAAAACGCACTGTCGAAGCCTACGCTTGCTGCTCCCTTTCTCGCTTCCGATAGGCGAAGGGATTGGATTTCACCTATGATCAGATCAGTGGGCAACCAACGTTTACTTTTTCGTGTTGTTGTTGACGTTGACTTTCAAGCTCATTTTTTTTGAGTAGGCCGGGATTTTCGGAGCTGCTCCCAGCTCACACTATGGTGGCGGAGGTGCCGCCGTGAAGATCTAGGAGTGTGAGCAGTACGAGCTGAAAGGCTCTCATACTGTTTGGAGGGCAGGGGGCATAGATGCCAAACCTGACCCCTATCTATCGTCGTAGAAGCTGTTCCTTTGAAAGATTATGGTTCTCGGGTATCCAATCAATTCATCCTCCAAACCAACTAAACCGGGGAAGCTGGAGCGGAAATGAAATTGTAGGGTGAGGGAAGGGGGAAGCTCCAGGAAGGCTTCGCTCGCTCGCTCAATTCGCTCTAACGTCACGCTCGTTTAGTAGACAGCGAGTGGAGTGCATAAGCCCTTATTGAAGTAGGGCGAGGCCTTACTACACGAGCTCGTAAGTCAGGAACGAGCCTTGTCTACGAATCTTCGCTTCCTCGTCTTGCTTCTGGCGAAGCTTGACGCACTAGATAATAGGCATTCTGGTATGGTAGGAAGACTCCTTTGAAGGCCGACCCCTACTACATAGGAGCGATAGCGAAGCCAAGCCGTCAAAAGGCGAGCAGTCCTTATAGCAAACGGCCAACTTATAGCCCTATGAAATATGAAAAAGGCGCTACTTCTAAAGTATAAAGTAAAGTTGAGCACCCGGACCGGATCCGCCCGGATGACAAGATCTGATGTCAAAGAGGGGTTTATTCTAAACAATCAATGACCAGATTATAAAGGACCAACGACGATCCTATCCTAAAGAAGAAGGAGGAGTAGGAGGAGCTTTCATTGAAGTAAGGCTTCTTTGAAGATCGAGGAAAAAATAGGACAATTACGCCATTCGGAAGAAGTCTTCTACAGAGGGAAACCCTGTTACGAGTAAGCGGAGAGGAAATATCTCCAGAGATTCCTATCTCATTCCATTCCAGTGGCTCGACCAGTAACCAATGGCGAAAACTCAAAAATCCATGGTTTCCCGGTAGAACCCCATTTCGACCAAGTTCCGGAACCGTGAAGCGGTTTTTCGCACAGCTTGCTCATAGTGCAGGTCCCACTTGTATATCGTATTTGGCCAAAGAAGCATCGGACAGGTTGGAGTTCCTACCTTCTTGGGACTCCATGGACCAAGATCTGCTTTCATTATATGGGCAATACCGATCTACTTTAGTAGATCATATGGATGTAGAAAAAGTTTCTTATTTTGAGGAATTGGAAACATCTCTTTTCCATTTCCATTTACCCAGTTCATATCTTTGTTTCGTATGTTCCCGGGAGGAATTCGATCTCTTCAATCTCGGGATACCACCTAAATAACTGCGGCCAGAGAGTCAAATAGGTCGGGAAGAAAGAGTCTGAGGTCGGGTCGGACGACATACATCGTCGGTTAGTCCCACCACCATTAGAGATTGGACATCTATAGAATCTATCTTCTAAAAAAAAAAAAAAGAAGAATATTTGCATTAGGCGCACTCACTGCGCTTTCCCTTGCCCAGATGTTCGCCTTTCTAAGTCAAAAGTAATGGTGACCGGCCTAAGACAGGAGCCTCGTAACATGTTGACGCGAAGACCTCCGAACTGAGGGTTCGGTCAGTAGAGGGGACGACTTTGCCTCCCCGGAAGAAGAATAGTCCCGCTCTCTAGCCGACTGATCCTGTTGAGAATAGAACTGGGAGGGAACGTGTCACATTAGAGGTGAACGATCAGAGGTGTCCTCTAATCACCACGATGAGGCTGGTCTGGTCCGTCCCTCTTTTAGTAGACTCAGCTATGAATGAAGAAATGAATGCCGGGCTCTCCTTATTCATTCTATAGGGCACTGCTAACCCCCAAGAAAGGCTGATCACTTCTTTGACGGCATCACCCTTCACTTGTGGTCCTCCTTTGAGTGTGGGTTCAATTGGATGAATCTGCCAAGTAAAGGTCAACGTACGTAGCGTAGCAGACCGATCATCTGCCTCTTTCTCGTTCTCGCTCAGGAGCCAAAGCGAACACGCCTGCTACCTACTGTACTGGACCTTCGACCAGGCATTCTACCCGTCGTCGAATCTCCACCAACCACCATTGCACTGCGCTCGAAGAGTTGAGCGGGCGCTGGCCAGCAACTTCCGTGCCTGAGAATGGAAGAGGGCATAGATTCATTCTTCGTACCTGGTCCAGCCTCACAACCCTTCGCGGGTTGGTCAGACGGAATTGGACAAAGAAAATAGAGTGCTCAACCGGAACAACGTCAAAGCATAGAGTTCTGCTCCTTTCGGTCGAACCCGCCGGAAAGAAAGACGACCTTACCTTTTTCGTAGATAGTCTCAGTGAGAGCTACTGTAGTCTCCCCCGTTGACCTTCTTTTGTAGATAGAATCTTCAATGAGTGGAAAGGACTCCCAGACTTTTGCTCCGCAGTACGAGCCTCATATAGAGCCGCGCCTCTGTGATATGATGAGAGGATCAGGGGCCAGGCCGCCCTCTTTTCTTTTCCGCACCAACCCTGATTGTCAAATCGGGTGTATAGCTCAGTTGGTAGAGCATTGGGCTTTTAACCTAATGGTCGCAGGTTCAAGTCCTGCTATACCCAAACCAAAAAACCACTCTTGTATTCGTAAGGATGCGTAGTAGCGTTCAAAGATCACTCTTTGTTAGACTCGCTTCGGGTGACTCGAGGAGAGAGAGGTAGGCCCATTCATACGAAGGCTATGTCAATTGAAGCCAATTCGGCTATTCCTTCTGTTGTGCCTGCGTCGGCTGCTGTTCAAAGATGAGAGACTATATTCCTGAATCCCAGAGCTTGAAGCGTAGGAGATCGGGTTGATGATGCATGGATTTTAGATAATCCATCTTTCGTAAAATAAGAGCACCTGGCTCTGCCCATTCACAAGGACTCGATTCTATGTCCAAACATCACATGCCAGCAGATGTAGTCACCATCATAGGGACTCAAGATATTGTGTCTGGAGAGGTCGATAGATAGGACTACGTCTTGCTCGATCAGGACCCTAGCTTTATTGCGAGCCAAAACCGGAGCTCGGCAAAACACCCTGAAAGAATCACTAAGGAAAGACCGCATTTAGAGGCTCATTTACTCCGCAATTTAGACAGAAATGGAATTGTGATGCTGGGATCTTGGGTAGAAAGAGTCTAATACATTATAATCTATCCTACCATATCAGACAGCGCCTTAGAGAAAGAAAACATCTAGAGCTAGGGCGACGGCGGGCACAGATGGAGGATGGGCGCATAGGTAATAGAAAAAAGAAACAATGAAGGGCATTGGGAAGCTATAAAGCGCTAAAATAAAGTAAGATGGGCCATAAGACGAAAGTGCTTGACATAGCTCAGTTGAAGAAGGAAGGATTGAACCATGGAGGGCCCCGGTCCCTTCACTCAGCGGAAAAGCGCGGTACCGACTGAAAGAACCAACGAGACTGCAACTTCGTGACCTCGATCAGGAGGCCCCGAAACGAGATATGCAGGGAGTGAGTCAAGGAACAACAAAGGAAGTGATGCTCCTCCTGCTCCCGGACCACACTTCCCAGCCCGGGCGGCACTCCCCGCCCTTATTAGTAGTAGGCTTTAGGAAGTCAAGCCAGGGCGCGGAGCCCGCTATGCTCAGTCAAGTAACGAAGAAAAGCAAAATGGAATGAATGTCAGAAGCGACTGATGAGTGAGAGCGCTACGAAGAGCAAATGCTTTCTAAACACTTTTCACTAATTTCTTATAATAGAAAGATGTGGTAAAGCGCTCTGAGAGTAAGGTACTGGCATTGAGGAACAGTGGACCCAATGAGCACGCAATAACGGTCCTGCGGGGCCTGCGAGGCCGGTCAACCCATCTGCTAAGAAACATTACCTGCTTGAGGATATCACTACGTACGCTTTTCTAAGGTCTATAAAAAAGCAAATGAAAAAGGCCGAAGTCCGTGAAATTCGACACAGGAACTTCCATAACGTTGGCGTGATTCGGTTTTCCCTTATCAGAGAGGCCAGTGGACTGACTTTTTTACAGGGTCTGACTTTACTTCTTGAAAGAGGAACTCGAACGTGGGATCATGAGTGAATAATGCGGTATGATACCAAAAAAGAAGTTCATCCAATTATGGTATAAAGTCCTTTCGATTGAGTGCAAGATGGTAGCGATCGTTTCTACCGCTTCACCGGCTCAGGCAAACAACAGCGCCAATCCATAAGTAAGGCACCAGGCTCACACGAGTCGGGGACAGAGCGAGGGAGGGACACAGCGGGAACAAGCCTTGTAGTATCAGCACAGAGATAAAGGCCAGAGAACCCATTCCTGGGGAAAGGGGTTAATCGGCACACCTACCCGACCAATCTATGCAGAGCTAGGTGGCACGGCACGGGACCTACTGAAGAAGCATGGGTCGCTAAAATCGAGGTAGCATGTCTAGTGGACGAGGGCGAGGAAGAGATTGCACTCGATGTCCCTTCATGAATAAGCTCGCGAAGGCTTTCTACTGAATAAGAAATTCAAGTACCGGGCGGGGAAGCAGAGGCTGCAACTATGGAACTTCTCTTATGATGCTCTGCTCGCCCGAGAGTCCCGACCGATCAAGCACGACTAAGCCAAGGGAGGGGAGTGAACCCGAATTCTAAACCGGCATGGCACTGCCTTCTGATCAATAGAACAGGAAGAGGAGAAAAGAAAGACCATCAAAAGTCACGACCACCAAGATACGCATAGTGATTCGATCTTTTGAGAACCCATTTTTTGAAAACTACCTTTGGGGGCTTACGCGTGACACACGGAAGATTGGATTGCCTGAATCACGAGTCTTATATACTGTGTTACGATCACCTCATATTGATAAAAAGTCCAGAGAACAATTTGAAATGGAAATAAAGAAACAATTTCTGGTCATAAAAACGGAAACGCATGAATTGCGCAAGAAGTTCTTTCGGTTAAAACGCCGTGCGACTCGGAGGACATAAGACTTTTTGGTCAGGCCAAAAATCTTGCCGACTGGATGCTCCTACCCCACCATGCCTAGCCCTTTACCTTGATACCTTAAGAAGAGGAGAGGAGGTATGAAGCGTGGGAAACTATGCAAGAAGTGTATGATACAACATGTAACCTTAAGGATAAGGAGTGGCGGCAAAACTCTGAATTGATCAACGCGAGTGAACTGTGCTTAGACGCTTCGTAAAACCGCACCGCATCTACGAGAGGAGCTGAGGGATAAGTGGGCTTCCCCTTTCGATTCACGGAATGTGATCTGGGACACGATGGGAGTTAGCGTGCCTCGGTAGGCAAGAGATCACCGGAGTATAGCACAAGATCGCCTTTTCTTCCTGCCATGGGGTCAACCTGTGAACAAGGTAAACCCAATGGGATGGGAACCAAAAGGGGGAGGGTACCGCATTGGGCAGAAGACGATCCAAAAAGCGAAGGCTCACCCTTCAAATGAGTGAGATAGGTGACAGGTAGCTTGCTTCCAAGCCGGCCCGGCCGCGAGGAATCAAGAGATCTTTGCCGGTGCTGACTTGGATCTCGGGTGACGGAATAAGGCGGCCAGAAGCGACGAGCAGTCGCGGTCGAAGCTTGGCTCTAGCCGATAGGCTAACAGTAAGCTTGGCTACAGCGAAGCGCTTACCAAGCGCGAAGGAAAGGGCCTTCGCCACTTGAGCCGTATGCGGGGGAACTCGCACGTGCGGTTCTTAGGGGGGGAGAACGTCGGTTGAGCCATTCCATCCCAATAGCGTATATTTGGAGCTCAATATGAAATCCGTCTTTCTTGCAAGACCCGTTCGGATAAGGGCAAACTCCAGAGATGGCTTCGAAGTCAGATCCTTGCGTTGACCCTTTCCTCAAGCAGAACCACATTCGCGATTGTCTTATTATTATAGTGATTTCTGAAAAAGAAAAAATTATAATTCTCCTAGAATCCAACGCATTTCGTCGGAATATACGATCCATTCTAATTCATTCGTATGATCCATTCTAATTTTTTTGCACGAATATACGATCCATTCTAATTTATTCACAAGAATGTATCCATTCTAATTCATTCGCACGATCCATTCTAATTCAGTCATATGTCATACGATCCATTCTAATTCGTTCGTACGATCCATTCTAATTCATTCGTCCGATCCATTCTAATTCATTCGCACGAATGTATCAATTCTAATTCATTCGCACGAACCATTCTAATTCATTCATACAATCCATTCTAATTCATTCGCACGAATGTAACCATTCTAATTCATTCGTACGATCCATTCTAATTCATTCGTCTGATCCATTCTTATTGATTCGCACGATCCAGCCTAATTGATTTGCACGATCCATTCAAATTCATTCGCACGAATGTATCCATTCTAATTCATTCGTATGATCCATTCTAATTGTTAGGATTGATGTGTTCTAAGCTTGTAAAACTTTATGTTTTGGTCTAATAAAGATTGATAGTTATTAATATATGAGATGCATATAGGTGCGTAACATAGTTACGTGTTCTTTTGAGAACAGAGAGCCATGGTTATATGGTAGTCCACTGAGTTGAAGACTGAGTGGATTGGTCCCATATAACCTAAATAAGTTCGCAGCTATGATCAGGTTGGTCGCCTCATCATGTTAAACTGTTGGCGATGACAGTTCATGGGATGTCTTCACCATGGTCATCACCAGGCACAGTGTCTGTGGCTGAACGGAACTAACACGGTGTACAGATCAGTGAGCAGACACTGGTACACTAAGCCGTGTTTCTGCTTAGGGTAAAACGGTCCTAAACCTTGAGGAACCACGACTGATGGACTAACCAGTTGCGTGGTGCTTTGGCGCACCAATGTGTGAGGGTCCATATGCAGTGATCCAAAACCACGATGTACTGGGTTACCCGGCTGGCGTTGCATTAGCGTGTCACTCCTGCAGGCCATCCACACCCCTGATGGGAGGTGCGTTCCTTGGTGTGACTTACACTGTACCAAACCCAGGCCTGGTGGTCATCAGTTTGACTGTTGACCGGGTTCGATTACTCGACGGGGTAATCAGAGGTACGATGTATAGGTCAACCTGGAAGGAACCAAGTCATATGATCATTCGAGTCTGACGGTAGTCTTCACCGCTCGAAGTGAATCATGGCATCAAGTGGAGGGACAGCGGGTTTACTAGTACTAAGCGGAGAGCAGGGGTATGATGGAGAACATAGTAAGTCTTGGTGAATTGGAGTGCAGCCTGCGTCGCACTCTGGGTGGCTACGCAGGTTAACTCAAGCTCAGAGGATCGATGGTACACTCGGGTAGTGTGTCGATCGAGCTTGAGTTGGAAGCCATAAACCCCGGTCCCTGATGGTTCCACCTTATCAACATTATGTACGGTTCTTGAACCGTCTCCTCGGAACACCATAAGCATGAGGAAGAAAGAAGTATACGCTCCGTGTGTGCTTGGCACTAGAGCACGGTAGATGCGTAACTACATACGAGTACTAAGGGTTGAGCCCGAGACTAGTGCAGAGTCGTATGTAGTAATCCCTAGCCATAAGTGAACTTCGCTGCATAGGTGCGATGCACCGGGGTATGTTGCGAGTTGACTAGTTGACTTTGCTAGAGGCACCCTCCGATGGCCTCAGTTAATAGTAAGTAACTAGTAGATATCACTTAAGTAATGGCCGCTAGGTATCGCACGCTAGAAATGGTCAAAATGAGGCGTCGGGGCGTTTTGGTAAAAACCTCACTCTGCCGGACCTCACTGTTGGCCGACCCTAGTGGTGGGACACCTCACTATGGCCGGCCCTATGATGTAGGGATAAGAATCCCTCATCTATAGGGCCGGCCATATAGATAGGGATGGGGCGATAAATCGGTTAAAATCGAGCCCTAAAAAGTGGGAAAACGGATAAATACGCGGAGAGATAAAAGGGAGATAATGGAGAGATAATGAGAGGGGGTTAATATCCCCTTGGATCCTTATCCAAGGAGTGTTGGCCGGCCCTATAAAGGCACCTATGGGCGCCGGCCCCATGCACTAGTGAAACCGAACCCCCCTCTCTCTCATCTCTCTAGTTCTCTCCCTAATCTCTCTCCGTTTCCCGCTTGCTACTTCGTCTTCCTCGCGTGGAGTTCTGAAGAAGGAGAAGGGTCGTTCTTCGGAGGCACTCAGAGATCCGAGAGCGACGTTCCGTGCATCGTGTGAGATCGGGTGAACAAGAAGGTAACATCTCCATTCGTACCGTCGGCATCTTCGCGAACGATCTTCCGTCTCCATCGACAAAGAAGACAATCCTCCGCGGTTAAAAGATCCGTACGAAAGGTATGTGTAATCTAACATGTAGATCTAGCGAGCATTATGATTTGCATCCATGCTAGTTAATCATTACGCTAGATTGCCGTTAGGGGTTTTCGATTCTCGTGCATACACATGCACACATATGTAGATTAGTTTCTGTGAAAAATTAAATCGTGTAACGTGCACCATGAACGGTCTTTCGACCACCAAATCGCTTCCGCTGCGAGCCTCTGACCCGGATTAACATCCAACAATTAGTATCAGAGCCGCATTAGTGGTGTGCGTTTCACGTTTTTTCATGAAACGAACATGTGGGCGCATGATGAATGCCTGAGATCATCGGGGTTCATACGCTTAGATCATGCATATATATAGATTGTGCTTGTTCTATTAATCATTCTTGCAGGGCGCCGCTATAAAAAATCTAGATCTATGCTTTGTGCTTGCTACCGGGGGTCGGACTCCGAGTTAGCAATTGTCTGGATTTGCTTTCTGTGTGTGGATATGTAATTGAGCCATAGATTGGGCGAGCGATGGGGTTTGTCCATCCTCGGTTTCCCATGGCCTTTTTTCTAGGTGTGTTTTCTTTTCTTTCTAGGAAATTGTGTACGACCGAGCACTTGCTCGTAGCGTACTAGACTTTTTCAGTTACAGATCGAGAAGAAAGACGTGCCAAAGAAATCCACCATCGGGAGCGGAAGCGGAACCCTGGAGGATGAAGACGATCCGGCAAAGTGTTCGCAAGCGCGACGGAGGAGCCGGACCGAGGAACCTTGCGAAGAAAGCTAGAGGCCTGCGCTGTGCTAATTAGGTTCAGGGGTCGGACCCTGAACTTAATTCAGTTTTTATGGTTGCTTTCTTTAATTAGTTCTTTATGCTTCATATCGAACCCCGATGAGATAATATGATTATCAGTTTTCAGAGGGATGCCTTTCCCCTCCGGTCCAAGCGACTGTTTGAGGTTAGGATCCCGCTAGATGACGCCTATTATTTAGTTGACTTTTGATGTTAGTGGGATCCCATCACATATGGTTATGCCACCATTAGGAGAGCACCCGACTAGTCGGGTGTGCCTATTTGGCCAGCATCGAAATCAAAGATGAGATGGAGATCCATTGAACATCAATTATCAAATCTATAAGCGAGGCGCCATGACTAGTGGGAGTCCTTTCCAGTGAGTCTGACTCTAGGATTAGCTCCAGAGCATTAGCGTGATAACCAATTTTGCAAAGCATCGATACTCTTGGAATATGTAATGTGACCCTTGAATGGAGAAATCCACTTGAGGCAGGGACTATGATATTCCGAGAGTGATTAATGCTAGGCGAAGGGTTTGAACGCTAGTGGGAGCATGGTGTGACCAGGGTCTAGTATTTAGGAGGTCGCTACCTTTGCATTTGCATAAATTCATACTCGCAAAATAACCCTCAGAATTATAAGGGATGCAAGAGAGGACTTTTAAAAGATCCTCTGGCCTCCACGGCCAGTCATTTTGTGTTTGGGTGGGGATGCATAACTTCACACCCCCTAGGGTGGGAGCTGTGTGTTTCCATGCCAAATTACTTAATGACCTCCCTGTGGATATGGCGATTACGGGGCCAGGAGAGAAGGGCTTTTCATCCCACCCTAGTGGGGGCCGCATGAACTCCCGTGTCGTAATTACTTAGGCTCGTGGGTAAGCATCCTAAGTACACGTGAGGTATTCGTTGCGAAGACAACGGTGATCACGTGGTACTGGCCGAAAGATAACCATGGTCCATCACAGCCCTTAGTTGGCAGATTTGGATAGGGTCAAGGAAAAGGCCCGTGTGAGCGGATTGACGCTGTATGATGCCCCCTAGGGCAGGTACAGTCGATTCCGAGATCTTACATACATGGTTAATTAATCCATGGTAATGACTTCGCTTGAGGGTAGCGTCGACATATGGATATAATTAGCTTGTTTTAAAAATCTATAAAATAAGTTTTTATGCATACTCATTATTCAATCTTTATTTTCAGATGACTAAGTTAGACCCCCTGTCCGCTATCCTAAATGACCACAAACTTACCGGTCCCAACTATGAGGACTGGAAGCGCAACCTGTACCTGGTCCTAAGGATTGGTAAACATATGTCAGCCCTTAATGACCCTGAGCCAGATTTGCCAGGACCCAATGCCACAGAGGCACAGTTAAAGGCATTCACTGACTGGAAGGAATCCAATGAGACATGTAAATGCTATATAATAGCATCCTTGCAAACAACTCTGCAGAAGTCAGTCGAGGAGATGCCCGACGCTTCTGACATGATGTTGTATTTGAAGGAGATGTTTGAAGGTCACAATCGTGTTACGCGATACCTTACCATCAAGAAACTCGTCGGCACTAAGATGTCCAATGGGACGCTGGTTCGGGAACACATGATGAAAATGTTTGGGTTCCAGAACGAACTAGCTACCATGGACATTGTGCTAGAAGGCGAGGTGATGACAGACATCTTCCTATCGTCACTGTCTGGAGCCTTTGAAGGCTTTGTCACCAACTTTAATTTGAACAAGTTGGCTATGACAAATGCAGAGCTTCTGGGAGCTCTCCAGGCAGCTGAGGATGGCTTCAAGCAGAAGGGCGAAGCACTTCACGTGCAACGCAGATCCTTCAAGAAGCCTGGTAAACCTCAGGGCAAGAAACATAAAAGGAAACCTAAGTCATTGCCTGTGCAGGACTCTGCTGGAGCCTCTGGGTCTGGAGAATCAAAGAAACCGGGCACGAAGTGCTTCCGGTGTGGCCAGAAGGGTCATTGGAAGAAGGACTGCAAGAAGCCTCAGAATGCTGGTGAAGGTAATCTACAACTCTTAGTTGTTGAATCATTTCTTTCAAGTAATAGTACTTTTGCTAGTTGGATTGTGGATTCTGGATCCACTAACCATGCCTGTAACTCTCTTCAGGGGTTTCGGGAAAGCAGAAGATTGCTTGATGGAGAAGTGACCCTGAGCATGGGAACTGAGGCCGTGGCTGCTGCTGAAGCTATTGGAGATGTTAATCTTAGTTTTTCGAATAATAAGACTTTGACACTTAGAGATGTCTTTTATGTACCGTCCTTGCGACGTAACTTAATTTCTGTTTCTTCTTTAGTTAATGAAGGTTATTCAGTTTATTTTGATGCTTCTGGTGTGTCGTTTAAACTGAATGGAACTTTTATAATAAGAGGAATGGTTCAGAATCATCTCTATGTTGTAAGTCCTAAATTTGAAAAGGATAACATAATAACTTCAGCATTTAATGTTAATTCATCTAAGCGTAAGAATCCTTCGGAAAATTTAACCCACCTGTGGCACTTACGACTTGGTCATATTGCCTTAGATAGGATCCATAGAATGGTGAAGGCCGGGCTTCTGGAAACAGATCCTACGGAGATCCTTCCCACCTGTGAATCCTGGCTGGAAGGCAAAATGACCAAGAGGTCCTTTAAAGGCAAAGGAGTAAGAGCTACCGAGGTGTTAGAGTTAATCCATTCGGATGTATGTGGACCCATGAACGTCAAGGCGATAGGAGGCCATGAGTATTTCATCACATTCATTGATGATTACTCAAGATATGGTTATATTTACCTGATGCATCGGAAGTCGGAATCCTTTGACATGTTCAAAGAGTTCAGGGCTGAAGTAGAAAAGCAGACAGGTAAATATATAAAAACCCTTCGATCTGATCGAGGAGGTGAATACCTATCTGACGAGTTCCTAGGGTATTTGGTGGAGCATGGGATAAAATCCCAGTTAACTGCTCCAGGTACCCCACAACAGAATGGAGTTTCCGAGAGAAGGAATCGAACCTTGTTGGACATGGTTCGTAGCATGATGAGTTACGCTAGTTTACCAATGACCTTTTGGGGATATGCCCTACAAACAGCAGTTTATATTCTGAATCACGTTCCGTCTAAGTCAGTGCCTCTGACCCCTAGAGAACTGTGGTCAAAGCGAAAGCCATTGATACAGCATTTCAGAATATGGGGATGCCCTGCACATGTGCGAAGGGATAAGAGGGAAAAGATGGAATCTAAAACCAGAATATGCTTATTTGTAGGGTATTCCAAGGAGACCAAAGGTGGTCTATTTTATGATCCTGAGGAAAAGAAAGTGATCGTTTCTACGAACGCCTATTTCCTAGAACAGGATTATATTGTGGACCACAAACCTACTAGTAAGGTAGTTCTGGATGAACTGCTGGGTACTAGTTCAGATAGCGCATCCAAAAGCATAGTGGGAGCTGACATTACAGATAATAATATACCAGATACTGTAGAACCTGTTAATCCTGTAACACCACCACCTCGTCGCAGTGGGAGAAACATCAGAGCTCCTGACAGATACTATGGAGAAACCTTATTGGTTGATCCAGAGGGTCAGGAGGATGACCCACTGAGCTACGATGAGGCAGTGGGAGCTTCTGACAGCTCTGACTGGCAAAAGGCTATGGAGGCAGAAATTGAATCAATGTCCCATAACACAGTCTGGACTCTTGTTACACCATCATCCAATATTAAACCTATTGGGTGTAAGTGGGTGTATAAGAAGAAGAGAGGATCTGATGGTACAATAGAGACTTATAAAGCTAGATTAGTTGCCAAGGGTTATACCCAGAGAGAAGGGATCGACTTTGACGAAACCTTCTCGCCAGTAGCTATGATAAAGTCTATTCGGATCCTCCTATCCATTGCAGCCCATTATGACTGGGAGATCTGGCAAATGGATGTCAAGACAGCATTCCTTAATGGAAATTTGGAAGAAGACATTTATATGATTCAGCCACCAGGCTTTGAGTCAGAGGGTCAGGAACATCTAGTTTGCAAGTTGCAGAAGTCCATTTATGGACTAAAGCAAGCATCTAGAAGTTGGAACATCCGTTTTGATCAGGCAATCCAGTCATATGGATTTAATCAAAACGAGGTTGAACCATGTGTATACAAGAGGACTGATAAGACCACAGTAGTATATTTAATACTTTACGTAGACGATATTCTGCTCATTGGAAATGATGTAGGAACATTGTCAACGGTAAAGGTCTGGTTGTCAACACAGTTCGATATGAAAGACCTAGGTGAAGCGAGTTATGTTTTGGGGATCAAGGTAACACGTGATCGCCAGAACAGGATTCTCTCGCTGTCACAGGCTGTGTATATAGATAAGGTTATGGCTAGATTTGACATGCAAAACTCCAAGAAGGGTTTTGTGCCATTTAGACATGGCATAAAACTGTCTAAGGATCAATGTCCTAAGACACCTGAGGAGAGAGCAGAAATGCAGAAGATACCTTATGCTTTGGCATTAGGTAGTCTAATGTATGCTATGCATTGTACAAGGCTTGATATCTGTTTCGCAGTAGGAATGATGGGTCGGTTTCAGTCGAATCCGGGTCCAGATCACTGGACAGCTGTGAAGTGTATACTCAAGTACCTGTTGGAATCTAATCCAGGTCAGAGGCTCACAGCGGAAACGATTTTGGCGGTCGAAAGACCGTTCATGGTGCACGTTACACTATTTAAATTTTCATAGAAACTAATCTACATATGTGTGCATGTGTATGCACGAGAATCGAAAACCCCTAACGGCAATCTAGCGTAATGATTAACTAGCATGGATGCAAATCATAATGCTCGCTAGATCTACATGTTAGATTACACATACCTTTCGTACGGATCTTTTAACCGCAGAGGATTGTCTTCTTTGTCGATGGAGACGGAAGATCGTTCGCGAAGATGCCGACGGTACGAATGGAGATGTTACCTTCTTGTTCACCCGATCTCACACGATGCACGGAACATCGCTCTCGGATCTCTGAGTGCCTCTGAAGAACGACCCTTCTCCTTCTTCAGAACTCCATGCGAGGAAGACGAAGTAGCAAGCGGGAAACGGAGAGAGATTAGGGAGAGAACTAGAGAGATGAGAGAGAGGGGGGTTCGGTTTCACTAGTGCATGGGGCCGACGCCCATAGGTGCCTTTATAGGGCCGGCCAACACCCCTTGGATAAGGATCCAAGCGGATATTAACCCCCTCTCATTATCTCTCCATTATCTCCCTTTTATCTCTCCGCGTATTTATCCGTTTTCCCACTTTTTAGGGCTCGATTTTAACCGATTTATCGCCCCATCCCTATCTATATGGTCGGCCCTATAGATGAGGGATTCTCATCCCTACATCATAGGGTCGGCCCTGGTGAGGTGTCCCACCACTAGGATCGGCCAACAGTGAGGTCCGGCAGAGTGAGGTTTTTACCAAAACGCCCCGACGCCTCATTTTGACCATTTCTAGCGTGCGATACCTAGCGGCCATTACTTAAGTGATATCTACTAGTTACTTACTATTAACTGAGGCCACCGGAGGGTGCCTCTAGCAAAGTCAACTAGTCAACTCGCAACATACCCCAGTGCATCGCACCTATGCAGCGAAGTTCACTTATGGCTAGGGATTACTACATACGACTCTGCACTAGTCTCGGGCTCAACCCTTAGTACTCGTATGTAGTTACGCATCTACCGTGCTCTAGTGCCAAGCACACACGGAGCGTATACTTCTTTCTTCCTCATGCTTATGGTGTTCTGAGGAGACGGTTCAAGAACCGTACATAATGTTGATAAGGTGGAACCATCAGGGACCGGGGTTCATGGCTTCCAACTCAAGCTCGATCGACACACTACCCGAGTGTACCATCGATCCTCTGAGCTCGAGTTAACCTGCGTAGCAACCCAGAGTGCGACGCAGGCTGCACTCCAATTCACCCAGACTTACTATGTTCTCCATCATACCCCTGCTCTCCGCTTAGTAGTGGTAAACCCGCTGTCCCTCCACTTGATGCCATGATTCACTTCGAGCGGTGAAGACTACCGTCAGACTCGAACGATCATATGACTTGGTTCCTTCCAGGTTGACCTATACATCGTACCTCTGATTACCCCGTCGAGTAATCGAACCCGGTCAACAGTCAAACTGATGACCACCAGGCCTGGGTTTAGTACAGTGTAAGTCACACCAAGGAACGCACCTCCCATCAGGGGTGTGGATGGCCTGTAGGAGTGACACGCTAATGCAACGCCAGCCGGGTAACCCAGTACACCGTGGTTTTGGATCACTGCATATGGACCCTCACACATTGGTGCGCCAAAGCACCACGCAACTGGTTAGTCCATCAGTCGTGGTTCCTCAGGGTTTAGGACCGTTTTACCCTAAGCAGAAACACGGCTTAGTGTACCAGTGTCTGCTCACTGATCTGTACACCGTGTTAGTTCCGTTCAGCCACAGACACTGTGCCTGGTGATGACCATGGTGAAGACATCCCATGAACTGTCATCGCCAACAGCTTAACATGATGAGGCGACCAACCTGATCATAGCTGCGAACTTATTTAGGTTATATGGGACCAATCCACTCAGTCTTCAACTCAGTGGACTACCATATAACCATGGCTCTCTGTTCTCAAAAGAACACGTAACTATGTTACGCACCTATATGCATCTCATATATTAATAACTATCAATCTTTATTAGACCAAAACATAAAGTTTTACAAGCTTAGAACACATCAATCCTAACAATCTCCCACTTGGTCTAGCGAAGCAAAACGGTTTTGACTCCCATCGCGTCCACATGTCGCTCGAATGCCTTGGTAGGTATTGCCTTTGTGAAAGGATCAGCAACATTATCTGTAGATGCAATCTGCGTCACCGCTACTCGCCCTTGCTTTTGAAACTGCCGAATCAAGTGGAACTTGCGCTCGATGTGCTTCCCCTTTTGGTGATGTCTTGGCTCCTT
Source organism: Chamaelirium japonicum (assembly GCA_947650365.1). NCBI lineage: Eukaryota > Viridiplantae > Streptophyta > Magnoliopsida > Liliales > Melanthiaceae > Chamaelirium > Chamaelirium japonicum. The sequence goes on from OX393552.1 coordinate 34,832,167, forward strand.
GGCTTGTGCTACCGCCCCACTATTGTCGCAGTAAAGCACAATAGGTAACTGGGCCTCTGGTACACATCCCAAATCCGTAAGGAATTTCTTGAGCCATACCGCCTCTTTGGCTGCCTCGCACGCTGCAACGTACTCAGCCTCTGTGGTAGAGTCTGCGATGCATTTCTGCTTCACACTCTGCCAACTAACCGCTCCTCCTCCTAGCATAAACACAAAACCTGATGTCGACTTTCTGGATTCCAAATCTGACATAAAGTCAGAATCTGTATATCCAATCGGCGTCAGTTCTTGTCCAGTGTATACCAACTCATAGTCCCTTGTTCTACGAAGGTACTTGAGTATACACTTCACAGCTGTCCAGTGATCTGGACCCGGATTCGACTGAAACCGACCCATCATGCCTACTGCGAAACAGATATCTGGCCTTGTACAATGCATAGTATACATTAGACTACCCAATGCCGAGGCATAAGGTATCTTCTGCATTTCTGCTCTCTCCTCAGGTGTCTTAGGACATTGATCCTTAGACAGTTTTATGCCATGTCTAAATGGCACAAAACCCTTCTTGGAGTTTTGCATGTCAAATCTAGCCATAACCTTATCTATATACGCAGCCTGTGACAGCGAGAGAATCCTGTTCTGGCGATCACGTGTTACCTTGATCCCCAAAACATAGCTCGCTTCACCTAGGTCTTTCATATCGAACTGTGTTGACAACCAGACCTTTACCGTTGATAATGTTCCTACATCATTTCCAATGAGCAGAATATCATCTATGTAAAGTATCAAATATACTACTGTGGTCTTATCAGTCCTCTTGTATACACATGGTACATCCTCGTTTTGAGTAAATCCATATGACTGGATTGCCTGATCAAAACGGATGTTCCAACTTCTAGATGCTTGCTTTAGTCCATAAATGGACTTCTGCAACTTGCAAACTAGATGTTCCTGACCCTCTGACTCAAAGCCTGGTGGCTGAATCATATAAATGTCTTCTTCCAAATTTCCATTAAGGAATGCTGTCTTGACATCCATTTGCCAGATCTCCCAGTCATAATGGGCTGCAATGGATAGGAGGATCCGAATAGACTTTATCATAGCTACCGGCGAGAAGGTTTCGTCAAAGTCGATCCCTTCTCTCTGGGTGTAACCCTTGGCAACTAATCTAGCTTTATAAGTCTCTATTGTACCATCGAATCCTCTCTTCTTCTTATACACCCACTTACACCCAATAGGTTTAATATTGGATGATGGTGTAACAAGAGTCCAGACTGCGTTATGGGACATTGATTCAATTTCTACCTCCATAGCCTTTTGCCAGTCAGAGCTGTCAGAAGCTCCCACTGCCTCATCGTAGCTCAGTGGGTCATCCTCCTGACCCTTTGGATCAACCAATAAGGTTTCTCCATAGTATCTGTCAGGAGCTCTGATGTTTCTCCCACTGCGACGAGGTGGTGGTGGTGTTACAGGATTAACAGGTTCTACAGTATCTGGTATATTATTATCTGTAATGTCAGCTCCCACTATGCTTTTGGATGCGCTATCTGAACTAGTACCCAGCAGTTCATCCAGAACTACCTTACTAGTAGGTTTGTGGTCCACAATATAATCCTGTTCTAGGAAATAGGCGTTCGTAGAAACGATCACTTTCTTTTCCTCAGGATCATAAAATAGACCACCTTTGGTCTCCTTGGAATACCCTACAAATAAGCATACTCTGGTTTTAGATTCCATCTTTTCCCTCTTATCCCTTCGCACATGTGCAGGGCATCCCCATATTCTGAAATGCTGTATCAATGGCTTTCGCTTTGACCACAGTTCTCTAGGGGTCAGAGGCACTGACTTAGACGGAACGTGATTCAGAATATAAACTGCTGTTTGTAGGGCATATCCCCAAAAGGTCATTGGTAAACTGGCGTAACTCATCATGCTACGAACCATGTCCAACAAGGTTCGATTCCTTCTCTCGGAAACTCCATTCTGTTGTGGGGTACCTGGAGCAGTTAACTGGGATTTTATCCCATGCTCCACTAAATACCCTAGGAACTCGTCAGATAGGTATTCACCTCCTCGATCTGATCGAAGGGTTTTTATATATTTACCTGTCTGCTTTTCTACTTCAGCCCTGAACTCTTTGAACATGTCAAAGGATTCCGACTTCCGATGCATCAGGTAAATGTAACCATATCTTGAGTAATCATCAATGAATGTGATGAAATACTCATGGCCTCCTATCGTCTTGACGTTCATGGGTCCACACACATCCGAATGGATTAACTCTAACACCTCAGTAGCTCTTACTCCTTTGCCTTTAAAGGACCTCTTGGTCATCTTGCCTTCCAGGCAGGATTCACAGGTGGGAAGGATCTCCGTAGGATCTGTTTCCAGAAGCCCGGCCTTCACCATTCTATGGATCCTATCTAAGGCAATATGCCCAAGTCGTAAGTGCCACAGGTGGGTTAAATTTTCCGAAGGATTCTTACGCTTAGATGAATTAACATTAAATGCTGAAGTTATTATGTTATCCTTTTCAAATTTAGGACTTACAACATAGAGATGATTCTGAACCATTCCTCTTATTATAAAAGTTCCATTCAGTTTAAACGACACACCAGAAGCATCAAAATAAACTGAATAACCTTCATTAACTAAAGAAGAAACAGAAATTAAGTTACGTCGCAAGGACGGTACATAAAAGACATCTCTAAGTGTCAAAGTCTTATTATTCGAAAAACTAAAATTAACATCTCCAATAGCTTCAGCAGCAGCCACGGCCTCAGTTCCCATGCTCAGGGTCACTTCTCCATCAAGCAATCTTCTGCTTTCCCGAAACCCCTGAAGAGAGTTACAGGCATGGTTAGTGGATCCAGAATCCACAATCCAACTAGCAAAAGTACTATTACTTGAAAGAAATGATTCAACAACTAAGAGTTGTAGATTACCTTCACCAGCATTCTGAGGCTTCTTGCAGTCCTTCTTCCAATGACCCTTCTGGCCACACCGGAAGCACTTCGTGCCCGGTTTCTTTGATTCTCCAGACCCAGAGGCTCCAGCAGAGTCCTGCACAGGCAATGACTTAGGTTTCCTTTTATGTTTCTTGCCCTGAGGTTTACCAGGCTTCTTGAAGGATCTGCGTTGCACGTGAAGTGCTTCGCCCTTCTGCTTGAAGCCATCCTCAGCTGCTTGGAGAGCTCCCAGAAGCTCTGCATTTGTCATAGCCAACTTGTTCAAATTAAAGTTGGTGATAAAGCCTTCAAAGGCTCCAGACAGTGACGAGAGGAAGATGTCTGTCATCACCTCGCCTTCTAGCACAATGTCCATGGTAGCTAGTTCGTTCTGGAACCCGAACATTTTCATCATGTGTTCCCGAACCAGCGTCCCATTGGACATCTTAGTGCCGACGAGTTTCTTGATGGTAAGGTATCGCGTAACGCGATTGTGACCTTCAAACATCTCCTTCAAATACAATATAATGTCAGAAGCGTCGGGCATCTCCTCGACTTGCTTCTGCAGAGTTGTTTGCAAGGATGCTATTATATAGCATTTACATATCTAATTGGATTCCTTCCAGTCAGTGAATGCCTTTAACTGTGCCTCTGTGGCATTGGGTCCTGGCAAATCTGGCTCAGGGTCATTAAGGGCTGACATATGTTTACCAATCCTTAGGACCAGGTACAGGTTGCGCTTCCAGTCCTCATAGTTGGGACCGGTAAGTTTGTGGTCATTTAGGATAGCGGACAGGGGGTCTAACTTAGTCATCTGAAAATAAAGATTGAATAATGAGTATGCATAAAAACTTATTTTATGGATTTTTAAAACAAGCTAATTATATCCATATGTCGACGCTACCCTCAAGCGAAGTCATTACCATGGATTAATTAACCATGTATGTAAGATCTCGGAATCGACTGTACCTGCCCTAGGGGGCATCATACAGCGTCAATCCGCTCACACAGGCCTTTTCCTTGACCCTATCCAAATCTGCCAACTAAGGGCTGTGATGGACCATGGTTATCTTTCGGCCAGTACCACGTGATCACCGTTGTCTTTGCAACGAATACCTCACGTGTACTTAGGATGCTTACCCACGAGCCTAAGTAATTACGACACGGGAGTTCATGCGGCCCCCACTAGGGTGGGATGAAAAGCCCTTCTCTCCTGGCCCCGTAATCGCCATATCCACAGGGAGGTCATTAAGTAATTTGGCATGGAAACACACAGCTCCCACCCTAGGGGGTGTGAAGTTATGCATCCCCACCCAAACACAAAATGACTGGCCGTGGAGGCCAGAGGATCTTTTAAAAGTCCTCTCTTGCATCCCTTATAATTCTGAGGGTTATTTTGCGAGTATGAATTTATGCAAATGCAAAGGTAGCGACCTCCTAAATACTAGACCCTGGTCACACCATGCTCCCACTAGCGTTCAAACCCTTCGCCTAGCATTAATCACTCTCGGAATATCATAGTCCCTGCCTCAAGTGGATTTCTCCATTCAAGGGTCACATTACATATTCCAAGAGTATCGATGCTTTGCAAAATTGGTTATCACGCTAATGCTCTGGAGCTAATCCTAGAGTCAGACTCACTGGAAAGGACTCCCACTAGTCATGGCGCCTCGCTTATAGATTTGACAATTGATGTTCAATGGATCTCCATCTCATCTTTGATTTCGATGCTGGCCAAATAGGCACACCCGACTAGTCGGGTGCTCTCCTAATGGTGGCATAACCATATGTGATGGGATCCCACTAACATCAAAAATCAACTAAATAATAGGCGTCATCTAGCGGGATCCTAACCTCAAACAGTCGCTTGGACCGGAGGGGAAAGGCATCCCTCTGAAAACTGATAATCATATTATCTCATCGGGGTTCGATATGAAGCATAAAGAACTAATTAAAGAAAGCAACCATAAAAACTGAATTAAGTTCAGGGTCCGACCCCTGAACCTAATTAGCACAGCGTAGGCCTCTAGCTTTCTTCGCAAGGTTCCTCGGTCCGGCTCCTCCGTCGCGCTTGCGAACACTTTGCCGGATCGTCTTCATCCTCCAGGGTTCCGCTTCCGCTCCCGATGGTGGATTTCTTTGGCACGTCTCTCTTCTCGATCTGTAACTGAAAAAGTCTAGTACGCTACGAGCAAGTGCTCGGTCGTACACAATTTCCTAGAAAGAAAAAAAAACACACCTAGAAAAAAGGCCATGGGAAACCGAGGATGGACAAACCCCATCGCTCGCCCAATCTATGGCTCAATTACATATCCACACACAGAAAGCAAATCCAGACAATTGCTAACTCGGGGTCCGACCCCCGGTAGCAAGCACAAAGCATAGATCTAGATTTTTTATAGCGGCGCCCTGCAAGAATGATTAATAGAACAAGCACAATCTATATATATGCATGATCTAAGCGTATGAACCCCGATGATCTCACGCATTCATCATGCGCCCACATGTTCGTTTCATGAAAAAACGTGAAACGCACACCACTAATGCGGCTCTGATACCAATTGTTGGAATCTAATCCGGGTCAGAGGCTCGCAGCGGAAACGATTTTGGCGGTCGAAAGACCGTTCATGGTGCACGTTACACTATTTAAATTTTCATAGAAACTAATCTACATATGTGTGCATGTGTATGCACGAGAATCGAAAACCCCTAACGGCAATCTAGCGTAATGATTAACTAGCATGGATGCAAATCATAATGCTCGCTAGATCTACATGTTAGATTACACATACCTTTCGTACGGATCTTTTAACCGCGGAGGATTGTCTTCTTTGTCGATGGAGACGGAAGATCGTTCGCGAAGATGCCGACGGTACGAATGGAGATGTTACCTTCTTGTTCACCCGATCTCACACGATGCACGGAACGTCGCTCTCGGATCTCTGAGTGCCTCCGAAGAACGACCCTTCTCCTTTTTCAGAACTCCATGCGAGGAAGACGAAGTAGCAAGCGGGAAACGGAGAGAGATTAGGGAGAGAACTAGAGAGATGAGAGAGAGGGGGGTTCGGTTTCACTAGTGCATGGGGCCGGCGCCCATAGGTGCCTTTATAGGGCCGGCCAACACCCTTGGATAAGGATCCAAGGGGATATTAACCCCCTCTCATTATCTCTCCATTATCTCCCTTTTATCTCTCCGCGTATTTATCCGTTTTCCCACTTTTTAGGGCTCGATTTTAACCGATTTATCGCCCCATCCCTATCTATATGGCCGGCCCTATAGATGAGGGATTCTCATCCCTACATCATAGGGTCGGCCCTGGTGAGGTGTCCCACCACTAGGATCGGCCAACAGTGAGGTCCGGCAGAGTGAGGTTTTTACCAAAACGCCCCGATGCCTCATTTTGACCATTTCTAGCGTGCGATACCTAGCGGCCATTACTTAAGTGATATCTACTAGTTACTTACTATTAACTGAGGCCACCGGAGGGTGCCTCTAGCAAAGTCAACTAGTCAACTCGCAACATACCCCAGTGCATCGCACCTATGCAGCGAAGTTCACTTATGGCTAGGGATTACTACATACGACTCTGCACTAGTCTCGGGCTCAACCCTTAGTACTCGTATGTAGTTACGCATCTACCGTGCTCTAGTGCCAAGCACACACGGAGCGTATACTTCTTTCTTCCTCATGCTTATGGTGTTCCGAGGAGACGGTTCAAGAACCGTACATAATGTTGATAAGGTGGAACCATCAGGGACCGGGGTTCATGGCTTCCAACTCAAGCTCGATCGACACACTACCCGAGTGTACCATCGATCCTCTGAGCTCGAGTTAACCTGCGTAGCCACCCAGAGTGCGACGCAGGCTGCACTCCAATTCACCCAGACTTACTATGTTCTCCATCATACCCCTGCTCTCCGCTTAGTAGTGGTAAACCCGCTGTCCCTCCACTTGATGCCATGATTCACTTCGAGCGGTGAAGACTACCGTCAGACTCGAATGATCATATGACTTGGTTCCTTCCAGGTTGACCTATACATCGTACCTCTGATTACCCCATCGAGTAATCGAACCCGGTCAACAGTCAAACTGATGACCACCAGGCCTGGGTTTAGTACAGTGTAATTCACACCAAGGAACGCACCTCCCATCAGGGGTGTGGATGGCCTGCAGGAGTGACACGCTAATGCAACGCCAGCCGGGTAACCCAGTACACCGTGGTTTTGGATCACTGCATATGGACCCTCACACATTGGTGCGCCAAAGCACCACGCAACTGGTTAATCCATCAGTCGTGGTTTCTCAGGGTTTAGGACCGTTTTACCCTAAGCAGAAACACGGCTTAGTGTACCAGTGTCTGCTCACTGATCTGTACACCGTGTTAGTTCCGTTCAGCCACAGACACTGTGCCTGGTGATGACCATGGTGAAGACATCCTATGAACTGTCATCGCCAACAGCTTAACATGATGAGGCGACCAACCTGATCATAGCTGCGAACTTATTTAGGTTATATGGGACCAATCCACTCAGTCTTTAACTCAGTGGACTACCATATAACCATGGCTCTCTGTTCTCAAAAGAACACGTAACTATGTTACGCACCTATATGCATCTCATATATTAATAACTATCAATCTTTATTAGACCAAAACATAAAGTTTTACAAGCTTAGAACACATCAATCCTAACAGTACCTTCGTAGAACAAGGGACTATGAGTTGGTTTACACTGGACAAGAACTGACGCCGATTGGATATACAGATTCTGACTTTATGTCAGATTTAGAATCCAGAAAGTTGACATCAGGTTTTGTGTTTGTGCTAGGAGGAGGAGCGGTTAGTTGGCAGAGTGTGAAGCAGAAATGCATCGCAGACTCTACCACAGAGGCTGAGTACGTTGCAGCGTGTGAGACAGCCAAAGAGGCGGTATGGCTCAAGAAATTCCTTACGGATTTGGGATGTGTACCAGAGGCCCAGTTACCTATTGTGCTTTACTGCGACAATAGTGGGGCGGTAGCACAAGCTAAGGAGCCAAGACATCACCAAAAGGGGAAGCACATCGAGCGCAAGTTCCACTTGATTCGGCAGTTTCAAAAGCAAGGGCGAGTAGCGGTGACGCAGATTGCATCTACAGATAATATTGCTGATCCTTTCACAAAGGCAATACCTACCAAGGCATTCGAGCGACATGTGGACGCGATGGGAGTCAAAACCGTTTTGCTTCGCTAGACCAAGTGGGAGATTGTTAGGGTTGATGTGTTCTAAGCTTGTAAAACTTTATGTTTTGGTCTAATAAAGATTGATAGTTATTAATATATGAGATGCATATAGGTGCGTAACATAGTTACGTGTTCTTTTGAGAACAGAGAGCCATGGTTATATGGTAGTCCATTGAGTTGAAGACTGAGTGGATTGGTCCCATATAACCTAAATAAGTTCGCAGCTATGATCAGGTTGGTCGCCTCATCATGTTAAGCTGTTGGCGATGACAGTTCATGGGATGTCTTCACCATGGTCATCACCAGGCACAGTGTCTGTGGCTGAACGGAACTAACACGGTGTACAGATCAGTGAGCAGACACTGGTACACTAAGCCGTGTTTCTGCTTAGGGTAAAACGGTCCTAAACCCTGAGGAACCATGACTGATGGACTAACCAGTTGCGTGGTGCTTTGGCGCACCAATGTGTGAGGGTCCATATGCAGTGATCCAAAACCACGGTGTACTGGGTTACCCGGCTGGCGTTGCATTAGCGTGTCACTCCTGCAGGCCATCCACACCCCTGATGGGAGGTGCGTTCCTTGGTGTGACTTACACTGTACCAAACCCAGGCCTGGTGGTCATCAGTTTGACTGTTGACCGGGTTCGATTACTCGACGGGGTAATCAGAGGTACGATGTATAGGTCAACCTGGAAGGAACCAAGTCATATGATCATTCGAGTCTGACGGTAGTCTTCACCGCTCGAAGTGAATCATGGTATGTTGCGAGTTGACTAGTTGACTTTGCTAGAGGCACCCTCCGATGGCCTCAGTTAATAGTAAGTAACTAGTAGATATCACTTAAGTAATGGCCTCTAGGTATCGCACGCTAGAAATGGTCAAAATGAGGCGTCGGGGCGTTTTGGTAAAAACCTCACTCTGCCGGACCTCACTGTTGGCCGACCCTAGTGGTGGGACACCTCACTAGGGCCGGCCCTATGATGTAGGGATAAGAATCCCTCATCTATAGGGCCGGCCATATAGATAGGGATGGGGCGATAAATCGGTTAAAATCGAGCCCTAAAAAGTGGGAAAACGGATAAATACGCGGAGAGATAAAAGGGAGATAATGGAGAGATAATGAGAGGGGGCTAATATCCCCTTGGATCCTTATCCAAGGGGTGTTGGCCGGCCCTATAAAGGCACCTATGGGCGCCGGCCCCATGCACTAGTGAAACCGAACCCCCCTCTCTCTCATCTCTCTAGTTCTCTCCCTAATCTCTCTCCGTTTCCCGCTTGCTACTTCGTCTTCCTCGCGTGGAGTTCTGAAGAAGGAGAAGGGTCGTTCTTCGGAGGCACTCAGAGATCCGAGAGCGACGTTCCGTGCATCATGTGAGATCGGGTGAACAAGAAGGTAACATCTCCATTCGTACCGTCGGCATCTTCGCGAACGATCTTCCGTCTCCATCGACAAAGAAGACAATCCTCCGCGGTTAAAAGATCCGTACGAAAGGTATGTGTAATCTAACATGTAGATCTAGCGAGCATTATGATTTGCATCCATGCTAGTTAATCATTACGCTAGATTGCCGTTAGGGGTTTTCGATTCTCGTGCATACACATGCACACATATGTAGATTAGTTTCTGTGAAAAATTAAATCGTGTAACGTGCACCATGAACGGTCTTTCGACCACCAAATCGCTTCCGCAGCGAGCCTCTGAGCCGGATTAACATCCAACACTAATTCATTAATATGATCCATTCTAATTCATTCGTACGATCCATTCTAATTCATATGCACAAAGGTATCCATTCTAATTCATTCGTACGATCCATTCTAATTCATTCGTACGATCCGTTCTAATTCATTCCTATGATCCATTCTTATTCATTCGCACAAATGTAACCATTCTAATTCATTCGTACGATCCATTCTAATTCATTCCTACGATCCATTCTAATTCATTCCCACAAATGTATCCATTCTAATTCATTTGCACGAACCATTCTAATTCATTCCTATGATCCATTCTAATTCATTCGTACGATCCATTCTAATTCATTCGCTCGAATGTATCCATTCTAATTCATTCGTACGATCCATTCCAATTCATTCTCACGAATGTAACCTTTCTTATTCATTTGTATGATCCATTCTAATTCATTCGTACGATCCATTCTAATCCATTCGTACGATCTATTCTAATCCATTCGTACGATCCATTCTAATCCATTCGTACGATCCATTCTAATTCATTCGCCCGAATGTATCCATTCTAATTCATTCGTACGATCCATTCTAATCCATTCGTACGATCCATTCTAAACCATTCGTACGATCCATTCTAATTCATTCGCACGAATGTAACCATTCTAATTCATTCATACGATCCATTCTAATTCATTCACACAATCCATTCTAATTCATTCGTACGATCCATTCTAATTCATTCTCACGAATGTAACCTTTCTAATTCATTTGTATGATCCATTCTAATTCATTCGTACGATCCATTCTAATCCATTCGTACGATCCATTCTAATTCATTCGTACGATCCATTCTGATTCATTCGCACGATCCGTTCTAATTCATTCTGTACGATCGATTCTAATTCATTCGCACGATCCATTCTAATTCATTCGTACGATCCATTCTAATTCATTCGTATGATCCATTCTAATTTATTCGTTCAAATATATCCATTCTAATTCATTCGTACGATCCATTCTAATTCATTCACACGATCCATTCTAATTCATTCGTACGATCCATTCTAATTCATTCGTATGATCAATTCTAATTCATTCGCACGATCCATTCTAATTCATTCGTACGATCCATTCTAATTCATCCGTGCGATCCATTCTAATTCATTCGTACGATCCATTCTAATTCATTCGCACGAATGTATCCATTCTAATTCATTCGTTAGAATGGATACATTCGTGCGAATGAATTAGAATGGATCGTACGAATGAATTACAATGGATCGGACGAATGAATTAGAATGGATCGTATGAATGAATTAGAATGGTTACATTCGTGCGAATGAAATAGAATGGATCGTACGAATGGATTAGAATGGATTGTACGAATGGATTAGAATGGATCGTACGAATTAGAATGGATCGTACGAATGAATTAAAATGGATACATTCATACGACTGAATTAGAATGGATCGTGCGAATTAATTAGAATGGATCGTACGAATGAATTTGAATGGATACATTTGTGCGAATGAATCTGAATGGATTGTTTGAATGAATTACAATGGATCGTACGAATGGATTAGAGTGGATCGTACGAATGAATTAGAATGGATCATACAAATGAATTAGAAAGGTTACATTCGTGAGAATGAATTAGAATGGATCGTACGAATGAATTAGAATGGATCATGCGAATGAATTTGAATGGATCCTACGAATGAATTAGAATGGATCGAACGAATGAATTAGAATGGATACATTCGAGCGAATGAATTAGAATAGATCGTAGGAATGAATTAGAATGGATCATACGAATGAATTAGAATGGATCGTGCGAAAGAATTAGAATGGATTGTACGAATGAATTAGAATGGATACATTCGTGCGAATGAATTAGAATGGATCGTACGAATGAATTAGAATGAATCGTATGAATGAATTAGAATGGATCGTACGAATGAATAAGAATGGATACAATTGTACGAATAAATTAGAATGGATTGTACGAATGAATTAGAATGGATACATTCTTGCGAATAAATTAGAATGGATCGTATATTCGTGCAAATAAATTAGAATGGATCATACGAATGAATTAGAATGGATCGTGCGAATGAATTAGAATGAATCGTACGAATGCATTAGAATGGATCATACGAATGAATTAGAATGAATCGTACGATCCATTCTAATTCATTCGTCCGATCCAATCTAATTCATTCGCATGAATGTATCCATTCTAATTCATTCATACAATCCATTCTAATTCATTCACACGATCCATTCTAATTCATTTGTATAATCCATTCTAATTCATTCCTACGATCTATTCTAATTCATTCACTCGAATGTATCCATTCTGATTCATTCGTACAATCCATTCTAATTCATTCGTACGATCCATTCCAATTCATTCGTATGATCCATTCTAATTCATTCCTACGATCTATTCTAATTCATTCGCTCGAATGTATCCATTCTAATTCATTCGTTCGATCCATTCTAATTCATTCGTACGATCCATTCAAATTCATTCACATGATCCATTCTAATTCATTCGTACGATCCATTCTAATTCATTCTCACGAATGTAACCTTTCTAATTCATTTGTATGATCCATTCTAATTCATTCGTATGATCCATTCTAATCCTTTCGTACGATCCACTGTAATTCATTCATACAATCCATTCAGATTCATTCGCACAAATGTATCTATTCAAATTTATTCGTACGATCCATTCTAATTAATTCGCACGATCCATTCTAATTCAGTCGTATGAATGTATCCATTTTAATTCATTCGTACGATCCATTCTAATTCGTACGATCCATTCTAATCCATTTGTACGATCCATTCTAATACGTTCGTACGATCCATTCTAATTCATTCGCACGAATGTAACCATTCTAATTCATTCATACGATCCATTCTAATTCATTCCTACGATCCATTCTAATTCATTCGCACGAATGTATCCATTCTAATTCATTTGAACGATCCATTCGAATTCATTCCTATGATCCATTCTAATTCATTCGTACGATCCATTCTAATTCATTCGCTCGAATGTATCCATTCTAATTCCTTCCTACGATCCATTCTAATTCATTCGTACGATCCATTCTAATCCATTCATACGATCCATTCTAATTCATTCGTACAATGTGTTCTAATCCATTCGTATGATCAATTCTAATTCATTCTTACGATCCATTCTAATTCATTCGTTCGATCCATTCTAATTCATTCGTACGATCCATTCAAATTCATTCGCATGATCCATTCTAATTCATTCGTACGATCTATTCTAATTCATTCTCACGAATGTAACCTTTATAATTCATTTGTATGATCCATTCTAATTCATTCGTACGATCCATTCTAATCCATTCGTACGATCCATTCTAATCCATTCGTACGATCCATTCTAATTCATTCTCACAAATGTAACCTTTCTAATTCATTTGTACGATCCATTCTAATTCATTCGTACGATCCATTCTAATCCATTCGTACGATCCATTCTAATTCATTCGCATAATCCATTCTAATTCATTCGCACAAATCTATCCATTCTAATTCATTCGCTCGAATGTATCCATTTTAATTCATTCGTAGGATCCATTCTAATTCATTCGTACGATCCATTCTAATCCATTCGTACGATCCATTCTAATCCATTCGTACGATCCATTCTATTTCATTCGTACGATCCATTCTAATTCATTCTCACAAATGTAACCTTTGCAATTCATTTGTACGATCCATTCTAATTCATTCGTACGATCCATTCTAATCCATTCGTACGATCCATTCTAATTCGTTCATACGATCCATTCTAATTCGTTCGTACGATCCATTCTAATTCATTCGTACGATCTATTCTAATTCATTCGCACGAATGTAACCATTCTAATTCATTCGTACGATTCATTCTAATTCATTCGTACGATCCATTCAAATTCATTCGCATGATCCATTCTAATTCATTCGTACGATCCATTCAAATTCATTCGCATGATCCATTCTAATTCATTCGTACGATCCATTCTAATTCATTCTCACGAATTTAACCTTTCTAATTCATTTGTATGATCCATTCTAATTCATTCGTACGATCCATTCTAATCCATTCGTACGATCCATTCTAATCCATTCGTACAATCCATTCTAATCCATTTTTACGATCCATTCTAATTCATTCGTACGATCCATTCTATTTCATTCTCACAAATGTAACCTTTCTAATTCATTTGTACGATCCATTCTAATTCATTCGTACGATCCATTCTAATCCATTTGTACGATCCATTCTTATTCATTCGCACGAATGTAACCATTCTAATTCATTCGTACGTTCCATTCTAATTCATTCCTACGATCCAATCTAATTCATTCGCACGAATGTATCTATTCTAATTCATTTGCACGATCCATTCTAATTCATTCGTACGATCCATTCTAATTCATTCGCTCGAATGTATCTATTCTAATTCATTCGTACGATCCATTCTAATTCATTCGTACTATCCATTCTAATTAATTCGTATGATCCATTCTAATTCATTCGTATGATCCATTCTAATCCATTCGTATGATCAATTCTAATTCATTCGCACAATCCATTCTAATTCATTCTCACGAATGTAACCTTTCTAATTCATTCGTACGATCCATTCTAATTCATTCGCACGATCCATTCTAATTGATTCGTACGATCCATTCTAATTCATTCGTATGAATATATCTATTCTAATTCATTCGTATGATCCATTCAAATTCATTCGTACGATCCATTCTAATTCATTCGTATTATCCATTCAAATTCATTCGTACGATGTAATCTAATTCATTCACACAAATGTATCTATTCTAATTCAATCATACAATGCGTTCTAATCCATTCGTACGATCCATTCTAATCCATTTGTACGATCCATTCTAATTTATTCGCACGAATGTATCCATTCTAATTCATTCATATAATCCATTCTAATTCATTCGTACGATCCATTCTAATTCATTCGTATGTTCCATTCTAATTCATTCGTACGATCAATTCTAATTCATTCGTACGATCCATTCTAATTCGTTCATACGATCCATTCTAATTCGTTCGTACGATCCATTCAAATTCATTCACACGATCCATTCTAATTCATTTGTATGATCCATTTTAATTCATTCGCATGATCCATTCTAATTCATTCGTACGATCCATTCTTATTCATTCGTACGATCCATTCAAATTCATTCGCATGATCCATTCTAATTCATTCGTACGATCCATTCTAATTCATTCTCACGAATGTAACCTTTCTAATTTATTTGTATGATCCATTCTAATCCAATCGTACGATCCATTCTAATCCATTCGTACGATCCATTCTAATCCATTCGCACGAATGTATCCATTCTAATCCATTCTAATTCATTCGTCTGATCCATTCTAATTCATTAGCACGAATGTATCCATTCTAATTCATTCGTACAATCCATTCTAATTCATTCGCACGAGCCATTCTAATTCATTCGTATGATCCATTCTAATTCATTCGTACGATCCATTCTAATTCATTCGCTCGAATGTATCCATTCTAATTTATTCGTACGATCCATTCTAATTCATTCGTACGATCCATTCTAATTCATTCTCACGAATGTAACCTTTCTAATTCATTTGTATGATCCATTCTAATTCATTCGTACGATCCATTCTAATCTATTTGTACGATCCATCCTAATCCATTCGTACGATCCATCCTAATCCATTCGTACGATCCATTCTAACTCATTCGTACGATTCATTCTAATTCATTCGCCCGAATGTATCCATTCTAATCCATTCTAATTCATCGCACGAATCCGTTCTAATTCATTCGCACGAATGTATCCATTCGAATTCATTCGTGCGAATGAATTAGAACGGATTCGCACGATGAATTAGAATGGATCGTATGAATGGATTAGAATTGATCGTACGAATGGATTAGAATGGATCGTACGAATGGATTAGAATGGATCGTACGAATGAATTAGAATGGATCATACAAATGAATTAGAAAGGTTACATTCGTGAGAATGAATTAGAATGGATCGTACGAATGAATTAGAATGGATCGTACGAATGAATTAGAATGGATACATTCGAGCGAATGAATTAGAATGGATCGTACGAATGAATTAGAATGGATCATACGAATGAATTAGAATGGATCGTGCGAATGAATTAGAATGGATCGTACGAATGAATTAGAATGGATACATTCGTGCGAATGAATTAGAATGGATCGGACAAATGAATTAGAATGGATCGTATGAATGAATTAGAATGGATACATTCGAGCGAATGAATTAGAATGGATTAGAATGGATACATTCGTGCGAATAAATTAGAATGGATCGTACGAATGAATTAGAATGGATCGCATGAATGGATTAGAATGGATCGTACGAATGGATTAGAATGGATCGTACGAATGAATTAGAATGGATCATACAAATGAATTAGAAAGGTTACATTCGTGAGAATGAATTAGAATCGATCGTACGAATGAATTAGAATGGATCATGCGAATGAATTTGAATGGATCGTACGAATGAATAAGAATGGATCATACGAATGAATTAGAATGGATACATTCGAGCGAATGAATTAGAATAGATCGTAGGAATGAATTAGAATGGATCATACGAATGAATTAGAATGGATCGTGCGAATGAATTAGACGATCCATTCTAATCCATTCCTGCGATCCATTCTAATTCATTCGCACGAATGTAACCATTCTAATTCATTCGTACGATCCATTCTAATTCATTCATACGATCCATTCTAATTCATTTGTACGAATGTATCCATTCTAATTCATTCGCACGATCCATTCTAATTCATTCGCACGATCCATTCTAATTCATTCGTACGATCCATTCTAATTCATTCGCACGAATGTATCCATTCTAATGCATTCGTACGATCCATTCTAATTCATTCGTACGATCCCTTCTAATCCATTCGTACGATCCATTCTAATTCATTCGTACGATCCATTCTAATTCATTCTCACAAATATAACCTTTCTAATTCATTTGTACGATCCATTCTAATTCATTCGTACGATCCATTCTAATTCATTCGTACGATCCATTCTAATTCATTCGTATGATCCATTCTAATTTATTCGTTCAAATATATCCATTCTAATTCATTCGTACGATCCATTCTAATTCATTCGCACGATCCATTCTAATTCATTCGTACGATCCATTCTAATTCATTCGTATAATCAATTCTAATTCATTCGTAAAATCCATTCTAATTCAGTCGTATGAATGTATCATACGAATGAATTAGAATGGATCATGCGAATGAATTAAAATGGATTGTACAAACGAATTAGAATGGATCGTGCGAATGAATTAGAATGGATCGTACGAATGAATTAGAATGGATCGTACGAATGAATTAGAATAGATATATCTGAACGAATAAATTAGAATGGATCATTCGAATGGATTAGAATGGATCGTACGAATGGATTAGAATGGATCGTACGAATGGATTAGAATGGATCATACGAATGGATTAGAATGGATCATACAAATGAATTAGAATGGATACATTTGTGCGAATGAATTAGAATGGATCGTACGAATGAATTAGAATGGATCGTGCGAATGAATTAGAATAGATCGTACGAATGAATTAGAATGGATACATTTGTGCGAATGAGTTAGAATGGATCGTACGATGGAATTAGAATGGATCGTGCGAATGAATTAGAATGGATCGTACGAACGAATTAGAATGGATCGTACGAACGAATTAGAATGGATCGTACGATCCGATCATGCGAATGAATAAGAATGGATCGTACGAATGAATTAGAATGGATCATACGAATGAATTAGAATGGATCGTACGAATGAATTAGAATGGATCATAGGAATGAATTAGAATGGATCGTGCAAATGAATTAGAATGGATACATTTGTGCGAATGAATTAGAATGGATCGTAGGAATGAATTAGAATGGATCGTACGAATGAATTAGAATGGTTACATTCGTGCAAATGAATTAGAATGGATCGTACGAATGAATTAGAATGGATCGTACGAATGGATTAGAATGGATCGTACAAATGAATTAGAAAGGTTACATTTGTGAGAATGAATTAGAATGGATCATACAAATGGATTAGAATGGATCGTACGAATGGATTAGAATGGATCGTATGAACGAATTAGAATGGATCGTACGAACGAATTAGAATGGATCGTACGAATGAATTAGAATGGATACATTCGAGCGAATGAATTAGAATGGTTCGTACGAATGAATTAGAATGGATCATAGGAATGAATTAGAATGGGTCGTGCAAATGAATTAGAATGGATACATTCGTGCGAATGAATTAGAATGGATCATAGGAATGAATTAGAATGGATCGTACGAATGAATTAGAACTGTTACATTCGTGCGAATGAATTAGAATGGATCGTACGAATGGATTAGAATGGATCGTACGAATGGACTAGAACGCATTGTACGAATGAATTAGAATAGATACATTTGTGCGAATGAATTAGACTGCATCGTACGAATGAATTTGAATGGATTGTACGAATGAATTAGAATGGATCATACGAATGAATTAGAATGGATCATGCGAATGAATTAGAATTGATCGTACGAATGAATTAGAATTGATCATTCGAATAAATTAGAATGGATCGTGCGAATGAATTAAAATGGATCGTACGAATTAATTAGAATGGATCCACCGAATGAGTTAGAATGGATCATACGAATGAATTAGAATGGATCGTACAAATGAATTAGAATGGATACATTCGAGCGAATGAATTAGAATGGATCGTACAAATTAATTACAATGGATCGTACGAATGAATTAGAATGGATCGTACGAATGGATTAGAACGCATTGTACGAATGGATTAGAATGGATCGTACGAATGAATTAGAATGGATCGTACGAATGAATTAGAATGGATACATTCGAGCGAATGAATTAGAATGGATCGTATGAATGAATTAGAATGGATCATAGGAATGAATTAGAATGGATCGTGCAAATGAATTAGAATGGATACATTCGTGCGAATGAATTAGAATGGATCGTAGGAATGAATTAGAATGGATCGTACGAATTAATTAGAATGGTTACATTCGTGCGAATGAATTAGAATGGATCGTACGAATGGATTAGAATGGATCGTACGAAAGGATTAGAATAGATCGTACGAATTAGAATGGATCGTACGAATGAATTAAAATGGATACATTCATACGTCTGAATTAGAATGGATCGTGCAAATTAATTAGGATGGATCATACGAATGAATTTGAATGAATACATTTGTGTGAATAAATCTGAATGGATTGTATGAATGAATTACAATGGATCGTACGAATGGATTAGAATGGATCGTACGAATGAATTAGAATGGATCATACAAATGAATTAGAAAGGTTACATTCGTGAGAATGAATTAGAATGGATCGTACGAATGAATTAGAATGGATCATGCGAATGAATTTGAATGGATCGTACGAATGAATTAGAATGGATCGAATGAATGAATTAGAATGGATACATTCGAGAAAATGAATTAGAATAGATCGTAGGAATGAATTATAATGGATCATATGAATGAATTAGAATGGATCGTTCGAATGAATTAGAATGGATTGTACGAATGAATTAGAATGAATACATTCGTGCGAATGAATTAGAATGGATCGTACGAATGAATTAGAATGGATCGTACGAATGAATTAGAATGGATCGTACGAATGAATTAGAATGAATCGTATGAATGCATTAGAATGGATCATACAAATGAATTTAAGTAGATCGTACTAATTAATTGGAATGGATCGTACGAATGAATTAGAATACATCATGTGAATGAATTAGAATGGATCGTACGTTTGAATTAGATTGGATTGTGCGAATGAATTAGAATGGATCGTACGAATGAATTAGAATGGATCGTGCTAATGAATTCGAATGGATCGTACGAATGAATTAGAATGGATCGGACGAATGAATAAGAATGGATCGTATGAATGAATTAGAATGGATCGTGCGAATGAATTAGAATGGATCGTACGAATGCATTAGAATGGATCGTACGAATGAATTAGAATGAATCGTACGAACGAATTAGAATGGATCGTACGAACGAATTAGAATGGATCGTATGAACGAATTAGAATGGATCGTACGAATGAATTAGAATGGATACATTCGAGCGAATGAATTAGAATGGATACATTCGTGCTAATGAATTAGAATGGATCGCACGAATGAATTAGAATGGATTGTATGAATAAATTAGAATGGATCATAGGAATGAATTAGAATGGATCGTGCAAATGGATTAGAAAGGATCGTACGAATGAAGTAGAATGGATATATTCGTGCGAATGAATTAAGATGGATCGTACGAATGAATTAGACTGGATCGTACGAATAAATTAGAATGGATACATTCATGCAAATGAATTAGAATGGATCGTACGAATGAATTAGAATGGATCATACGAATGAATTTGAATGGATCGTACGAATGAATTAGAATGGATCATATTAATGAATTAGAATGGTTACATTCGTGCGAATGAATTAGAATGGATCGTACGAATGGATTAGAATGGATCGTACGAATGGATTAGAACGCATTGTACGAATGAATTAGAATAGATACATTTGTGTGAATGAATTAGATTGCATCATACGAATGAATTTGAATGGATTGTACGAATGAATTAGAATGGATCGTACGAATGGATTAGAATGGATCGTACGAATGGATTAGAATGGATCGTACGAATGGATTAGAATGGATCATACGAATGAATTAGAATGGATCGTACGAATAAATTAGAATGGATCGTACGAATGAATTAGAATGGATCATACGAATGAAATAGAATGGATCGTGTGAATGATCGTGCGAATGAATTAGAATGAATTGTACGAATGCATTAGGATGGATCATACAAATGAATTAGAATGGATACATTTGTGCGAATGAATTAGAATGGATCGTGCGAATGAATTAGAATGGATTGTACGAATGAATTAGAATGGATATATTTATGCGAATGAATTATAGAATGAATCGTACGAATGCATTAGAATGGATTGTAGGAATGAATTAGAATGGATACATTCGTGCCAATGAATTAGAATGGATCGTACGAATAAATTAGAATGGATCGTGCGAATGAATTAGAATGGATCGTGTGAATGAATTAAAATAGAATACATTAGAATGAATTAGAATGAATTGTACGAATGCATTAGAATGGATCGTACGAATGAATTAGAATGGATACATTTGTGCGAATGAATTAGAATGGTTCGTGCGAATGAATTAGAATGGATTGTACGAATGAATTAGAATGGATATATTTATGCGAATGAATTAGAATGAATCGTACGAATGAATTAGACTGGATCGTACGATTAAATTAGAATGGATACATTCATGCAAATGAATTAGAATGGATCGTACGAATGAATTAGAATGGATCATACAAATGAATTTGAATGGATCGTACGAATGAATTAGAATGGATCATATTAATGAATTAGAATGGTTACATTCGTGCGAATGAATTAGAATGGATCGTACGAATGGATTAGAATGGATCGTACGAATGGATTAGAACGCATTGTACCAATGAATTAGAATAGATACATTTGTTCGAATGAATTAGTTTGCATCATACGAATAAATTTGAATGGATTGTACGAATGAATTAGAATGGATCGTACGAATGGATTAGAATGTATCGTACGAATGGATTAGAATGGATCGTACGAATGGATTAGAATGGATCATACGAATGAATTAGAATGGATCGTACGAATGAATTAGAATGGATCGTACGAATGAATTAGAATGGATCATACGAATGAAATAGAATGGATCGTGCGAATGATCGTGCGAATGAATTAGAATGAATTGTACGAATGCATTAGAATGGATCGTACGAATGAATTAGAATGGATATATTTGTGCGAATGAATTAGAATGGATCGTGCGAATGAATTAGAATGGATTGTACGAATGAATTAGAATGGATATATTTATGCGAATGAATTAGAATGAATCGTATGAATGCATTAGAATGGATCGTAGGAATGAATTAGAATGGATACATTCGTGCGAATGAATTAGAATGGATCGTACGAATAAATTAGAATGGATCGTGCGAATGAATTAGAATACATCATGTGAATGAATGAGAATGGATCGTACGTTTGATTTAGATTGGATTGTGCGAATGAATTAGAATGGATACATTCGTGCGAATGAATTAGAATGGATCGTACGAATGAATTAGAATGGATCGAACGAATGAAATAGAATGGATACATTCGAGCGAATGAATTAGAATAGATCATAGGAATGAATTAGAATGGATTGTACGAATGAATTAGAATGGATCGAGCGAATGAATTAGAATGGTTACATTCATGCGAATGAATTAGAATGGATCGTACGAATGGATTAGAATGGATCGTACGAATGGATTACGAATGAATTAGAATAGATACATTGGTGTGAATGAATTAGATTGCATTGTACGAATGAATTTGAATGTATTGTACGAATGAATTAGAATGGATCGTACGAATGAATTGGAATGGATCACGCGAATGAATTAGAATAGACCGCACGAATGAATTAGAATGGATCGTGCGAACAATTAGAATGGATCGTATGAACGAATTAGAATGGATCGTACGAATGAATTAGAATGGATACATTCAAGCGAATTAATTAGAATGGATCGTACGATGCAATCTAATTCATTCGCATGATCCATTCTAATTCATTCGTACGATCCATTCTAATTCGTTCGTATGATCCATTCTAATTTATTTGTTCAAATATGTCCATTCTAATTCATTCGCATGATCCATTCTAATTCATTCGCACGATCCATTCTAATTCATTCGCACGAATGTATCCATTCTAATTCATTTGAATGATCCATTCTAATTCATTCCTATGATCCATTCTAATTCATTCGTACGAGCCATTCTAATTCATTCGTCCGATCCATTCAAATTCATTCGTACGATGCAATCTAATTCATTCGCACAAATGTATCTATTCTAATTCATTCGTACAATGTGTTCTAATCCATTCGTACAAACCATTCTAATCCATTCGTACGATCCATTCTAATTCATTCGTATGATCCATTCTAATTCATTCATACGATCAATTCTAATTCATTTGCATGAATGTATCCATTCTAATTCATTCGTACAATCCATTCTAATTCATTCGCACGATCCATTCTAATTCATTCGTATGATCCATGATCTAATTCGTTCCTACGATCTATTCTAATTTATTCGCTTGAATGTATCCATTCTAATTCATTCGTTCGATCCATTCTAATTCATTCGTACGATCCATTCAAATTCATTCGCATGATCCATTCTAATTCATTCGTACGATCCATTCTAATTCATTCTCACGAATGTAACCTTTCTAATCCATTCGTACGATCCATTCTAATCCATTCGTACGATCCATTCTAATCCATTCGTACGATCCATTCTAATTCATTCTCACAAATGTAACCTTTCTAATTCATTTGTACGATCCATTCTAATTCATTCGTACGATCCATTCTAATTCATTCGCACCAATGTATCCATTCTAATTCATTCGTACGATCCTAATTCATTCGCACGATCCATTCTAATTCATTCGCACGATCCATTCTAATTTATTCGTGCGAATAAATTAGAATGGAATGTAAGAATGAATTAGAATGGATCGTACTAATGAATTAGAATGGATCCATTCGTACAAATGAATTAGAATGGATCGTACGAATGAATTAGAATGGATCGTACGAATGGATTAGAACGCATTGTACGAATGAATTAGAATGGATCGTACGAATGGATTAGAATGGATCGTACGAATGAATTAGAATGGATCGTACGAATGAATTAGAATGGATACATTCGAGCGAATGAATTAGAATGGATCATACGAATGAATTAGAATGGATCATAGGAATGAATTAGAATGGATCGTGCAAATGAATTAGAATGGATACATTCGTGCGAATGAATTAGAATGGATCGTAGGAATGAATTAGAATGGATCGTACGAATGAATTCGAATGGATCGTACGAATGGATTAGAATGGATCGTACAAATGGATTAGAATGGATCGTACGAATGAATTAGAATGGATCGTACAAATGAATTAGAAAGGTTACATTTGTGAGAATGAATTAGAATGGATCGTACGAATGAATTAGAATGGATCATACGAATGGATTAGAATGGATCGTACGAATGAATTAGAATGGATCGTACGAATGCATTAGATTGGATTTATTAGTGCGAATGAATTAGAATGGATCGTACGAATGAATTAGAATGGATCGTGCAAATGAATTAGAATGGATCGTACAAATGAATTAGAATGGATCGTGCGAATGAATTAGAATGGATATATTTGTGCGAATGAATTATAATGGATGGTACGAATGATTTAGAATGGATTGTACGAATGAATTAGAATGGATCGTACAAATGAATTAGAAAGGTTACATTTGTGAGAATGAATTAGAATGGATCGTACGAATGAATTAGAATGGATCGTACGAATGGATTAGAATTGATTGTACGAATGGATTAGAATGGATCGTACGAATGGATTAGAATGAATCGTACGAATGAATTAGAATGGATCATACAAATGAATTAGAAAGGTTACATTCGTGAGAATGAATTAGAATGGATCGTACGAATGAATTAGAATGGATCATGCGAATGAATTTGAATGGATCGTACGAATGAATTAGAATGGATCGAACGAATGAATTAGAATGGATACATTCGAGCGAATGAATTAGAATAGATCGTAGGAATGAATTAGAATGGATCATACGAATGAATTAGAATGGATCGTGCGAATGAATTAGAATGGATTGTACAAATGAATCAGAATGGATACATTCATGCAAATGAATTAGAATGGATCGTACGAATGAATTAGAATGGATCATACGAATGAATTAGAATGGATCGTACGAATGGATTAGAATAGATCGTACGAATGGATTAGAATGCATAGTACGAATGAATTAGAATAGATACATTTGTGTGAATGAATTAGATTGCATCGTATGATTGAATTTGAATGGATCGGAGGAATGAATTAGAATGGATCGTACGAATGAATTAGAATGGATACATTCGTGCTAATGAATTAGAATGGATCATGCGAATGAATTAGAATGGATCGTACGAATGAATTAGAATGGATACATTCATGCAAATGAATTAGAATGGATCGTACGAATGAATTAGAGTGGATCATACGAATGAATTAGAATGGATCGTACGAATGGATTAGAATGGATCGTACGAATGGATTAGAACGCATTGTACGAATGAATTAAAATAGATACATTTGTGCGAATGAATTAGATTGCATCGTACGAATGAATTTGAATGGATCGTACGATGCAATCTAATTCATTCGCACGATCCATTCTAATTCATTCGTACGATCCATTCTAATTCATTCGTATGATCCACTCTAATTCATTCGTACGATCCATTCTAATTCATTCGCTCGAATGTAACCATTCTAATTCGTACGATTCATTCTAATTCATTCGTTCGATCCATTCTAATGTATTCGTACGATTCATTCTAATTCATTCGTACAATCCATTCTAATTCAGTCGTATGAATGTATCATACGAATGAATCATAGGAATGAATTAGAATGGATCGTGCAAATGAATTAGAAGGGATACATTCATGCGAATGAATTAGAATAGATGATAGGAATGAATTAGAATGGATCGTACGAATGAATTAGAATGGTTACATTCGTGCGAATGAATTAGAATGGATCGTACGAATGGATTAGAATGGATTACAATGGATCGTAGGAATGAATTAGAATGGATCGTACGAATGGATTAGAATGGATCGTACGAATGAATTAGAATGGATCGTACAAATGAATTAGAAAGGTCACATTTGTGAGAATTAATTAGAATGGATCGTACAAATGAATTAGAATGGATCGTACGAATGGATTAGAATGGATCGTACAAATGAATTAGAATGGATACATTCGTGCGAATGAATTAGAATGGATTGTATGAATGAATTAGAATGGATCGTACGAATGAATTAGAATGGTTACATTCGTGCGAATGAATTAGAATCGATCGTACAAACGAATTAGAATGGATACATTCGAGCGAATGAATTAGAATAGATCGTACGAATGAATTAGAATGGATCGTACAAATGAATTATAAAGGTTACATTTGTGAGAATGAGTTAGAATGGATCGTATGAATGAATTAAAATGGATTGCATGAATGAATTAGAATGGATCATACGAATGAATTGGAATGGATCGTACGAATAAATTAGAATGGATACATTCATGCAAATGAATTAGAATGGATCGTACGAATAAATTAGAATGGATCATACGAACGAATTAGAATGGATCGTGCGAATGAATTAGAATGGATCGTACAAATGAATTAGAATGGATCATACAAATGAATTAGAATGGATACATTCATGCGAATGAATTAGAATGGATCGTAGGAATGAATTAGAATGGATCGTACGAATGAATTAGAATGGTTACATTCGTGCGAATGAATTAGAATGGATCGTACGAATGGATTAGAATGGATCGTACGAATGGATTAAAATGGATCGTACGAATGAATTAGAATGGATTGTGCGAATGAATTAGAATGGATACATTCGTGCGAATGAATTAGAATGGAATGTAAGAATGAATTAGAATGGATCGTACTAATGAATTAGAATGGATCCATTCGTACAAATGAATTAGAATGGATAGTGCGAATGAATTAGAATGGATCGTACGAATGGATTAGAACGCATTGTACGAATGAATTAGAATGGATCGAACAAATGGATTAGAATGGATCGTACGAATGAATTAGAATGGATCGTACGAATGAATTAGAATCGCTCATATGAATGAATGAATCGTACGAACGAATTAGAATGGATACATTCAAATATATACATTCTAATTCATTCGTACAATCCATTCAAATTCATTCATACGATGCAATCTAATTCATTCGCACAAATGTATCTATTTTAATTCATTCGTACAATGCGTACTAATCCATTCGTACGATCCATTCTAATCCATTCGTACGATCCATTCTAATTCATTCGCACGAATATAACCATTCTAATTCATTCATATGATCCATTCTAATTCATTCGTACGATCTATTATAATTCATTCGGACGATCCATTCTAATTCATTCGTACGGTCCATTCTAATTCATTCGCACGAATGTATCCATTCTAACGAATTAATTAGAATGGATACATTCGAGCGAATGAATTAGAATAGATCGTACAAATGAATGAGAATGGATACCTTGGTGCATATGAATTAGAATGGATCGTACGAATGGATTAGAATGGATCGTACGAATGGATTAGAATGGATCGTACGAATGAATTAGAATGGATCGTGCGAATGAATTAGAATGGATACATTCGTGCGAATGAATTAGAATAGAATGTAAGAATGAATTAGAATGGATCATACTAATGAATTAGAATGGATCCATTCGTACAAATGAATTAGAATGGATCGTACGAATGAATTAGAATGGATCATACGAACGAATTAGAATGGATCGTGCGAATGAATTAGAATGGATCATGCGAATGAATTTGAATGGATCGTTCGAATGAATTATAATGGATCGTACGAATGGATTAGAATGGATCGTGCGAATGAATTAGCATGGATCGTATGAATGAATAAGAATGGATCGTACGAATGAATTAGAATGGATACATTCGAGCGAATGAATTAGAATGGATTAGAATGGATCGTACGAATGAATTAGAATGGATCGTACGAATGAATTAGAATGGATCGTACAAATGAATTAGAATGGATCGTATGAATGAATTAGAATGGATCATACGAATGGATTAGAACGCATTGTACGAATGAATTAGAATGGATCGTATGAATGGATTAGAATGGATCGTACGAATGAATTAGAATGGATCGTACGAATGAATTAGAATGGATACATTCGAGCGAATGAATTAGAATGGATCGTACGAATGAATTAGAGTGGATCGTGCGAATGAATTAGAATGGATCGTATGAATGAATTAGAATGGATCGTACGAATGGATTAGAATGGATCGTACGAATGGATTAGAATGGATCGTACGAATGAATTAGAATGGATCATGCAAATGAATTAGAAAGGTTACATTCGTGAGAATGAATTAGAATGGATCGTACGAATGAATTAGAATGGATCCACCGAATGAATTAGAATGGTTACATTTGTGCGAATGAATTAGAATGTATCATGCGAATGAATTAGAATGGATCGTACGAATGAATTAGAATGGTTACATTCGTGCGAATGAATTAGAATGGATCGTACGAATGAATTAGAATGGATCATGCGAATGAATTAGAATTGATCATACGAATGAATTAGAATGGATCGTAGGAATGAATTAGAATGGATCGTATGAATGAATTAGAATGGTTACATTCGTGCGAATGAATTAGAATGGATCGTACGAATGGTTTAGAATGGATCGTACGAATGGATTAGAATGGATCGTACGAATGAATTAGAATGGATACATTCGAGCGAATGAATTAGAATGGATCGTACGAATGGATTAGAATGGATCGTACGAATGGATTAGAATGGATCGTACGAATGAATTAGAATGGCTCATACAAATAAATTAGAAAGGTTACATTCGTGAGAATGAATTAGAATGGATCGTGCGAATGAATTAGAATGGATCATGCGAATGAATTTGAATGGATCGTACGAATGAATTATAATGGATCGTACGAATGGATTAGAATGGATCGTGCGAATGAATTAGAATGGATCGTATGAATGAATAAGAATGGATCGTACGAATGAATTAGAATGGATACATTCGAGCGAATGAATTAGAATGGATTAGAATGGATCGTACGAATGAATTAGAATGGATCGTACGAATGAATTAGAATGGATCGTACAAATGAATTAGAATGGATCGTACGAATGAATTAGAATGGATCGTACGAATGTATTAGAACGCATTGTACGAATGAATTTGAATGGATCGTACGAATGGATTAGAATGGATCGTACGAATGAATTAGAATGGATCGTACGAATGAATTAGAATGGATACATTCGAGTGAATGAATTAGAATGGATCGTATGAATGAATTAGAGTGGATCGTGCGAATGAATTAGAATGGATCGTACGAATGGATTAGAATGGATCGTACGAATGGATTAGAATGGATCGTACGAATGGATTAGAATGGATCGTACGAATGAATTAGGATGGATCATACAAATAAATTAGAAAGGTTACATTCGTGAGAATGAATTAGAATGGATCGTACGAATGAATTAGAATGGATCCACCGAATGAATTAGAATGGTTACATTTGTGCGAATGAATTAGAATGTATCATGCGAATGAATTAGAATGGATCGTACGAATGAATTAAAATGGTTACATTCGTGCGAATGAATTAGAATGGATCGTACGAATGAATTAGAATGGATCGTGCTAATGAATTAGAATATATCATATGAATGAATTAGAATGGATCGTAGGAATGAATTAGAATGGATCGTATGAATGAATTAGAATGGTTACATTCGTGCGAATGAATTAGAATGGATCGTACGAATGGTTTAGAATGGATCGTACGAATCGATTAGAATGGATCGTACGAATCAATTAGAATGGATACATTCGAGCGAATGGATTAGAATGGATCGTACGAATGGATTAGAATGGATCGTACGAATGGATTAGAATGGATCGTACGAATGAATTAGAATGAATCATACAAATGAATTAGAAAGGTTACATTAGTGAGAATGAATTAGAATGGATCGTGCGATTGAATTAGAATTGATCATACGAATGGATTAGAATGGATCGTACGAATGAATTAGACTGGATACATTCGAGCGAATGAATTAGAATGGATCGTACGAATGAATTAGAATGGATTGTACGAATAAATTAGAATGGATCGTGCGAATGGAATGGATCGTACGAATGAATTAGAATGGATCATACGAATGAATTAGAATGGATCGTACGAATGAATTTGAATGGATACATTTGTGCGAATGAATCTGAATGGATTGTATGAATGAATTACAATGGATCGTACGAATGAATTAGAATGGATCGTACGAATGAATTAGAATAGCTCATACGAATGAATTAGAATGAATCGTACGAATGAATTAGAATGGTTACATTCGTGCGAATGAATTAGAATAGATCGTACAAATAAATTAGAATGGATCGTACGAATGAATAAGAATGGATCATACGAATGAATTAGAATGGATCGTACGAATTAATTAGAATGGATACATTCGTGCGAATGAATTAGAATGAATCGTAGGAATGAATTAGAATGGACCGTACGAATGAATTAGAATGGATCATTTGCACGAATGTATCCATTCTAATTCATTTGCATGATCCATTCTAATTCATTTGTACGATCCATTCTTATTCATTCATACGATCCATTCTAATTCATTCGCACAATCCATTCTAATTCATTTGTTCGATCCATTCTAATTCATTCGTACGATCCATTCTAATTCGTTCATATGATCCATTCTAATTCGTTCGTACGATCCATTCTAATTCGTTCGTACGATCCATTTTAATTCATTCGCACGATCCATTCTAATTCATTCGCACGATCCATTCTAATTCTTTCATATGATCCATTCTAATTTATTCGCACGAATGTATCCATTCTAGTTCATTCGTACGCTCCATTCTAATTCATTCGTACGCTCCATTCTTATTCATCGCGCAAATGTATCCATTCTAATCTATTCGTACGATCCATTCTAATTCATTCGCACGATCGATTCTAATTCATTCGTATGATCCATTCTAATTCATTCGTACGATCCATTCTAATTCTTTCGTACGATCCATTCTAATTCATTCGCATGATCTATTCTAATTCATTCGTACAATCCATTCTAATTCATTCGTACGATCCATTCTAATTCATTCGCACTAACCATTTTAATTCATTCGTACGATCCATTCTAATTCATTCGTACGATCCATTCTAATTCATTCGTACGATCCATTCTAATTAATTCGCTCGAATGTATCCATTCTAATTCATTCATACGATCCATTCTAATTCGTTCACACGATCCATTCTAATTCGTTCGTACGATCCATTCTAATTCATTCGTACGATCCATTCTAATCTATTCGTACGATCCATTCTAATTCATTCGTACAAATGAATTAGAATGGATCGTACGAAAGAATTAGAATGGATTGTGCGAATGAATCTGAATGGATTAAATGAATGAATTAGAATGGATCATACGAATGAATTAGAATGGATCGTACGAATGAATTAGAATGGATCGTACGAATGAATTAGAATGGATCATACAAATGAATTAGAAAGGTTACATTTGTGAGAATGAATTAGAATGGATCGTACGAATGGATTAGAATGGATCGTACGAATGGATTAGAATGGATCGTACGAATGAATTAGAATGGATCGTACGAATGAATTAGAATAGCTCATACGAATGAATTAGAATGAATTGTACGAATGAATTAGAAAGGTTACATTCGTGCGAATGAATTAGAATAGATCATACGAATGAATTAGAATGGATTGTACGAATGAATTAGAATGGATACATTTGTGCGAATGAATTAGAATGGATCGTATTTTCGTGCAAATAAATTAGAATGGATCGTACAAATGAATTAGAATGGATCGTACGAATGAGTTAGAATGGATCATGCGAATGAATTAGAATGGATCGTACGAATGAATTAGAATGGATCCACCGAATAAGTCATAATGGTTCATACGAATGAATTAGATTGGATCGTATGAATGAATTAGAATTCTAATTCATTCGCTCGAATGTATCCATTCTAATTCATTCGTACTATCCATTCTAATTCGTTCATACGATCCATTCTAATTCGTTCGTACGATCCATTCTAATTCATTCCTACGATCTATTCTAATTCATTCGCTCGAATGTATACATTCTAATTCATTCGTTCGATCCATTCTAATTCATTCGTACGATCCATTCAAATTCATTCGCATTATCCATTCTAATTCATTCGTACGATCCATTCTAATTCATTCTCATGAATGTAACCTTTCTAATTTATTTGTATGATCCATTCTAATTCATTCGTACGATCCATTCTAATCCATTCGTATGATCCATTCTAATCCATTCGTACGATCCATTCTAATCCATTCGTACGATCCATTCTAATTCATTCTCAAAAATGTAACCTTTCTAATTCATTTGTACGATACATTCTAATTCATTCGTACGATCCATTCTAATCCATTCGTACGATCCATTCTAATCCATTCGTACGATCCATTCTAATTCATTCGCACGAATGTAACCATTCTAATTAATTCGTACGATCCATTCTAATTCATTCCTACGATCCATTCTAATTCATTTGCACGAATGTATCCATTCTGATTCATTTGCACGATCCATTCTAATTCATTCCTATGATCCATTCTAATTCATTTGTATGATCCATTCTAATTCATTCGCTCGAATGTATCCATTCTAATTCATTCGTTCGATCCATTTTAATTCATTCATACAATCCATTCTAATTCGTTCTTACGATCCATTCTAATTCGTTTGTACGATCCATTCAAATTCATTCGTCCGATCCATTCTAATTCATTCGCACGATCCATTCAAATTCATTCGTACGATGCAATCTAATTCATGCGCACAAATGTATCTATTCTAATTCATTCGTACAATGCGTTCTAATCCATTCGTACGATCCATTCTAATCCATTCGTACGATCCATTCTAATTCATTCGCACGAATGTAACCATTCTAATTCATTCATATGATCCATTCTAATCCATTCGTACGATCCATTCTAATTCATTCCTACGATCCATTCTAATTCATTTGCACGATCCATTCTAATTCATTCCTATGATCCATTCTAATTCATTCGTACGATCCATTCTAATTCATTCGCTCGAATGTATCCATTCTAATTCATTCGTACGATCCATTCTAATTCGTTCGTACGATCCATTCTAATTCGTTCGTACGATCCATTCTAATTCGTTCGTACGATCCATTCTAATTCGTCCGTACGATCCATTCTAATTCGTCCGTATGATCCATTGTAATTCATTCGTACGATCTATTCTAATTCATTCGCATGATCCATTCTAATTCATTCGTTCGATCCATTCTAATTCATTCGTACAATCCATTCAAATTCATTCGCATGATCCATTCGAATTCATTCGTACGATCCATTCTAATTCATTCGTACAAATGTATCCATTCTAATTCATTCGTACAATCCATTCTAATTCATTCGCACGATCCATTCTAATTCATTCGTATGATCCATTCTAATTCATTCCTACGATCTATTCTAATTCATTCGCTCGAATATATCCATTCTAATTCATTCATACAATCCATTCTAATTCATTCGCAAGATCCATTCTAATTCATTCGTATGATCCATTCTAATTCATTCCTTCGATCTATTCTAATTCATTCGCTCGAATGTATCCATTCTAATTCATTCGTACGATCCATTCTAATTCATTCGTATGATCCATTCTAACTCATTCGATAGATCCATTCTAATTTATTCGTACGATCCATTCTAATTTATTCGTACGATCCATTCTAATTCATTCGCACGAATGTATCCATTCTAATTCATTCGTACGATCTGTACGGGGGATTTTTTGCTGGTCCGTGCGGGCTGCCTGCAAGACAAAGAAAAGAGAACGTGAGAACGGCTGGCTCCCTTAGGAGCGCAGACCCTCCGACGCTCAAGTCAGTCACGGTGGCACAACGGCGAGCCGCGGTATACCAAAGTGGTAGGGAAAAGGAATTCGAACCTGTACTATGGAGCCTGGGGGTGAGCATTTATAGCAATCGGCGGCCTACCGTGGCCCGACACGTGGAGATTCATCCGGCGCCTTCTAGACCCCCCACGTTCTGGCTCGCGTGGGTCTGACAGTCCTTGGTACTCGCGCCCTGACATTCTGTCGTCAAGCCTGCCAGGCGGTTTGAGTGGGGGAGGGAATCTTTCTTGTCATGGCCAGGTGGCCATTCTGGAATGTTCAAGTCTGGGAGGTCTCGAACTGATTCGAGAGAGCTTCCGTGGACCACGTTTGTCCACGTAGCTTCCGTGGGGCTTTGACACCTGGCATCCTCTCATACATTGTGGGCGACCTCCGATGGGGAGCTAAGGTGAGCTCGCCCTCCATTGCTCCGCCTTCTCTTCCACATCTATCAAGAGGCGGACCTCGCGGGAGCAACCTCTTCGATAAACTGGGGAATTCTGGCGAGCTTGGGCGAGCTCCTGAGCGAGCTTGGGCGAGCTCCTGCGCGAGCTAGGGGCGAGCTCCTGCGCGAGCTAGGGGCGTTTGCGATGCCAGTGTCTTCGTTATGCATGATGGTCTAACTCCCGCTATCACTGCCAGCGAGTTCTCGCGCGGGCTTGGCGAGCTCCGGGGCGAGCTCCTGAGCGAGCTTAGGCGAGCACGAGCTCCTGAGCGAGCTTAGGCGAGCTCCTGGGTGAGCTTAGCGCGCTCCTGAGCGAGCTTAGGCGAGCTCCTGGGCGATCTCAGGCGAGCTCCATCGAGCTTAGGCGAGCTCCTATGAGTGCTCTTGGCCTAGGCCCTTTCAGCCTAATGTGGATCTCGCTCCCTGTCAAGGTGATTTGGCGAGCACGGGGGGGGGGGGGGGGTGCGAACTCCAGGGCAGATTTCAGCTACCCCCAACATTACCCCCTCCTGAGGGAGTGATCGAGGAAACTCGACGCTTGCTCAGGAGTCTTAGCGAGCCCCTATCCCTGGTAATGTGCCTGATATCAATGTCTGCTGCAACAGTTTCGGGCGGAGATAGTAGCGATGGCGGGCTGCGCCGAGAACTTTGACTGCCAGTATTTCACAAACGCCGGGCGGGCCCCGAGCATCAGCCACGAGCGATCTCCTTCCGATGCGAGCTCCTCACATGCGGTCAGGGTCTGCTTCGGGCGAGCTTGGGCGCCTGCCGCGGGCGGTCTGCGTCGAGAGTTTTGACTCTCAGTACTTTTCAAACACTGGGCGGGCCACGAGCATCAGCCACGAGCGATCTCCTTCCGATGCGAGCTCCTCTCATGCGGTCAGGGTCTGCTTCGGGCGAGCTTGGGCGCCTACCGCGGGCAGTCTGCGCCGAGAGCTTTGACTGCCAGTACTTCTCAAACGCTGGGCGGGCCGGGAGGGTCAGCCACGAGCGATCTCCTTCCGATGCGAGCTTGTCACATGCGGCCAGGGTCTGCCTCGGGCGAGCTGCGGGCACCTGCCGCGAGCGATCTGCGTCGAGAGTTTTGACTCCCAGTATTTCACAAACGCTGGGCGGGCCCCGAGCATCAGCCACGAGCGATCTCCTTCCGATGCGAGCTTGTCACATGCGGTCAGGGTCTGCCTCGAGCGAGCTGCGGGAACCTGCCGCGAGCGATCTTGTGACTTGGGTATCGCACCAAATCTCCAACGGTCGCTTCATCTTAAATGCGGCGCGAGGCTCAACGCTGATACGGCGAATCTCATCATTAGATCTCGATCGGCGCGAGACACGTGTCTCCTCCTCATTCGCTCTTCTTTTGTCAGTAATGACAGTGTCGGCGCCAGCGCAGCTTTTTCCACGCGTGGCCCACGTGGCACTGCCTAATTGGAGAACGGCGAGCTGTCGCTTCAACCGTCGGCGTGTCGCCTCATTGGGCGCGCTCGGGCATTAACTGCGGCCCGCTTCGCCTGTCTCTCACTTCCCTATAAATAGGGGATGGGGGGTGTGTTTTTACCGCTGCGTGAAAAACAGCTCTCCCTTTCTCCTTCTGCTTTCAAATCGCAGCTCGCAGCTCGCTAGAGCCCTCTCGCTCTCAATGGCTTCCTCTGCTGCCACTTCTTCTTCAGCCGCCGCTGCTGCTGCTGCGACCTCTCAGGAGGAGCCTCTCAATGTCGCTCCCATCTCGGTGCGTGCTCCCGGCACCGAGGGCGAGGCTCCCCCTAAGGCGCCCGCCGTTGTCTGGTTCAACGACATCAGGGGCGCGCCCGTCCCCGACAGTCTACGGACCGCTGCGGGCATTCCCCGTGAGCTCGCCATTCTGTCCCTCCTACGCTCGGGGAGGCCGCTTTCCGGCACGGCGGTCTCTGTGGGGCAGGTCTGGTCAGGGCTCCAGCTGCCCCTGAACCACCTCGCCAGCGAGCTACTGGAGCTGGCGGGCTTATGCCCCGCCCAGCTTCCAGGGAATTCATGGGGGATCCTCTACGGGCTTTCTCGTCTTGAGGAAGCCCTCAACGTGAGGATCCCCCTCGCCTACCTTCTGAAGAAATGGCTCCTCAAGCCAGGGACCGTCTTCAGCGGGGTGGACTGCGGCCACTTCTACCTCTCAGGCCGCCCCGGCGAGGTGCTGCCCTTCTCCGCGGTCGAGAACAAGGATCGGTACTAGAAGGAGTATCCGTTCGTTGTCGCGGGGGAGTGGCGAGGTCCCTGTGCAGGCGTTCCCGCCCATCCCGGAAGGCCGCCGCTCCCCAACTTCAAAGCGATCGGTGAGTACCGGGCCAAAGGGAAGAAGTGTATTTCCGAGGCTCAGGAGCAAGCTCTTGACAAGGCGATCTTCGAGTTCCTTGGCGGGCGAACTCCCGAGAAGATCCTGGCTCCGGATTTCTCCTTCCTCTGGAAGGATCTCCGGACCGGCGCCATCACTACCCGCCAGAAGATTATGCGCAAGAAGGTGGCGGTCTCTCGCCGCACCGGGGCGACCTCCCAGGCTGCTGCGGCGTCCTCCGGCGCCGGCACCTCCTCGGCGAAGAAGGGGAAGAAGAAGCGGGCTTCCCCGATTAGGCTTGCCGACGAAGACGCCATCGATATGATCCGCGAGGAGGATATTCCCTCGCCGCCGCCTGCCTCCCGCGAGGTTGCCCCAGGTCAGGCGAACTCTCCCTTAGTTCCCAATTCTCCTCCGCGCTCCCCAGCTCCGGAACCCCCTCGACGCCAAGTTGTTATGGTCGACCCTGAGGACCCGCGCGTCGAGCTCCTACTCAGTATGGCTGAGGTGGAAACCCCAATGGCCGAGGTGCTGATGCGCGGGTTCCCGGGCGACCTCTCTAAACCTCTCTTTATCGCGGTAATGACCCCAGAGATGGAGGGCGCCCATATCAAGAAGAAGAAGAAGAAGGCTTCAACTGCCCGCCCAATGGCGGAGGACGACGCCGTTCGCAAGGCTCGTGAAGCCTACGAACGAGTCGTTGAGGATAGGAGGAAAGCCGCTCTCGAGGAAGCGGGCTTGGCATCGGGCGAGGATCCCAGCGACGAGTCCAGCTCGGAAGAAGAGGAGCCGCGGTCTCTCGAGGGCGAGCCCGCTTCTGCGACGGCGATGCCTCCCCTTCCCTTCGAGGGACCGGCGCCAACGAGCCCGACACCTTCTGCACCCGCTCCGGCCAAGACCTCGGCACCGGCTGCGCCTGCCCCCAGCACGCCCGCGCCCGAGCCCGCGCCCCTACCCGCAGCCGCTGCCTCGAGCGCGCCTGTACCCGAGCCTTCCAGCACGCCCGCGCCCGAGCTTGCGCCCGCGCCCTCTGTCGCTAGCGCGCCTGTGCCAGAGCCCGCTCATCCTGCCCCCGAGCCCTCGCCCGCGCCCGTGCCTGCGCCCGAGCTCGGGCCCGCGTCCGAGCCTGCGCCCGCGAACGAGCCCGCTCCTGCGCCCGGTCCCGCGCCTGCGCCCGCGTCCGAGCCCGCGTCCAAACCCGCGCCCGCGCCCGAGCCTGCGTCTGCGCTCGCGCCCGAACCCGCGTCCGAGCCCGCGCTCGCGCCCGAGCCTGCGCCCAGCACGTCCGAGCCCGCGCCTGCGCCCGAGCCCGCGCCCAGCACGCCCGAGCCCGCGCCTGCGCCTGCTATCATCGCGCTCGCGCCCGAGCCCGCGCCTATGTCTCCTAGCGCGCCCGCGCCTGAACCCGCACCTGCCACTCTTGAGGTTCCTCCTCTCCCTGAGCTGGGCGGGTTGGCCTACTGGTCTCCAGACCTAGGGGCCATCCTGGACGACCTCCCTTGCTCCAGCTCGGAAGCCTCGGACCCGGACCTGCCGGGGCGAAGGGGAGCCGTCGTGCCTTCCCCTATCAACGAAGGGATTGCCGGCGCTCAAGGGGCCGAGCCCGCTGCTGCCGCCATCAGTGCGCCCCCTCCAGCTGCTCCCACCGAGGCGAGCCAAGCGGGCTCCTCCTCTGGCGGTCCTGAGCGCGCCCCTTTCTTCATGCGGGAGATCCTGGGGCGCAACATCTTCGCCCGGACTCCCTACATCGCTCTCACCAACCGACTGCTCGAGGTAAGACTACCTTCACACTTCTTTGTCCCCAAACTCCTGCTCTAACTTCTAACTCAAACTGTTCGCACTTTTCGCAGGTAGAGCGGGTCGGCCGGGCTCTCGCTGACGAGGCCGCGGAAGTCGCGGGGGACACTGTCGCTCTCTACGATGACACTCTCCATGACTCGGAGAGGAGAGTAGACGAGTACATCCTCCGAATCCGCCAAATGGACCGGTCGGGCGAGCTGCGGGCTGAAGTGGACCGGCTGCGCCAGCAGGTCGCCTCCTCTAACATGGAGGTCGACGAACTACGCCAGCGGGCCGCCACCTTCACCACCACGCTAGCTTCGGTTGAGGACGCCCGCGACCGCGCCCTATCCGATGCGCAAGGGGCCCGTCGAGCTGAAGAGGCCGCCCAGAAGGAAGTCTCCGAACTCCAACGTCAGTTGGCGGCCTCTAGGGATGAGATCACGTCTCTGAGGGAGACGCATCTCCAAGACCTCCACACTCAGCAACGCCGCCTCCAAGCGCAGCTCAACGAGCTCCTGCGGAAAGGTGCGCTCGACGCCATCGAGAAGTACAAGGCCGAAAGGTCGAAAAAGAGGAAGCGTGATGATGACGCGGGCACTGGCGCGGGCCCAGCTTAGGCTGTATCTTTGTAACCCTTGTAATCATTTTCAGTATAATGAATGATATATCCTTTTGAGCTCGCCTCTGTTCCTTACTTTTCCATGTCTCTTTTCCTCTCCTTGTGTTGCTCATGAGTCCGCTTTGGGAGTTCGCAGCGACCTCGAGAGCGATACCCCGGGCGAGGCAGCTAATTCGATTCAACCTTTTTATTTTTAAGTATATGCAAACGAAAAACTCGGCATGCTCGTAAAAACTCGATAGTCTCTGAGCCCGGAAAACGTTTAAACGAACCAAAAGACTTCAAAAACTTCCCTACACTCAGAGACTTAAACCATTTTTATTTTAAAGAAAACTAATAAGTGCTAGCTGCCCCCTGCCCGGTTAATTTCTCTCGATGATCCTGTTTGGCGGGCTCGCCCTTTGAGGGGTTTGCCAACGCCAGGATGCTTCCGTTCATGGCAGGTGAACGCGAAGGATCCTGGTTAGGTTTAGAGTCCACTAGGCAGCGGACTTCCCCGGGAAGCTCAAGGTCGCCCACTGGCTGCCTCTGAGGATCCCGGTCTTGCTTTAAGTCCGCACAGCGGCGGACTGCCCCGGGAAGCTCAAGGTCGCCCATTGGCTGCCTCTGAGGATCCCGGTCTTGCTTTAAGTTCGCACAACGGCGGACTGCCCCGGGAAACTCAAGGTCGCCCACTGGCTGCCTCTGAGGATCCCGGTCTTGCTTTAAGTCCGCACAACGGCGGACTGCCCCGGGAAACTCAAGGTCGCCCACTGGCTGCCTCTGAGGATCCCGGTCTTGCTTTAAGTCCGCACAACGGCGGACTGCCCCGGGAAACTCAAGGTCGCCCACTGGCTGCCTCTGAGGATCCCGGTCTTGCTTTAAGTCCGCACATCGGCGGACTGCACACTATAGATCATGCGGGCTCTGTCTGCGCCGAGCTTCCTAGTTAAATTGTTGAAAACCTCTATCGTTCATTCGTAACTTCTTCAGAATTTACAAAAATTCCCTTAGGCATAGAACTTGCGGAGGTGCAGAGCGTTCCAAGGTCGCTCTAACAGGTCGCCTCCAGCGGTCATCAACCGGTAAGCCCCCGAGCTTCCTGCTTCGTGTATTATGTAGGGGCCTTCCCAGTTCGCCGCGAGCTTTCCTGCATTAGGCTCTTGCGTGTTTGCAAACACCTTTCTCATCACCAGATCGCCGGCCTTGAATGCCCGATGGCGGACTCTTTTGTCATAGGCGTGCTTCATCTCTTGTCTGTATCCGGCGAGGTGTAGATTGGCGCGCTCTCGTCTTTCTTCGAGCTGATCAAGGGAGTCGACGAGCAGTTTGTCGTTGTCGACCTCCGCCGACGCAAGCCTTCTTTCAGTGGGCAGCTCGGCCTCTATGGGTAGCACAGCTTCGCAACCAAAAGTGAGACTGAAAGGGGATTCGTTAGTTGAGCGACGTGGAGTAGTGCGATAGGCCCACAAGACTCCATCGAGCTCCTGCTCCCACAATCCTTTTTTCCCTTCCAGCCTCTTCTTGAGGTTGTCCAAGATCACGCGATTCGTCGCTTCGGCCTGCCCGTTGCTTTGAGGGTACCTCGGGGATGAGAACCTTAGGTCGACCCCATATTCAACACAAAAGCTTCTTATCAAGCGATTGTCGAACTGGCGACCATTGTCGGTGATCAGCACTCGTGGCAGCCCAAAGCGGCAGAAGATATTCTTCCAAAGGAAGTCCTTGACTTGCTTCTCGCCTATCTTAGCTAGCGGGACCGCTTCCACCCATTTGGTGAAGTAGTCCGTAGCTACTAGAATTAATTTCTTTTGCCGGGCTGACACAGGGAAAGGTCCCACAATGTCCAACCCCCATTGCTGGAAAGGCCAGGGGCTCGCCAGAGGATGCAGTTCCTCTGCGGGCATATGGTTCGTGGTGGCGTGCTTCTGGCACTGGATGCACCTCTGGGCGACCTTCAAAGCGTCTTGCTCCAGAGTGGGCCACCAGTATCCTTGCCTTCGTACTTTTGCAGCCAGAGACCGCCCACCAGTGTGGTTTCCCAGCTCGCCAGAGTGAATACACTTTAGAACTTCTTCAGTTTCCGGGCTCTCGACGCAACGGAGACTTGGCCCGCCAAAGGATCTTCGAAAAAGGCGATCCCAGCGAATGAGATAGCGCCCAGCGCATTTCTCCACTCGCCGGGCTTCCTCTCTATCGTCTGGTAGCTCGCCCTTCTGGAGAAAGCGAAAAATGGGGGCGGTCCACTCGCTGGGTGGTACGTCGGCGGAGACTTGGTTAACCGCGGGCTCCATCAGTTGGAGCCGAGACTGATTTTGGACCTCGATGAGAATCTGGCGAGCCTCTGATGTTCCCAGCAAAGAGGCGGCATTTGCCAAAGCATCAGCTCGCCTATTATCAGCTCGCAGAATTTGCTCGAAGGAGATCTTTTCGAACTCCGCGGCCTTGTGCTTCACCAGATCCACATAGCCCGCCATTTGTGCGTCCCGAGAGGCGTACTCCCCATTGACTTGGCAAACAATTAGTTGGGAATCGCTAAAGACCTTCAAGCGTTTGGCGCCTACCTCTTGAGCGAGCTCCAGGCCAGCCAACAGCGCCTCATATTCCGCCTCATTGTTGGTAGCGGCGAAATCAAGTCGGACTGACTTCTCCAGAAGTACCGACTGGGCGATCAGTGCGACCCCGATCCCAGCCCCCAAAGCGTTGGAGGATCCATCGACGAATAATTCCCAGCCTGCCTCCTCTGAATGCTTAGTTGGAGGAAGCTCGCCTTGGTTGTCCAAGAACCTCGCCTTCCCAGGGTGTGCCTCAGTTGGCTCATCCTCCCGGTAGCGGACCGGTTCTTCTATGGGGAAGTCCGCCAAGAAATCGGCGAGCGCCTGTCCTTTGACAGCAACTCGAGGGACATACTCCAAACCATAGGCGGCGAGCTCGGCGGACCAACGGTAGAGCCTGCCGGCTACCGAGGGCCTGGAGAGCGCGCTCTTTAGAGGGTGCTCTGTGATGACCCTGACAGGGTGCGCCGAGAAGTAGGGGTGGAGCTTTCTCGCGGTAAGGACCAAGGCCAATGCGACCTTCTCGATTGGTCGATACCGGAGCTCGGCGGGAAGCATCGTGTGGCTTACAAAGTAGACAGGCCGCTCCACCTTTGCTTCTTCCACAACCAGGACCCCGCTCACCGCATTCTCGGTGACCGCAAGGTACACGCCGAGTTCGGCGCCCTCTTTGGGTGCCGCTAAGATCGGTGGGCTCGCCAGGTAGTCTTTGATCTTTTGGAAGGCATGCTCGCACTTCTCATCCCAACAAATGCTCGCTCCTTTTCGTAGCAGCTCGAAAAGAGGTCGGCAGTTGTCTGAGGATTTGGAGATGAACCGATTGAGCGCGGCGATTCGCCCGCTCAGTTTCTGGACTTCCTGCCGGGTCCTCGGCGCGGGCATCTCGACAAGTGCTCGGATTTGCCCAGGGTCGGCCTCGATCCCCCTGTGGGTGACCAGGTACCCGAGGAATTTCCCCGACGTCACCCCGAATGCGCACTTCGCCGGGTTTAGCCTCATTTGGTACTTTCTCAGTACCTCGAAGGTTTCGCGGA
Organism: Chamaelirium japonicum; assembly: GCA_947650365.1. Lineage (NCBI taxonomy): Eukaryota > Viridiplantae > Streptophyta > Magnoliopsida > Liliales > Melanthiaceae > Chamaelirium > Chamaelirium japonicum. The sequence continues at coordinate 34,874,780 of OX393552.1, forward strand.
GATCGGCAACATGCCCCTCCCACTCCCGACTCTTCACCAGGAGGTCGTCTACATAAACTTCGACGTTTCTGCCGATCTGATCTTTGAACATCTGAGTGACTAGCCTTTGGTAAGTCGCTCCAGCGTTCTTAAGTCCGAACGGCATCACTCGATAGCAGTACAACTTCTGGTAGCCCGCTCCATAGTAGAAGGCGGTCTTCTCCTGATCGTCGGCGTGGAGAGGTATCTGGTTATACCCAGAATATCCATCCATGAAGGACAGGGCCTGGAACCCGACAGCTGCGTCGACCAGTGCGCCTATTCTCGGAAGAGGAAATCCATCCTTCGGGCATGCCTTGTTGAGGTCGGAGAAGTCGATGCACACCCTGACCGCTCCGCTCTTCTTTGGCACCGCCACGATATTGGAGATCCACTCAGGGAAGTGCGCCTCGCGGATGAAGCCGGCTCGCTCCAGCTTGTCTATCTCTGCCGCCACTGCAACGGACTTTGCAGCAGGTATGTGCCGAGCTTTCTGCTTGACCGGCGGGAACTCCTTCATGGTGTGCAGACGATGACAGGCGACCTCCGGGTCAATCCCTGGCATGTCCGCGAAGCTCCAGGCGAATACGTCACGGTATTCCCTGAGCAAGTTGGTTATGGCCAGGACCTCGCCCTTGGTTAGCGAGGTCCCGAGGCTAACAACTCTTGGCCCTTCTTTGCCGCCAATGTCGACCTCTTGAAGTGGTTCGGCAATTGGAAAACTTCCTCTCTTGGGGGTTGTCAGGCGACCTCCCTCCTCCAACTTAAGGTCCATACCGCTCCCACCCGGGGGTGGAGTAGGGGACTTAAGCGAGGAGGCCTCCAGCGGGCTCCCCAATAGCTCGCTCGTAGCGGGCGGTAATTGCTAGGAGGGTGCGGGCCTCTTGGCCTCGGCGACCTCCATGTCCATGAGGTGAAGGACATCCTGCTCGCATCGGGTAGCGGCTACCTGATCACCCCGAATTACTACGACCCCGCTCGTGGTCGGGAATTTGAGGGCCTGATGGTTGGGTGAAGCTACCGCATTCATTTGCCTTAGCCAAGGCCACCCAAGGATGGCGTTAAATGCGGAACTTCCATCCACTACCGCGAAGCGGACTTGGCGAGCCTCCGGGCCAGCGGTCACAGTGAGGGTTATTTCCCCTGCCACTTTGGCGACCTCGCCGGTGAATCCACTGAGGGAGCTCGTCGAGGGAGACAGGTCGGCGAGTCTCAACCCCATTCGCAGGTAGGCCGACAGAAAAAGGATGTCCACGGCGCTCCCCGAATCAACCAGAGCTCGCCTCACCTCGATGTTAGCCATCATCAGGCGTATGACGAGGGGGTCATTGTGGGGCGTAACGACCCCAGTCATGTCATCTTCCAAAAACCAGAGAAAATCGCGGGCTTCCACCCTTGGTGCTTGAAGTAAGGTAGGAGTTAGCGAGACGGAAAATACCTTCTGTGCCCGCTCCATCTCCCTGACTCGTCGGCGAGCTTCATTACTGGATCTCGGGCCGCTCAGCCGCCCGCTAATGGTATGGCAGATCGCCGGTCCTTCCGGGGGAGGCGGAGGCAGGGCGGGTTCAGTGGGCCCCGGGCGATCTCCCTCCCGAGGAGCCCGTGCCGGTACCACCTCGAACCTCCTTGGAGGCGAAATAAACTGATTCAAGTGGCCCTGGGTGACCAAATCCTCGAGGTGGTTCTTGAGAGCCCGGCATCTGTTAGTGTGTTGCCCAGGGCTTCGATGAAAAGCACACCGCCGCGAGTTGTCGGTAGAGCCAGGCTCTCCGGCTTGCAGGGGTGGCGAGTACTGGAAGAAAGGTTCATTCCGAATCTGATGGAAGATTTGTCCTGGCGAGTGGGTTAGCACGGTGAAGTCCCGCTCCCCGGGTCCTGGAGGCAGGCGCCAGTTCGTCGGCCTTCCAGCGACAGCCGCGGGGGCTTCAGCGGGCTGTTCAGCAGGAACAGCGGGCGGTCCAGGCAAAGGCACCGCCAGGGGCACCTCCCTTCTCTCTACGGCCTTAACAACCAGCGGTCGCGGGGCCGGAGGAGGTCGCTGCTCGATTGCCTTTCCCTTCCGGTCTAGCACGGCGTCTTCGAGCTTGATGTGTTGCTGGACCAGGGCAAATAGTTCAACCATCGTGCGAGGGTCCTTGATCAGTAGAGCGTCATGAAGCTTGCAACCCTCGGGGAGGGCGCTTCTGAAAGCGCTCACCACGGTACGATCTTGGCCCGCCGCATCTTCCAGAGCGAGGTAGGCGCTTCGGAATCGCGTTGCGAAGCACTGGAGCGTCTCGCGAGCTCCCATGGTTAAGGTAAACAGAGACTCGATTCTCTTCGGGGGCTGCCTATTGCAGCGATACTGCTCCAGGAATAGCCTAGAGAGAGTTGGAAAGTCGGGGATCATGCCGGGCGGCAACTTGTGGAACCAGTTCAATGCCGAGCCCGGTCAGACTGCTCGGGAATGCTCGGCACAAGACGTGGTCTTGGTCCCGGAAAAACAGAAGCTTTCTGTAGGCCAAGAGATGGTCAACGGGATCCTGCGATCCGTCGAACAATACAAACTTCGGGGGGGTCCAGTGGTGCGGAAAACCCCCTCGGTGGACCTCGCTGGTGAAAGGCGAGCTACCTCCGTGGGCGGCGAGATCTTCCAGTAAATCTACTAGCGCACTAGATCGCTGCCAGTGCCCGGGGAGAACTCCCAGAGGCGGCTGCGCAGGTCCTAGGCGGTCTCGTACGCTCGTCGTTGGCCTGTTGGAGGACGTTGCCTCGCGAGCTTCGGAAGGTATTTCCACCGCGGGCTCTTTCCCTCGTCGCCGATGGCGCGGGTCGCGGTCCCGCTCTAGAGACCTTTCCTCCGATCCGTCAGAATCAATGCTCCGGCTACGGCGGCAAGGGATGGTCGCGCGCGAGGTCGCCCGGTTGCTAGATCGCTGGGTGACCAGCTTCTGCAACCTCGTGAGCGGGGTTTCCGGTACCCCTCGCGCAGCCGCTCTCCCAACTGGGGGTTCCGGATGGGAAACCTGCCGCGCCGGAGCGACCGTGGGCGGTCACGATGTTGACACCGGTGGTCGCACCAGAGACGCCGTCTTCGCCGGCCCAGACCGCCGGCTGGCCACCGGAGCCTGACGCAATCGCGTCAGTTCCTCCATCATGGCCCGCTGAGTGGCCAACATCTCCAGCAAGAGTTGGTCGCTGAGCGGGACCTGGGGCTGAGGGGTCTCGACCGGAGGCTCGCTGCGCGCAGATCTGGCACGAGTCCTCGGTCGCCTGCGTCCCCTTGTCGCCGGAGCCATCCTTGAGGTTACGAGAGCGAACGGCGCTCAACCGCGTGGTCGTGGGCGCTCTCGCAGGAACCAGTCGAAGATCCCACAGACGGTGCCAAATGTACGGGGGATTTTTCGCTGGTCCGTGCGGGCTGCCTGCAAGACAAAGAAAAGAGAACGTAAGAACGGCTGGCTCCCTTAGGAGCGCAGACCCTCCGACACTCAAGTCAGTCACGGTGGCACAACGGCGAGCTGTGGTATACCAAAGTGGTAGGGAAAAGGAATTCCAACCTGTACTATGGAGCCTGGGGGTGAGCATTTATAGCAATCGGCGGCCTACCGTGGCCCGACACGTGGAGATTCTTCCGGCGCCTTCTAGACCCCCCACGTTCTGGCTCGCGTGGGTCTGACAGTCCTTGGTACTCGCGCCCTGACATTCTGTCGTCAAGCCTGCCAGGCGGTTTGAGTGGGGGAGGGAATCTTTCTTGTCGTGGCCAGGTGGCCATTCTGGAATGTTCAAGTCTGGGAGGTCTCGAACTGATTCGAGCGAGCTTCCGTGGACCACGTTTGTCCATGTAGCTTCCGTGGGGCTTTGACACCTGGCATCCTCTCATACATTGTGGGCGACCTCCGATGGGGAGCTAAGGTGAGCTCGCCCTCCATTGCTCCGCCTTCTCTTCCACATCTATCAAGAGGCGGACCTCGCGGGAGCAACCTCTTCGATAAACTGGGGAATTCTGGCGAGCTTGGGCGAGCTCCTGAGCGAGCTTGGGCGAGCTCCTGCGCGAGCTAGGGGCGAGCTCCTGCGCGAGCTAGGGGCGTTTGCGATGCCAGTGTCTTCGTTATGCATGACGGTCTAACTCCCGCTATCACTGCCAGCGAGTTCTCGTGCGGGCTTGGCGAGCTCCAGGGCGAGCTCCTGGGTGAGCTTGGCGAGCTCCTGAGCGAGCTTAGGCGAGCTCCTGGGTGAGCTTAGCGCGCTCCTGAGCGAGCTTAGGCGAGATCCTGGGCGATCTCAGGCGAGCTCCATCGAGCTTAGGCGAGCTCCTACTAGTGCTCTTGGCCTAGGCCCTTTCAGCCTAATGTGGATCTCGCTCCCTGTCAAGGTGATTTGGCGAGCACGGGGGGGGGGGGGGGTGCGAACTCCAGGGCAGATTTCAGCTACCCCCAACATGATCCATTCTAATTCATTCGCACTATCCATTCTAATTCATTCGCACAATCCATTCTAATTCATTCGTACGATCCATTCTAATTCATTCGCACGAATGTATCCATTCTAATTCATTTGTACGATCCATTCTAATTCATTCGTACAATGCGTTCTAATCCATTCATACGATCCATTCTAATTCATTCCTATGATCCATTCTAATTCATTCGTATGATCCATTCTAATTCATTCGCTCGAATGTATCCATTCTAATTCATTCGTACGATCCATTCTAATTCGTTTGTACGATCCATTCTAATTCGTTCGTACAATCCATTCTAATTCATTCGCACGATCCATTCTAATCCATTCGTACGATCCATTCTAATTCATTCGTACAAATGAATTAGAATGGATCGTATGAATGAATAAGAATGGATCGTACGAATGAATTAGAATGGATCGTGCGAATGAATTAGAATGAATCGTACGAATGCATTAGAATGGATACATTCGTGCGAATGAATTAGAATGGATCGTATGAATGAATTAGAATGGATCGTACGAACGAATTAGAATGGATCGTATGAACGAATTAGAATGGATCGTATGAACGAATTAGAATGGATCGTACGAACGAATTAGAATGGATACATTCGAGCGAATGAATTAGAATGGATTAGAATAGCTCATATGAATGAATTAGAATGAATCGTGCGAATGAATTAGAATGGTTACATTCGTGCGAATGAATTAAAATAGATCATACGAATGAATTTGAATGGATCGTACGAATGAAAGAGAATCGATACATTTGTGAAAATGAATTAGAATGGATCGTATATTCGTACAAATAAATTAGAATGGATCGTACAAATGAATTAGAATGGATCGTACGAATGAGTTAGAATGGATCGACGAATGAATTAGAATGGATCGTACGAATGAATTAGAATGGGTCCACCGAATAAGTTAGAATGGATCATACGAATGAATTAGAAAGGATCGTACGAATGAATTAGAATGGATTGTGCGAATGAATTAGAATAGATCGTATGAATGAATTAAAATGGATCGTACGAATGAATTAGAATAGCTCATACGAATGAATTCGAATGAATCGTACGAGTGAATTAGAATGGTTACATTCGTGCGAATGAATTAGAATAGATCGTACGAATGAATTAGAATGGATCGTACGAATAAATTAGAATGGATCGTGCGAATGAATTAGAATGGATCGTAGGAATGAATTAGAATGGATCCACCAAATGAGTTAGAACGGATTTTTCGAATGAATTAGAATGGATCGTACGAATGAATTAGAATGGATCGTGCGAATGAATTAGACTGGATCGTACGAATGAATTAGAATAGATCGTGTGAATAAATTAGAATGGATCATACGAATGAATTAGAATAGATATATTCATGCGAATGAATTAGAATGGATCGTATGAATGAATTAGAATGGATCGTGCGAATGAATTAGAATGGATCGTATGAATAAATTTGAATGGATCATACGAATGAATTAAAATGGATACATTTGTGCGAATGAATTAGAATGGATCATACGATTGAATTTGAATGGATCGTACGAATAAATTAGAATGGATACATTTGTGCGATGAATAAGAATGGCGCGTACGAATGAATTAGAATGGAGCGTACGAATGAACTAGAATGGATACATTCTAATTCATTCGTTCGATCCATTCTAATTCATTCGTACGATCCATTCTAATTCATTCGTACGATCCATTCTTATTCATTCATACGATCCATTCTAATTCATTCACACAATCCATTCTAATTCATTCGTACGATCCATTGTAATTCATTCGTATGATCCATTCTAACTCATTTTAGAATGGATCGTACGAACGAATTAGAATGGATCGTATGAACGAATTAGAATGGATCATACGAATGAATTAGAATGGATACATTCGAGCGAATGAATTAGAATGGATCGTACGAATGAATTAGAATGGATCGTACGAATGAATTAGAATGGATCGAACGAACGAATTAGAATGGATCGTACGAATGAATTAGAATGGATACATTTGTGCGAATGAATTAGAATGGATCATACGTTTGAATTTGAATGGATCGTACGAATAAATTAGAATGGATACATTTGTGCGAATGAATTAGAATGGATCGTACAAATGAATTAGAATGGATCGTACGAATGATACGATTCATTCTAATTCATTCGTACGATCCATTCTAATGCATTCTTACGATTCATTCTAATTCATTCGCACGATCAATTCTAATTCATTCGTACGATCCATTCTTATTCATTCATACGATCCATTCAAATTCATTCGTATAATCCATTCTAATTCATTCGTACGATCCATTCTAATTCATTCGTATGATCCATTCTAACTCATTCGGTGGATCCATTCTAATTTATTTGTACGATCCATTCTAATTCATTCATACGATCCATTCTAATTCATCCACACGATCCATTCTAATTCATTCGTACGATCTATTCTAATTCATTCGCACGAATGTAACCATTCTAATTCATTCGTACGATTCATTCTAATTCATTCGTATGAGCTATTCTAATTCATTCGTACGATCCATTCTAATTCATTCATACGATCTATTCTAATTCATTCGCACAATCCATTCTAATTCATTCGTACGATCCATTCTAATTCATTCGTACGATGCATTCTAATTAATTCGTACGATCCATTCTAATTCATTCGTATGATCCATTCTAACTCATTCGGTGGATCCATTCTAACTCATTCGTACGATCCATTCTAATTCATTCGCACGATCCATTCTAACTCATTCGTACGATCCATTCTAATTCATTTGAATGATCCATTCTAATTTATTTGCACGAATATACGATCCATTCTATTTCATTCACACAAATATATCCATTCTAATGCATTCGTACGATCCATTCTAATTAATTCGTATGATCTATTCTAATTCATTCGCACGAATATAACCATTCTAATTCATTCGTACGATTCATTCTAATTCATTCGTATGAGCTATTCTAATTCATTCATACGATCCATTCTAATACATTTGTACGATCCATTCTAATCCATTCGTACGATCCATTCTAATTCATTCGTACGATCCATTCTAATTCATTCGCACAAATGTATCCATTCTAATTCATTCGTACGATCCATTCTAATTCATTCGCACGATCCATTCTATTTCATTCGTACGATCCATTCTAATTCATTCGCACGATCCATTCTAATTCATTCGTACGATCCATTCTAATTCATTCGCACGAATGTATCCATTCTAATGCATTCGTACGATCCAGTCTAATTCATTCGTACGATCCATTCTAATCCATTCGTACGATCCATTCTAATTCATTCGTACGATCCATTCTAATTCATTCTCACAAATGTAACCTTGCTAATTCATTTGTACGATCCATTCTAATTCATTCGTACGATCCATTCTAATTCATTCGTACGATCCATTCTAATTCATTCTCACAAATGTAACCTTTCTAATTCATTTGTACGATCCATTCTAATTCATTCGTACGATCCATTCTAATCCATTCGTACGATCCATTCTAATCCATTCGTACGATCCATTCTAATTCATTCGCACGAATGTAACCATTCTAACTCATTCGTACGATCCATTCTAATTCATTCCTACGATCCATTCTAATTCATTCGTATGATCCATTCTAATTCATTTGTACGATCCATTCTAATTTATTCGCACGAATGTATCCATTCTAATTCATACGCACGATCCATTCTAATTCATTCGTTCGATCCATTCTAATTCATTCGTACGATTCATTCAAATTCATTCGCATGATCTATTCTAATTCATTCGTATGATCCATTCTAATTCATTCCTACGATCCATTCTAATTCATTCACACGAATGTATCCATTCTAATTTATTTGCACGATCCATTCTAATCCATTCGTACGATCCATTCTAATTCATTCGTACAAATATATCTATTCTAATTCATTCGTACAATGCGTTCTAATCCATTCGTACTTTTGATTCTAATCCATTCGTACGATCCATTCTAATTCATTCGTATGATCCATTCTAATTCATTCGTACGATCCATTCTAATTCATTTGCATGAATGTATCCATTCTAATTCATTCGTTCGATCCATTCTAATTCATTCGTACAATCCATTGAAATTCATTCGCATGATCCATTCTAATTCATTCGTACGATCCATTCTAATTCATTCTCACGAATGTAACCTTTCTAATTCATTTGTATGATCCATTCTAATTCATTCGTACAATCCATTCAAATTCATTCGTACGATGCAATCTAATTCATGCGCACAAATGTATCTATTCTAATTCATTCGTACAATGCGTTCTAATCCATTCGTACGATCCATTCTAATCCATTCGTACGATCCATTCTAATTCATTCGCACGAATGTAACCATTCTAATTCATTCATATGATCCATTATAATCCATTCGTACGATCCATTCTAATTCATTCCTACGATCCATTCTAATTCATTTGCACGATCCATTCTAATTCATTCCTATGATCCATTCTAATTCATTCGTACGATCCATTCTAATTCATTCGCTCGAATGTATCCATTCTAATTCATTCGTACGATCCATTCTAATTCGTTCGTACGATCCATTCTAATTCGTTCGTACGATCCATTCTAATTCGTTCGTACGATCCATTCTAATTCGTCCGTACGATCCATTCTAATTCGTCCGTATGATCCATTCTAATTCATTCGTACGATCTATTCTAATTCATTCGCATGATCCATTCTAATTCATTCGTTCGATCCATTCTAATTCATTCGTACAATCCATTCAAATTCATTCGCATGATCCATTCGAATTCATTCGTACGATCCATTCTAATTCATTCGTACAAATGTATCCATTCTAATTCATTCGTACAATCCATTCTAATTCATTCGCACGATCCATTCTAATTCATTCGTATGATCCATTCTAATTCATTCCTACGATCTATTCTAATTCATTCGCTCGAATGTATCCATTCTAATTCATTCGTACAATCCATTCTAATTCATTCGCAAGATCCATTCTAATTCATTCGTATGATCCATTCTAATTCATTCCTTCGATCTATTCTAATTCATTCGCTCGAATGTATCCATTCTAATTCATTCGTACGATCCATTCTAATTCATTCGTATGATCCATTCTAACTCATTCGGTAGATCCATTCTAATTTATTCGTACGATCCATTCTAATTCATTCGTATGATCCATTCTAATTCATTCGCACGAATGTATCCATTCTAATTCATTCGTACGATCCATTCTAATTCATTCGCACTATCCATTCTAATTCATTCGCACAATCCATTCTAATTCATTCGTACGATCCATTCTAATTCATTCGCACGAATGTATCCATTCTAATTCATTTGTACGATCCATTCTAATTCATTCGTACAATGCGTTCTAATCCATTCATACGATCCATTCTAATTCATTCCTATGATCCATTCTAATTCATTCGTATGATCCATTCTAATTCATTCGCTCGAATGTATCCATTCTAATTCATTCGTACGATCTATTCTAATTCGTTTGTACGATCCATTCTAATTCGTTCGTACAATCCATTCTAATTCATTCGCAGGATCCATTCTAATCCATTCGTACGATCCATTCTAATTCATTCGTACAAATGAATTAGAATGGATCGTATGAATGAATAAGAATGGATCGTACGAATGAATTAGAATGGATCGTGCGAATGAATTAGAATGAATCGTACAAATGCATTAGAATGGATACATTCGTGCGAATGAATTAGAATGGATCGTATGAATGAATTAGAATGGATCGTACGAACGAATTAGAATGGATCGTATGAACGAATTAGAATGGATCGTATGAACGAATTAGAATGGATCGTACGAAAGAATTAGAATGGATACATTCGAGCGAATGAATTAGAATGGATTAGAATAGCTCATATGAATGAATTAGAATGAATCATGCGAATGAATTAGAATGGTTACATTCGTGCGAATGAATTAAAATAGATCATACGAATGAATTAGAATGGATCGTACGAATGAAAGAGAATCGATACATTTGTGAAAATGAATTAGAATGGATCGTATATTCGTACAAATAAATTAGAATGGATCGTACAAATGAATTAGAATGGATCGTACGAATGAGTTAGAATGGATCTACGAATGAATTAGAATGGATCGTACGAATGAATTAGAATGGATCCACCGAATAAGTTAGAATGGATCATACGAATGAATTAGAATGGATCGTACGAATGAATTAGAATGGATTGTGCGAATGAATTAGAATAGATCGTATGAATGAATTAAAATGGATCGTACGAATGAATTAGAATAGCTCATACGAATGAATTAGAATGAATCGTACGAATGAATTAGAATGGTTACATTCGTGCGAATGAATTAGAATAGATCGTACGAATGAATTAGAATGGATCGTACGAATAAATTAGAATGGATCATGCGAATGAATTAGAATGGATCGTAGGAATGAATTAGAATGGATCCACCAAATGAGTTAGAACGGATTTTTCGAATGAATTAGAATGGATCGTACGAATGAATTAGAATGGATCGTGCGAATGAATTAGAATGGATCGTACGAATGAATTAGAATAGATCGTGTGAATAAATTAGAATGGATCATACGAATGAATTAGAATAGATATATTCATGCGAATGAATTAGAATGGATCGTATGAATGAATTAGAATGGATCGTGCGAATGAATTAGAATGGATCGTATTAATAAATTAGAATGGATCATACGAATGAATTAAAATGGATACATTTGTGCGAATGAATTAGAATGGATCATACGATTGAATTTTAATGGATCGTACGAATAAATTAGAATGGATACATTTGTGCGATGAATAAGAATGGCGCGTACGAATGAATTAGAATGGAGCGTACGAATGAACTAGAATGGATACATTCTAATTCATTCGTTCGATCCATTCTAATTCATTCGTACGATCCATTCTCATTCATTCGTACGATCCATTCTTATTCATTCATACGATCCATTCTAAATCATTCACACAATCCATTCTAATTCATTCGTACGATCCATTGTAATTCATTCGTATGATCCATTCTAACTCATTTTAGAATGGATCGTACGAACGAATTAGAATGGATCGTATGAACGAATTAGAATGGATCGTACGAATGAATTTGAATGGATACATTCGAGCGAATGAATTAGAATGGATCGTACGAATGAATTAGAATGGATCGAACAAACGAATTAGAATGGATCGTACGAATGAATTAGAATGGATACATTTGTGCGAATGAATTAGAATGGATCATACGTTTGAATTTGAATGGATCGTACGAATAAATTAGAATGGATACATTTGTGCGAATGAATTAGAATGGATCGTACAAATGAATTAGAATGGATCGTACGAATGATACGATTTATTCTAATTCATTCGTACGATCCATTCTAATGCATTCTTACGATTCATTCTAATTCATTCGCACGATCAATTCTAATTCATTCGTACGATCCATTCTTATTCATTCATACGATCCATTCAAATTCATTCGCATAATCCATTCTAATTCATTCGTACGATCCATTCTAATTCATTCGTATGATCCATTCTAACTCATTCGGTGGATCCATTCTAATTCATTTGTACGATCCATTCTAATTCATTCGTACGATCCATTCTAATTCATTCACACGATCCATTCTAATTCATTCGTACGATCTATTCTAATTCATTCGCACGAATGTAACCATTCTAATTCATTCGTACGATTCATTCTAATTCATTCGTATGAGCTATTCTAATTCATTCGTACGATCCATTCTAATTCATTCATACGATCTATTCTAATTCATTCGCACAATCCATTCTAATTCATTCGTACGATCCATTCTAATTCATTCGTACGATCCATTCTAATTCATTCGTACGATCTATTCTAATTCATTCGTATGATCCATTCTAACTCATTCGGTGGATCCATTCTAATTCATTCGTACGATCCATTCTAATTCATTCGCACGATCCATTCTAACTCATTCGTACGATCCATTCTAATTCATTTGTATGATCCATTCTAATTTATTTGCACGAATATACGATCCATTCTATTTCATTCACACAAATATATCCATTCTAATGCATTCGTACGATCCATTCTAATTCATTCGTATGATCTATTCTAATTCATTCGCACGAATATAACCATTCTAATTCATTCGTACGATTCATTCTAATTCATTCGTATGAGCTATTCTAATTCATTCATACGATCCATTCTAATTCATTCGTACGATCCATTCTAATCCATTCGTACGATCCATTCTAATTCATTCGTACGATCCATTCTAATTCATTCGCACAAATGTATCCATTCTAATTCATTCGTACGATCCATTCTAATTCATTCGCACGATCCATTCTATTTCATTCGTACGATCCATTCTAATTCATTCGCATGATCCATTCTAATTCATTCGTACGATCCATTCTAATTCATTCGCACGAATGTATCCATTCTAATGCATTCGTACGATCCAATCTAATTCATTCGTACGATCCATTCTAATCCATTCGTACGATCCATTCTAATTCATTCGTACGATCCGTTCTAATTCATTCTCACAAATGTAACCTTGCTAATTCATTTGTACGATCCATTCTAATTCATTCGTACGATCCATTCTAATTCATTCGTACGATCCATTCTAATTCATTCTAACAAATGTAACCTTTCTAATTCATTTGTACGATCCATTCTAATTCATTCGTACGATCCATTCTAATCCATTCGTATGATCCATTCTAATCCATTCGTACGATCCATTCTAATTCATTCGCACGAATATAACCATTCTAATTCATTCGTACGATCCATTCTAATTCATTCCTACGATCCATTCTAATTCATTCGTATGATCCATTCTAATTCATTTGTACGATCCATTCTAATTTATTCGCACGAATGTATCCATTCTAATTCATACGCACGATCCATTCTAATTCATTCGTTCGATCCATTCTAATTCATTCGTACGATCCATTCAAATTCATTTGCATGATCTATTCTAATTCATTCGTATGATCCATTCTAATTCATTCCTACGATCCATTCTAATTCATTCTCACGAATGTATCCATTCTAATTTATTTGCACGATCCATTCTAATCCATTCGTACGATCCATTCTAATTCATTCGTACAAATGTATCTATTCTATTTCATTCGTACAATGCGTTCTAATCCATTCGTACTTTCGATTCTAATCCATTCGTACGATCCATTCTAATTCATTCGTATGATCCATTCTAATTCATTCGTACGATCCATTCTAATTCATTTGCATGAATGTATCCATTCTAATTCATTCGTTCGATCCATTCTAATTCATTCGTACAATCCATTCAAATTCATTCGCATGATCCATTCTAATTCATTCGTACGATCCATTCTAATTCATTCTCACGAATGTAACCTTTCTAATTCATTTGTATGATCCATTCTAATTCATTCATACGATCCATTCTAATCCATTCGTACGATCCATTCTAATCCATTCGTACGATCCATTCTAATTCATTCGTAGAATGTATCCATTCTAATTTATTCTTACGATCCAGTCTAATTCATTCGTACGATCCATTCTAATTCATTCGCACGAATGTATCCATTCTAATTCATTCATACGATCCATTCTAATTCATTCGTATGATCCATACTAATTCGTTCGTACGATCCATTCTAATTCGTTCGTACGATCCATTCTAATTCATTCGTATGATCCATTATAATTCATTCCTACGATCTATTCTAATTCATTCGCACGAATGAATTAGAATGGATCGTGCGAATGAATTACAATGAATCGTACGAATGCATTAGAATGGATCGTACGAATGAATTAGAATGAATCGTACGATCCATTCTAATTCATTTGTCCGATCCATTCATACGAATGAATTAGAATGGATCGTACGAACGAATTAGAATGGATCGTACGAATGAATTAGAATGGATCGTACGAATGAATTAGAATCGATATATTCGTGCGAATGAATTAGAATGGATCGTGCGAATGAATTAGAATGGAATCATTTGTGAGAATGAATTAGAATGGATTGTACGATCCATTCTAATTCATTCGTACGATCCATTCTAATTCATTTGCACGATCCATTCTAATTCATTCCTATGATCCATTCTAATTCATTCGTACGATCCATTCTAATTCATTCGCACGATCCATTCCAATTCATTCGCACAATCCGTTCTAATTCATTCGCACAATCCATTCTAATTCATTCGCACGAATGTATCCATTATAATTTATTCGTACGATCCAGTCTAATTCATTCATGCGATCCATTCTAATTCATTCGCACGAATGTATCCATTCTAATTCATTCGTACGATCCATTCTAATTCATTCATACGATCCATTCTAATTCGTTCGTACGATCCATTCTAATTCATTCGTACGATCCATTCTAATTCATCGCACGATCCATTCTAATTCATTCGCTCGAATATATCCATTCTAATTCATTCGTACGATCCATCTAATGCATTCGTACGATCCATTCTAATTCATTCGTATGATCCATTCTAATTCATTCCTACGTACGATCAATTCTAATTCATTCGCACGAATGTAACCATTCTAATTCATTCGTAAGATCAATTCTAATTCATTCGCACGATCCATTCTAATTCATTCGTACGATCCATTCTAATTCATTCGCACGATCCATTCTAATTCATTCCTACGATCCATTCTAAACCATTCGTACGATCCATTCTAATTCATTCGTACGATCCATTCTAATTCATTCCTACGATCCATTCTAATTCATTCGCACGAATGTATTAGAATGGATCGTAGGAATGGATCAGAATGGATCGTACGAATGAATTAGAATTGATCATACGAATGAGTTAGAATGGATCATACGAATGAATTAGAATGGATTGTACGAATGAATTAGAATGGATCATACGAATGAATTAGAATGGATCGTGCGAATGAATTAGAATGGTTACATTCGTGCGAATGAATTAGAATGGATCGTACGAATGAATTAGAATGGATCGTGCGAATGAATTAGAATTGATCTTACGAATGAATTAGAATGGTTACATTCGTGCGAATGAATTAGAATCGATCGTACGTAGGAATGAATTAGAATTGATCTTACGAATGAATTAGAATGGATCGTACGAATGGATTAGAATGGATACATTCGAGCGAATGAATTACAATGGATCGTACGAATGAATTAGAATGGATCATAGGAATGAATTAGAATGGATCATGCAAATGAATTAGAATGGATACATTCGTGCGAATGAATTAGAATGGATCGTAGGAAAGAATTAGAATGGATCGAACGAATGAATTAGAATGGTTACATTTGTGCGAATTAATTAGAATGGATCGTACGAATGGATTAGAATGGATCGTACGAATGGATTAGAATAGATCATACGAATGAATTAGAATGGATCATGCGAATGAATTAGAATAGATCATACGAATGGATTAGAATGGATCATACGAATGAATTAGAATGGTTACATTCATGCGAATGAATTAGAATGGATCGTACAAATGGATTAGAATGGATCGTATGAATGGATTAGAACGCATTGTACGAATGAATTAGAATAGATACATTTGTGCGAATGAATTAGATTGCTTCGTACGAATGGATTAGAATGGATCGTACGAATGGATTAGAATGGATCGTACGAATGGATTAGAATGGATCGTATGAATGAATTAGAATGGATCATACAAATGAATTAGAAAGGTTACATTCGTGAGAATGAATTAGAATGGATAGTACGAATGAATTAGAATGGATCATAGGAATGAATTAGAATGGATCGTGCAAATGAATTCGAATGGATACATTCGTGCGAATGAATTAGAATGGATCGTACGAATGAATTAGAATGGATACATTCGAGCGAATGAATTAGAATGGATCGTACGAATGAATTAGAATGAATCATATGAATGAATTAGAATGGATCGTGCGAATGAATTTGAATGGATCGTACGAATGAATTAGAATGGATCGTACGATCTATTCTAATTCATTCGCACGAATGTAACCATTCTAATTCATTCACATGATCCATTCTAATTCATTCGTACGATCCATTCTAATTCATTCGCACGAATGTAACCATTCTAATTCATTCATATGATCCATTCTAATTAATTCGTACGATCCATTCTAATTCATTCGTATGATCCATTCTAATTCATTCGTACGATCCATTCTAATTCATTTGCATGAATGTATCCATTCTAATTTATTTGTACGATCCAGTCTAATTCATTCGTACGATCCATTCTAATTCATTCGCACGAATATATCCATTCTAATTCATTCGTATGATCCATTCTAATCCATTCGTGCGAATGAACTAGAATGGATCAGATGAAAGAATTAGAATGGATCGTGCGAATGAATTAGAATGGATCATAGGAATGAATTAGAATGGATCGTACGAATGAATTAGAATGGATCGTACGAATGAATTAGAACGGATCGTATGAATGAATTAAAATGGATCGTACGAATAAATTTGAATGGATTATACGAATGAATTAGAATGGATCGTACGATCCATTCTAATTCATTCGCACGAATGTATCCATTCTAATTCATTTGCACTATCCATTCTAATTCATTCGTATGATCCATTCTAATTCATTCGTACGATCTATTCTAATTCATTCGTATGATCCATTCTAATTCATTCGTACGATCCATTCTAATTCATTCGTACGATCGATTCTAATTCATTCGTACGATCCATTCTAATTCATTCGCATGAATATATTTGTTCTAATTCATTCGTATGATCCATTATAATTTATTCGCACGATCTATTCTAATTCATTCGTACGATCCATTCTAATTCATTCGTACGATCCATTCTAATTCATTCGCACGAATATATCATACGAATGAATTAGAATGGATCATGCGAATGAATTAAAATGGATCGTACAAATGAATTAGAATGGATCGTGCGAATGAATTAGAATGGATCGTACGAACGAATTAGAATGGATCGTACGAACGATTAGAATGGATTGTACGAATGAATTAGAATGGATCGTATGAATGGATTAGAATGGATCGTGCGAATTAATTAGAATGGATACATTCGTGCGAATGAATTAGAATGGATCGGACGAATGAATTAGAATGGATCGTACGAATGGATTAGAATGGATCGTACGAATGAATTAGAATGGATCATACAAATTAATTAGAAAGGTTACATTCTTGAGAATGAATTAGAATGGATCGTACGAATGAATTAGAATGGATCATGCGAATGAATTTGAATGGATCGTACGAATGAATTAGAATGGATCGAACGAATGAATTAGAATGAATACATTCGAGCGAATGAATTAGAATAGATCGTAGGAATGAATTAGAATGGATCATGCGAATGAATTAGAATGGATCGTGCGAATGAATTAGAATGGATCGTACGAATGAATTAGAATGGATCATACGAACGAATTAGAATGGATCATACAAATAAATTAGAAAGGTTACATTCATGAGAATGAATTAGAATGGATCGTACGAATGAATTAGAATGGATAATGCGAATGAATTTGAATGGATCGTACGAATGAATTAGAATGGATACATTCGTACGAATGAATAAGAACGGATCGTACGAATGAATTAGAATGGATCGTACGAATGAATTTGAATGGATTGTACGAATGAATTAGAATGGATCATGCGAATGAATTAGAATAGATCGTGCGAATGAATTAGAATGGATCCCGCGAATGAATTAGAATGGATCGTACGAATGGATTAGAACGCATTGTACGAATGAATTAGACATTCGTACAATCCATTCTAATTCATTCGAACGATCCATTCTTATTCATTCGTATGATCCATTCTAATTCATTCGTACGATCCATTCTAATTCATTCGTATGATCCATTCTAACTCATTCGCACAAATATATCCATTCTAATTCATTCGTACGATCCATTCTAATTTATTCATACGATCCATTCTAATCCATTCATACGATCCATTCTAATCCATTCGTACGATCCATTCTAATTCATTCGTACGATCCATTCTAATTCATTCGCATGATCCATTCTAATTCATTTGCACGATCCATTCTAATTTATTCGTACGATCCATTCTAATTCATTCATACGATCTATTCTAATTCATTCGTTCGATCCATTCTAATTCATTCGCACGATCCATTCAAATTCATTCGCACGATCCATTCTAATTCGTTCATACGATCCATTCTAATTCATTCGCTCGAAGGTATCCATTTTAATTCATTCGTACGATCCATTCGAATTCATTCCTACGATCCATTCTAATTCATTCGCACAAATGTATCCATTCTAATTCATTCGCACTAACCTTTCTAATTCATTTGTACGATCCATTCTAATTCATTCGTACGATCCATTCAAATTCATTCGCACGAATGTAACCATTCTAATTCATTCGTACGATCCATTCTAATTTATTTGTACGAATGTATCCATTCTAATTCATTCGCACGATACATTCTAATTCATTCGCACGATCCATTCTAATTCATTCGTACGATCCATTCTAATTCATTCGTACGATCCATTCTAATTCATTTGCATGAATGTAACCATTCTAATTCATTCGTACAATGCGTTCTAATCCATTCGTACGATCCATTCTAATCCATTCATACGATCCATTCTAATTCATTCGCACGAATGTAACCATTCTAATTCATTCGTATGATCCATTCTAATTCATTCGTACGATCCATTCTAATTCATTCGCACGATCCATTCTAATTCATTCGTACGATCCATTCTAATTCATTCGCACAAATGTATCCATTCTAATCCATTCATACGATCCATTTTAATTCATTCGTACAATCCATTCTAATTCATTCGTACGATCCATTCTAATTCATTCGTATGATCCATTCTAATTCATTCGCACGAATGTATCCATTCTAATTCATTTGCACGATCCATTCTAATTCATTCCTATGATCCATTCTAATTCATTCATACGATCCATTCTAATTCATTTGCTCGAATGTATCCATTCTAATTCATTCATACGATCCATTCTAATTCATTCGTACGATCCATTCTAATTCATTCGCACGAATGTATCCATTCTAATTCATTCATACAATCCATTCTAATTCATTCGTACGATCCATTCTAATTCATTCCTATGATCCATTCGCACAAATGTATCCATTCTAATTCATATGTACGATCCATTCTAATTCATTCGTACGATCCATTCTAATTCATTCGTACGATCCATTCAAATTCATTCGCACGATCCATTCTAATTGATTCGTACGATTCATTCGTACGATCCATTCAAATTTATTTAAATGTATCCATTCTAAGTCATTCGTTCGATCAATTCTAATTCATTCGTACGATCCATTCTTATTCATTCGCACAATCCATTCTAATTCATTTGTATGATCCATTCTAATTCATCGCACGATCCATTCTAATTCATTCGCTCGAATGTATCCATTCTAATTCATTCGTTCGATCCATTCTAATTCATCCGTACGATCCATTCTAATTCGTTCATATGATCCATTCTAATTTATTCGTTCAAATATATCCATTCTAATTCATTCGTACGATCCATTCTAATTCATTCGCACAATCCATTCTAATTCATTTGTATGATCCATTCTAATTCATCGCACGATCCATTCTAATTCATTCGCTCGAATGTATCCATTCTAATTCATTCGTACGATCCATTCTAATGCATTCGTACGATCCATTCTAATTTGTTCGTACGATCCATTATAATTTATTCGTTCAAATATATCCATTCTAATTCATTCGTACGATCCATTCTAATTCATTTGCACGATCCATTCTAATTCATTCGTACGATCCATTCTAATTCATTCGTATGATCAATTCTAATTCATTAGTACAATCCATTCTAATTCAGTCGTATGAATGTATCATACGAATGAATTAGAATGGATCATAGGAATGAATTAGATTGGATCGTGCAAATAAATTAGAATGGATACATTCGTGCGAATGAATTAGAATGGATCGTAGGAATGAATTAGAATGGATCGTAATGAATTAGAATGGATCGTACGAATGAATTAGAATGGATCGTGCGAATGAATTAGAATGGATCGTACGAATGAATTAGAATGGATATATTTGAACGAATAAATTAGAATGGATCGTACGAACGAATTAGAATGGATCGTACGAATGCATTAGAATGGATCGTACGAATAAATTAGAATTGATACATTCGAGCGAATGAATTAGAATGGATTGTGCAATGAATTAGAATGGATCATACAAATGAATTAGAATGGATTGTGCGAATGAATTAGAATGGATCGTACGAATGAATTAGAATGGATCGAACGAATGAATTCGAATGGATACATTCGAGCGAATGAATTAGAATAGATCGTAGGAATGAATTAGAATGGCTCATACGAATGAATTAGAATGGAGAATGAATTAGAATGAATTGTACGAATGAATTAGAATGGATACATTCATGCGACTGAATTAGAATGGATCGGACGAATGAATTAGAATGGATCGTACGAATGCATTAGAATGGATCGTACGAATGAATTAGAATGAATCATACGAATGAATACATTCGTTCCTACGATCCAATCTAATTTGTTCGTATGATCCATTCTAATCATTCGAACGAATAAATTAGAATGGATACATTCATGCAAATGAATTAGAATGGATCGTACGAATGAATTAGAATGGATCGTACGAATGAATTAGAATGGATCATATGAATGAATTAGAATAGATACATTCGAACAATCCATTCTAATTCATTCGTACGATCCATTCTAATTCATTCGCTCGAATGTATCCATTCTAATGCATTCGTACGATTCATTCTAATCCATTCGTACGATCCATTCTAATTCATTCGTATGATCCATTCTAATTCATTCGTACGATCCATTCTAATTCATTTGAATGAATGTATCCATTCTAATTTATTCGTACGAATGAATTAGAATGGATTGTACGAATGAATTAGAATGGATACATTTGTGCGAATGAATTAGAATGGATCGTGCGAATGAATTAGAATGGATCGTACGAATGGATTAGACTGGATCGTACGAATGAATTAGAATGGATCGTACGAATGAATTAGAATGGTTATATTCGGGCGAATGAATTAGAATGGATCGTACGAATGGATTAGAATGGATCGTACGAATGAATTAGAATAGATCGTAGGAATGAATTAGAATGGATCGTGCGAATGAATTAGAATGAATCGTACGAATGAATTAGAATGGATCGTATGAATGAATTAGAATGGATCGTGCGAATGAATTAGAATGGATCGTACGAATGAATTATAATGGATCGTGCGAATGAATTAGAATGGATCATACAAATGAATTAGAAAGGTTACATTCGTGAGAATGACCTAGTATGGATCGTACAAATGGATTAGAATGGATCATGCAAATGAATTAGAATGGATACATTCGTGCAAATGAATTAGAATAGATCGTATGAATGAATTAGAATAGTTCGTACGAATGAATTAGAATGGATACATTTGTACGAATGAATTAGAATGGATCGTACGAATGAATTAGAATGGATCGTACGAATGAATTAGAATGGATAGTGCGAATGAATTAGAATGGATTGTACGAATGAATTAGAATGGATGGTACGAATGAATTAGAATAGATCGTGCGAATGAATTAGAATGGATCGTACGAAAGAATTAGAATGGATCGTACGAATGAATTAGAATGGATCATACGAATGAATTAGAATCGATCGTGCGAATGAATTAGAATGGATCGTACGAATGAATTAGAATGGATACATTTGTGCGATGAATAAGAATGGAGCGTACAAATGAATTAGAATGGAACATACGAAGGGATTAGAATGGATCGTACGAATGGATTAGAATGGATCGTGCAAATGAATTAGAATGGATACATTCGTGCGAATGAATTAGAATGGATCGTAGGAATAAATTAGAATGGATCGTATGAATGAATTAGAATGGTTACATTCTTGTGAATGAATTAGAATGGATCGTACGAATAAATTAGAATGGATCGTGGGAATGTATTAGAATTGATCATACGAATGAATTAGAATGGATCGTGCGAATGAATTAGAATGGATCGTACGATGCAATCTAATTCATTCATACGATCCATTCTAATTCATTCGTATGATCAATTCTAATTCATTCGCACGATCCATTCTAATTCATTCTCACGAATGTAACCTTTCTAATTCAGTTGTATGATTCATTATAATCCATTCGTACGATCCATTCTAATCCATTCGTACGATCCATTCTAATTCATTCTCACAAATGTAACCTTTCTAATTAATTTGTACGATCCATTCTGATTCATTCTTACGATCCATTCTAATCCATTCGTACGATCCATTCTAATCCATTCGTACAATCCATTCTAATTCATTTGCACGAATGTAACCATTCTAATTCGTTCGTACGATCCATTCTAATTCATTCGTACGATCCATTCTAATCTATTCGTACGATCCATTCTAATTCATTCGCACGATCCATTCTAATTCATTCGCACAAATGTATCCATTCTAATTCATTCGTACAATCCATTCTAATTCATTCGCATGATCCATTCTAATTCATTCGTGAGAATGAATTAGAATGGATCGTACGAATGAATTAGAATGGATCGTACGAATGAATTAGAACGGATCGTACGAATAAATTAGAATGGATCGTACGAATAAATTTGAATGGATTGTACGAATGAATTAGAATGGATCGTACGATCCATTCTAATTCATTCGCGCGAATGTATCCATTCTAATTCATTTGCACGATCCATTCTAATTCATTCGTATGAGCCATTCTAATTCATTCGTACGATCAATTCTAATTCATTCGTATGATCCATTCTAATTCATTCGTACGATCCATTCTAATTCATTCATACGATCGATTCTAATTCATTCGCACGATCCATTCTAATTGATTCGTACGATCCATTCTAATTCATTCGCACGATCCATTCTAATTCATTCGTATGATCCATTCTAATTCATTCCTACAATCTATTGTAATTCATTCGCTCGAATGTATCCATTTCTAATTCATTCGTTCGATCCATTCTAATTTATTCGTACGATCCATTCAAATTCATTCGCATGATCCATTCTAATTCATTCGTACGATCCATTCTAATTCATTCTCACGAATGTAAGCTTTCTAATTCATTCGTACAATCCATTCTAATTTATTCGTACGATCCATTCTAATCCATTCGTACGATCCATTCTAATTCATTCGCACGATCCATTCTAATTCATTCGTATTCTAATTCATTCGTACGATCCATTCTAATCCATTCTAATTCATTCTCACGAATGTAACCTTTCTAATTCATTTGTACGATCCATTCTAATTCATTCGTACGATCCATTCTAATCCATTCGTACGATCCATTCTAATCCATTCGTACGATCCATTCTAATTCATTCGCACAAATGGAACCATTCTAATTCATTCATATGATCCATTCTAATTCATTCGTACGATCCATTCTAATTCATTCGTACGATCCATTCTAATCCATTCGTACGATACATTCTAATCCATTCGTACGATCTATTCTAATCCATTCGTACGATCCATTCTAATTCATTGTCACAAATGTAACCTTTCTAATTCATTTGTACGATCCATTCTAATTCATTCGTACGATCCGTTCTAATTCATTCGCAAGATCCATTCTAATCCATTCGTACGATCAATTCTAATTCATTCGTACAAATGAATTAGAATGGATCGTATGAATGAATAAGAATGGATCGTACGAATGAATTAGAATGGATCATGCGAATGAATTAGAATGAATCGTACGAATGCATTATAATGGATATATTCGTGCGAATGAATTAGAATGGATCGTACGAATGAATTAAAATGGATACATTTGTACGAATGAATTAGAATGGATCGTACGAATGAATTAGAATGGATCGTACGAATGAATTAGAATGGATCATACGAATGAATTAGAATGGATACATTCGAGCAAATGAATTAGAATAGATCGTAGGAATGAATTAGAATGGATCATACGAATGAATTAGAATGGATCGTGCGAATGAATTAGAATTGATCGTGCGAATGAATTAGAATAAATCGTACGAATGAATTAGAATGGATCCACCGAATGAGTTAGAATGGATCATACGAATGAATTAGAATGGATCGTACGAACGAATTAGAATGGATCGTATGAATGAATTAGAATGGATCGTACGAATGGATTAGAATGGATCATACGAATGGATCATGCGAATGAATTAGAATGGATCGTACGAATAAATTAGAATGGATCCTACGAATGAATTAGAATGGATACATTTGTGCGAATGAATTTGAATGGATTGTGCGAATGAATTAGAACGGATTGTGCGAATGAATTAGAATGGACCGTGCGAATGAATTAGAATGGATCGTATGAATGAATAAGAATGGATCGTACGAATGAATTAGAATGGATACATTCGAGCGAATGAATTAGAATTGATCGTACGAATGAATTAGAATGGATCATACGAATGAATAAGAATGGATCGTATGAATGCATTAGAATGGATACATTCGTGCGAATGAATTAGAATGGATCGTACGAATGAATTAGAATGGATCGTACGAATGAATTAGAATGAATCGTACTAATTCATTAGAATGGATCGTACGAATGAATTAGAATAGCTCATACGAATGAATTAGAATGAATCGTACGAATGAATTAGAATGCATTGTACGAATCCATTCTAATCCATTCGTACGATCCATTCAAATTCATTCGTACGATCTATTCTAATTCATTCGTACAATCCATTCAAATTCATTCGTACGATGTAATCTAATTCATTCTCACAAATGTATCAATTCTAATTCATTGGTACAATGCGTTCTAATCCATTCGTAAGATCCATTCTAATCCATTCGTATGATCCATTCTAATTCATTCGTACGATTCATTCTAATTCATTCGTACAATCCATTCAAATTCATTCGTACGATGCAATCTAATTCATTCGCACAAATGTATCTATTCTAATTCATTCATACAATGTGTTCTAATCCATTCGTACGATCCATTCTAATTCATTCGCACGAATGTATCCATTCTAATACATTCGTACGATCCATTCTAATTCATTCCTACGATCCATTCTAATTCATTCGCTCGAATGTATCAATTCTAATTCAATCGTACGATCCATTCTAATCCATTCGTACGATCCATTCTAATTCATTCGTACGATCCATTCAAATCCATTCGTACGATCCATTCTAATCCATTCGCACGAATGTAACCATTCTAATTCATTCGTACGATCCTTTATAATTCATTCCTACGATCCATTCTAATTCATTCGCACGATCCATTCTAATTCATATGCACAAAGGAATCCATTCTAATTCATTCGTACGATCCATTATAATTCATTCGTACGATCCATTCTAATTCATTCGCACGATCCATTCTAATTCATTCGTACGATCCATTCTAATTCATTCGCATGATCCATTTTAATTCATTCGTACGATTCATTCGTACGATCCATTCTATTCATTCGTACGAATGAATTTGAATTAGAATGGATCATGCGAATGAATTAGAATGGATCGATCCATTCTAATCCATTCGTACGATCCATTCGAATTCATTCGTACGATCCATTCTAATTCATTCTCACAAATGTAACCTTTCTAATTCATTTGTATGATCCATTCTAATTCATTCGTACGATCCATTCTAATCCATTCGTACGATCCATCCTAATTCATTCGCATGATCTAATTCATTTGCATGATCCATTCGTACGATCCATTCTAATCCATTCGTACGATCCATTCTAATTTATTCATACGATCCATTCTTATTCATTCACATGATGTATTCTAATTGATTCGTACGATCCATTCTAATTCATTCGCACGATCCATTCTAATTCATTCGTATGATCCATTCTAATTCATTCCTACGATCTATTCTAATTCATTCGCTCGAATGTATCTATTTCTAATTCATTCGTTCGATCCATTCTAATTTATTCGTACGATCCATTCAAATTCATTCGCATGATCCATTCTAATTCATTCGTACGATCCATTCTAATTCATTCTCACGACTGTAACCTTTCTAATTCATTCGTACAATCCATTCTAATTTATTCGTACGATCCATTCTAATCCATTCGTACGATCCATTCTAATTCATTCGCACGATCCATTCTAATTCATTCGTATTCTAATTCATTCGTACGACCCATTCTAATCCATTCTAATTCATTCTCACGAATGTAACCTTTCTAATTCATTTGTACGATCCATTCTAATTCATTCGTAAGATCCATTCTAATCCATTCGTACGATCCATTCTAATCCATTCGTACGATCCATTCTAATTCATTCGCACGAATGGAACCATTCTAATTCATTCATATGATCCATTCTAATTCATTCGTACGATCCATTCTAATTCATTCGTACGATCCATTCTAAACCATTTGTACGATCCATTCTAATTCATTCGCACAAATGTAACCATTCTAATTCATTCGTACGATCCATTCTAATTCATTCGCACAATCCATTCTAATTCATTTGTATGATCCATTCTAATTCATCGCACGATCCATTCTAATTCATTCGCTCGAATGTATCCATTCTAATTCATTCGTACGATCCATTCTAATGCATTCGTACGATCCATTCTAATTTGTTCATACGATCCATTATAATTTATTCGTTCAAATATATCCATTCTAATTCATTCGTACGATCCATTCTAATTCATTTGCACGATCCATTCTAATTCATTCTTACGATCCATTCTAATTCATTCGTATGATCAATTCTAATTCATTCGTACAATCCATTCTAATTCAGTCGTATGAATGTATCATACGAATGAATTAGAATGGATCATAGGAATGAATTAGATTGGATCGTGCAAATAAATTAGAATGGATCGATCGTACGAATGAATTAGAATGGATAGTGCGAATGAATTAGAATGGATACATTCGTACGAATAAATTAGCATGGATACATTCTTGCGAATAAATTCGTATGATCATAAGAATGAATTAGAATGGATCGTACGAATGAATTAGAATTGATCGTGCAAATGAATTAGAATGGATACATTCGTGAGAATGAATTAGAATGGATCGTAGGAATGAATTAGAATGGATCATACGAATGAATTAGAATGGTTACATTCGAGCGAATGAATTAGAATGGATCGTACGAATGAATTAGAATGGATCGTAAGAATGAATTAGAATGGATCGTACGAATGAATTACAATGGATCGTGCGAATGAATTAGAATAGATCGTACGAATGAATTAGAATGGATCGTACAAATGAATTAGAAAGGTTACATTTGTGAGAATGAATTAGAATGGATCGTACGATTGAATTAGAATGGATCGTACGAATGGATTTGAATGGATCGTACGAATAAATTAGAATGGATTGTGCGAATGAATTAGAATGGATCGTATGAATGAATTATAATGGTTACATTCGTGCGAATGAATTAGAATGGATCGTACGAATGAATTAGAACGGATACATTCTTGCGAATGCATTAGAATGAATCGTACGATCCATTCTAATTCATTCGTCCGATCATTCGCTCGAATGTATCCATTTTAATTCATTCGTACGATCCATTCTAATTCATTCACACGAATGTATCCATTCTAATTCATTTGCACGATCCATTCTAATTCATTCCTATGATCCATTCTAATTCATTCGTACGATCCATTCTAATTCATTCGCTCGAATGTAACCATTCTAATTCATTCGTACGATCCATTCTAATTCATTCCTACGATCTATTCTAATTCATTCGCTCGAATGTATACATTCTAATTCATTCGTTCGATCCATTCTAATTCATTCGTACGATCCATTCAAATTTATTCGCATTATCCATTCTAATTCATTCGTACGATCCATTCTAATTCATTCTCATGAATGTAACCTTTCTAATTTATTTGTATGATCCATTCTAATTCATTCGCACGATCCATTCTAATTCATTCGCACAAATGTATCCATTCTAATTCATTCGTATGATCCATTCTTATTCATTCATACGATCCATTCTAATTCATTTGCACGATCCATTCTAATTCATTCCTATGATCCATTCTAATTCATTCGCACGATCCATTCTAATTCTTTCAAATGATCCATTCTAGTTCATTCGCACGAATGGATTAGAATGGATCATACGAATGAATTAGAATGGATATATTCGTGCGAATGAATTAGAATGGATCGTACGAATGAATTAGACTGGATCGTACAAACAAATTAGAATGGATACATTCATGCAAATGAATTAGAATGGATCGTACGAATGAATTAGAATGGATCATACGAATGAATTAGAATGGATCGTAAGAATGAATTAGAATGGATCATATGAATGAATTAGAATGGTTACATTCGTGCGAATGAATTAGATTGGATCATACGAATGAATTAGAATGGATCATGTGAATGAATTAGAATGGTTACATTCGTGCGAATGAATTAGAATAGATCGTACGATCCATTCTAATTCATTCGTACGATCCATTCAAATTCATTCGCACGATCCATTCTAATTCATTCATATGATTCATTCTAATTCATTCGTACGATCCATTCTAATTCATTCGCTCGAATGTATCCATTCTAATTCATTCGTACGATCCATTCTAATTCATTCGCACGAATGTATCCATTCGAATTCATTTGCACGATCCATTCTAATTCATTCCTATGATCCATTCTAATTCATTCGTACTATCCATTCTAATTCATTGTCACGAATGTAACATTTCTAATTCATTTGTATGATCCATTCTAATTCATTCATACGATCCATTCTAATCCATTCGTACGATCCATTCTAATCCATTCGTACGATCCATTCTAATCCATTCGTACGAAGCAATCTAATTCATTCGCACAAATGTATCTATTCTAATTCATTCGTACAATGCATTCTAATCCATTCGTACGATCCATTCTAATCCATTTGTACGATCCATTCTAATTCATTCGCACGAATGTAACCATTCTAATTCATTCGTATGATCCATTCTAATTCATTCGTATGATCTATTCTAATTCATTCGCATGATCCATTCTAATTCATTCGTATGATCTATTCTAATCCATTCGTACGATCCATTCTAATCCATTCGGACGATCCATTCTAATTCATTCGCTCGAATGTATCCATTCTAATTCATTCGTATGATCCATTCTAATTCATTCGTTCAATCGATTCTAATTCATTCGCACGATCCATTCTAATTTATTTGCACGAATATACGATCCATTCTAATTTATTCGCAAGAATGTATCCATTCTAATTCATTCGTACAATCCATTCTAATTTATTCGTACAAATGTATCCATTCTAATTCATTCGTACGATCCATTCTAATTCATTCGTACGATTCATTCTAATTCATTCGCACGAATGTATCATACGAATGAATTAGAATGGATCATGCGAATGAATTAAAATGGATCATATGAATGAATTAGAATGGATCGTACAAATGAATTAGAAAGGTTACATTTGTGAGAATGAATTAGAATGGATCGTATGAATGACTTAGAATGGATCGTACGAATGGATTAGAATGGATCGTACGAATGAATTAGAATGGATAAATTCGAGCGAATGAATTAGAATGGATCGTAGGAATGAATTAGAATGGATCGTACGAATGAATTAGAATGGATACACTCGTGCGAATGAATTAGAATGGATCGTACGAATGGATTAGAACGTATTGTACGAATGAATTAGAATAGATACATTTGTGCGAATGAATTAGATTGCATCGTACGAATGAATTTGAATGGATTGTGCGAATGAATTAGAATGGATAGTACGAATGAATTAGAATGGATCATACGAATGGATTAGAATGGATTGTACGAATGAATTAGAACGCATTGTACGAATGAATTAGAATAGATACATTTGTGCGAATGAATTAGATTGCATCGTACGAATGAATTTGAATGGATTGTACGAATGAATTAGAATGGATCGTACGAATGAATTTGAATGGATCATACGAATGGATTAGAATGGATTCGTACAATGCATTCTAATTCATTCATACGATTCATTCTAATTCATTCGTATGAGCTATTCTAATTCATTCGTACGATCCATTCTAATGAATTAGTACGATTCATTCTAATTCATTCGTACGATCCTTTCAAATTCGTTCGTACGAATGAATTAGAATGGATCATAGGAATGAATTAGAATAGATCGTGCAAATGAATTAGAATGGATACATTCGTGCGAATGAATTAGAATGGATCGTAGGAATGATTAGAATGGATCATACGAATGAATTAGAATGGTTACATTCGTGTGAATGAATTAGAATGGATCGTACCAATGAATTAGAATGGATCGTACGAATGGATTAGAATGGATTGTACGAATGAATTAGAATGGATCGTACGAATGAATTAGAAAGGTATGAATGAATTAGAATGGATCGTACGAATGAATTAAAATGGATACAATCATACGACTGAATTAGAATGGATCGATCGTACGAATGAATTAGAATGGATAGTGCGAATGAATTAGAATGGATACATTCGTACGAATAAATTAGCATGGATACATTCTTGCGAATAAATTCGTATGATCATAGGAATGAATTAGAATGGATCGTACGAATGAATTAGAATTGATCGTGCAAACGAATTAGAATGGATACATTCGTGAGAATGAATTAGAATGGATCGTAGGAATGAATTAGAATGGATCGTACGAATGAATTAGAATGGTTACATTCGAGCGAATGAATTAGAATGGATCGTACGAATGAATTAGAATGGATCGTGCGAATGAATTAGAATGGATCGTACGAATGAATTAGAATGGATCGTGCAAATGAATTAGAATAGATCGTACGAATGAATTAGAATGGATCGTACAAATGAATTAGAAAGGTTACATTTGTGAGAATGAATTAGAATGGATCGTACGATTCATTCTAATTCATTCGTCCGATCCATTCTAATTCATTCGTACGATCCATTCTAATTCATTCTCACAAATGTAACCTTTGTAATTCATTTGTACGATCCATTCTAATTCATTCGTACGATCCATTCTAGTTCATTCATGTGATCCATTCTAATTCATTCGTACGAATGTATCCATTCTAATCCATTCGTACGATCATTCGGTGGATCCATTCTAATTCATTCGTATGATCCATTCTAATTCATTCGTACAAATGTATCTATTCTAATTCATTCGTCCGATCCATTCTAATTCATTCCAACGATCTATTCTAATTCATTCGTACGATCCATTCTAAATTAGAATAGATCATAGGAATGAATTAGAATGGATACATTCGTGCGAATGAATTAGAATAGATCGTGCAAATAAATTAGAATGGATCGATCGTACGATTCATTCTAATTCATTCGTACGATCCATTCAAATTCATTCGCACGATCCATTCTAATTCATTCGTATGATTCATTCTAATTCATTCGTACAATCCATTCTAATTCATTCACACGAATGTATCCATTCTAATTTATTCGGTCGATCCATTCTAATTCATTCGCACGATCCATTCTAATTCATTCGCACGATCCATTCTAATTCATTCGTACGATCCATTCTAATTCATTCATACGATCTATTCTAATTCATTCGCATGAATGTGTCCATTCTAATTCATTCGCACAATCCAATCTAATTCAAACATACGATCCATTCTAATTCATTCACATGATGTATTCTAAATCATTCGTATGATCCATTCTAATTCATTCGTATGATTCATTCTAATTCATTCGTACAAATGTATCCATTTTAATTCATTCGTACGATCCATTCTAATTCATTCGCACGATCCATTCTAATTCGTTCGTACGATATGATCCATTCTAATCCATTCGTACGATCCATTCTAATTCATTTGCACGATCCATTCTAATTCATTTCTATGATCCATTCTAATTCATTCGCACGATCCATTCTAATTCATTCTCACGAATGTAACCTTTCTAATTCATTTGTATGATCCATTCTAATTCATTCCTACGATCCATTCTAATCCATTCGTACGATCCATTCTAATCCATTCGTACGATCCATTCTAATTCATTCGCACGATCCATTCTAATTCATTCGCACGATCCATTCTAATTCATTCGCACGAATGTATCCATTCTAATTCATTTGCACGATCCATTCTAATTCATTCCTATGATCCATTCTAGTTCATTCGTACGATCCATTCTAATTCATTCGCTTGAATATATCCATTCTAATTCATTCGTACGATCCATTCTAATTCATTCGTATGATCCATTCTAATTCATTTGTACGATCCATTCTAATTAGAAAGGTTACATTCGAGCGAATGAATTTGACCCATTCTAATACATTCGTGCGAATGAATTAGAATGGATCGGACGAATGAATTAGAATGGATCGTACGAACGAATTAGAATGGATCGTACGAACGAATTAGAATGGATCGTACGAATGAATTAGAAAGGATACATTCGAGCGAATGAATTAGAATGGATCGTATGAATGAATTAGAATGGATCATAGGAATGAAATAGAATGGATCATGCAAATGAATTAGAATGGATACATTCGTGCGAATGAATTAGAATGGATCATAGGAATGAATTAGAATGGATCATACGAATGAATTAGAATGGTTACATTCGTGCGAATGAATTAGAATGGATCGTACGAATGGATTAGAATGGATCATACGAATGGACTAGAATGGATCGTACGAATGAATTAGAATGGATCGTACAAAAGAATTAGAAAGGTTACATTCGTGAGAATGAATTAGAATGGATCGTACGAATGAATTAGAATGGATCATGCGACTGAATTTGAATGGATCGTACGAATGAATTAGAATGGATCGAACGAATGAATTAGAATGGATACATTCGAGCGAATAAATTAGAATAGATCGTAGGAATGAATTTGAATGGATCGTACGAATGAATTAGAAAGGTTACATTCATGCGAATGAATTAGAATGGATCGTACGAATGGATTAGAATGGATCGTAGGATCCATTCTAATTCATTCGTACGATTCATTCATTCGTATGAGCTATTCTAATTCATTCGTACGATCCATTCTAATTCATTCGTACGATCCATTCTAATCCATTCGTATGATCCATTCTAATTCATTTCTACGATCTATTCTAATTCATTCGCTCGAATGTATCTATTCTAGTTCATTCGTTCGATCCATTCTAATTCATTCGTACGATCCATTCAAATTCATTCGCACGAATGTAACCATTCTAATTCATTCGTACGATCCATTCTAATTCATTCGTACGATCCATTCTAATTCATTTGTACTAATGTATCCATTCTAATTCATTCGCACGATACATTCTAATTCATTCGCACGATCCATTCTAATTCATTCGTACGATCCATTCTAATTCATTCGTACGATCCATTCTAATTCATTTGCATGAATGTAAGCATTCTAATTCATTCGTACAATGCGTTCTAATCCATTCGTACGATCCATTCTAATCCATTCATACGATCCATTCTAATTCATTCGCACGAATGTAACCATTCTAATTCATTCGTATGATCAATTCTAATTCATTCGTACGATCCATTCTAATTCATTCGCACGATCCATTCTAATTCATTCGTACGATCCATTCTAATTCATTCGCACAAATGTATCCATTCTAATCCATTCATACGATCCATTCTAATTCATTCGTACAATCCATTCTAATTCATTCGTACGATCCATTCTAATTCATTCGTATGATCCATTCTAATTCATTCGCACGAATGTATCCATTCTAATTCATTTGCACGATCCATTCTAATTCATTCCTATGATCCATTCTAATTCATTCATACGATCCATTCTAATTCATTCGCTCGAATGTATCCATTCTAATTCATTCATACGATCCATTCTAATTCATTCGTACGATCCATTCTAATTCATTCGCACGAATGTATCCATTCTAATTCATTCGTACAATCCATTCTAATTCATTCGTACGATCCATTCTAATTCATTCCTATGATCCATTCGCACAAATGTATCCATTCTAATTCATATGTACGATCCATTCTAATTCATTCGTACGATCCATTCTAATTCATACGTACGATCCATTCAAATTCATTCGCACAATCCATTCTATTTCATTCGTACGATTCATTCGTACGATCCATTCAAATTTATTCAAATGTATCCATTCTAAGTCATTCGTTCGATCCATTCTAATTCATTCGTACGATCCATTCTTATTCATTCGCACAATCCATTCTAATTCATTTGTATGATCCATTCTAATTCATCGCACGATCCATTCTAATTCATTCGCTCGAATGTATCCATTCTAATTCATTCGTTCGATCCATTCTAATTCATCCGTACGATCCATTCTAATTCGTTCATATGATCCATTCTAATTTATTCGTTCAAATATATCCATTCTAATTCATTCGTACGATCCATTCTAATTCATTCGCACAATCCATGCTAATTCATTTGTATGATCGATTCTAATTCATCGCACGATCCATTCTAATTCATTCGCTCGAATGTATCCATTCTAATTCATTCGTACGATCCATTCTAATGCATTCGTACGATCCATTCTAATTTGTTCGTACGATCCATTATAATTTATTCGTTCAAATATATCCATTCTAATTCATTCGTACGATCCATTCTAATTCATTTGCACGATCCATTCTAATTCATTCGTACGATCCATTCTAATTCATTCGTATGATCAATTCTAATTCATTCGTACAATCCATTCTAATTCAGTCGTATGAATGTATCATACGAATGAATTAGAATGGATCATAGGAATGAATTAGATTGGATCGTGCAAATAAATTAGAATGGATACATTCGTGCGAATGAATTAGAATGGATCGTAGGAATGAATTAGAATGGATCGTACGAATGAATTAGAATGGATCGTACGAATGAATTAGAATGGATCGTGCGAATGAATTAGAATGGATCGTACGAATGAATTAGAATGGATATATTTGAACGAATAAATTAGAATGGATCGTATGAACGAATTAGAATGGATCGTACGAATGCATTAGAATGGAACGTACGAATAAATTAGAATTGATACATTCGAGCGAATGAATTAGAATGGATTGTGCAATGAATTAGAATGGATCATACAAATGAATTAGAATGGATTGTGCGAATGAATTAGAATGGATCGTACGAATGAATTAGAATGGATCGAACGAATGAATTAGAATGGATACATTCGAGCGAATGAATTAGAATAGATCATAGGAATGAATTAGAATGGCTTATACGAATGAATTAGAATGGAGAATGAATTAGAATGGATTGTACGAATGAATTAGAATGGATACATTCATGCGACTGAATTAGAATGGATCGGACGAATGAATTAGAATGGATCGTACGAATGCATTAGAATGGATCGTACGAATGAATTAGAATGAATCATACGAATGAATACATTCGTTCCTACGATCCAATCTAATTTGTTCGTATGATCCATTCTAATTCATTCGTACGAATAAATTAGAATGGATACATTCATGCAAATGAATTAGAATGGATCGTACGAATGAATTAGAATGGATCGTACGAATGAATTAGAATGGATCATATTAATGAATTAGAATAGATACATTCGAACAATCCATTCTAATTCATTCGTACGATCCATTCTAATTCATTCGCTCAAATGTATCCATTCTAATGCATTCGTACGATTCATTCTAATCCATTCGTACGATCCATTCTAATTCATTCGTATGATCCATTCTAATTCATTCGTACGATCCATTCTAATTCATTTGAATGAATGTATCCATTCTAATTTATTCGTACGAATGAATTAGAATGGATTGTACGAATGAATTAGAATGGATACATTTGTGCGAATGAATTAGAATGGATCGTGCGAATGAATTAGAATGGATCGTACGAATGGATTAGACTGGATCGTACGAATGAATTAGAATGGATCGTACGAACGAATTAGAATGGTTATATTCGGGCGAATGAATTAGAATGGATAGTACGAATGGATTAGAATGGATCGTACGAATGAATTAGAATAGATCGTAGGAATGAATTAGAATGGATCGTGCGAATGAATTAGAATGAATCGTACGAATGAATTAGAATGGATCGTATGAATGAATTAGAATGGATCGTGCGAATGAATTAGAATGGATCGTACGAATGAATTAGAATGGATCGTGCGAATGAATTAGAATGGATCATACAAATGAATTAGAAAGGTTACATTCGTGAGAATGACCTAGTATGGATCGTACAAATGGATTAGAATAGATCGTGCAAATGAATTAGAATGGATACATTCGTGCAAATGAATTAGAATAGATCGTATGAATGAATTAGAATAGTTCGTACGAATGAATTAGAATGGATACATTTGTACGAATGAATTAGAATGGATTGTACGAATGAATTAGAATGGATAGTGCGAATGAATTAGAATGGATTGTACGAATGAATTAGAATGGATTGTATGAATGAATTAGAATAGATCGTGTGAATGAATTAGAATGGATCGTACGAAAGAATTAGAATGGATCGTACGAATGAATTAGAATGGATCATACGAATGAATTAGAATCGATCGTGCGAATGAATTAGAATGGATCGTACGAATGAATTAGAATGGATACATTTGTGCGATGAATAAGAATGGAGCGTACGAATGAATTAGAATGGAACATACGAAGGGATTAGAATGGATCGTACGAATGGATTAGAATGGATCGTGCAAATGAATTAGAATGGATACATTCGTGCGAATAAATTAGAATGGATCGTAGGAATAAATTAGAATGGATCGTACGAATGAATTAGAATGGTTACATTCTTGTGAATGAATTAGAATGGATCGTACGAATAAATTAGAATGGATCGTGGGAATGTATTAGAATTGATCATACGAATGAATTAGAATGGATCGTGCGAATGAATTAGAATGGATCGTACGATGCAATCTAATTCATTCATACGATCCATTCTAATTCATTCGTATGATCAATTCTAATTCATTCGCACGATCCATTCTAATTCATTCTCACGAATGTAACCTTTCTAATTCAGTTGTATGATTCATTATAATCCATTTGTACGATCCATTCTAATCCATTCGTACGATCCATTCTAATTCATTCTCACAAATGTAACCTTTCTAATTAATTTGTACGATCCATTCTGATTCATTCTTACGATCCATTCTAATCCATTCGTACGATCCATTCTAATCCATTCGGACGATCCATTCTAATTCATTCGCACGAATGTAACCATTCTAATTCGTTCGTACGATCCATTCTAATTCATTCGTACGATCCATTCTAATCCATTCATACGATCCATTCTAATTCATTCGCACGATCCATTCTAATTCATTCGCACAAATGCATCCATTCTAATTCGTTCGTACAATCCATTCTAATTCATTCGCATGATCCATTCTAATTCATTCGTACGATCCATTCTAATTCATTTGTACGATCCATTCTAATTCATTCGCACGAATGTATCCATTCTAATTTATTCGTACGATCCATATGGTTACATTCGTGCGAATGAATTAGAATGGATCGTACGAATGGATTAGAATGGATCGTACGAATGAATTAGAATGGATACATTCGAGCGAATGAATTAGAATAGATCGTAGGAATGAATTAGAATGGATCATACGAATGAATTAGAATGGATCGTGCGAATGAATTAGAATGGATTGTATGAAAGAATTAGAATGGATCGTATGAATGAATTAGAATGGATACATAGGAATGAATTAGAATGGATCGTACGAATGGATTAGAATGGATCGTACGAATGGATTAGAATGGATCGTGTGAATGAATTAGAATGGATCATACAAATGAATTAGAATGGATCGTGCGAATGAATTAGAATGTATCCATTCTAATTCATTCGTACAATCCATTCTAATTCATTCGCACGATCCATTCTAATTCATTCGTATGATCCATTCTAATTCATTCCGACGATCTATTCTAATTCATTCGCTCGAATGTATCCATTCTAATTCATTCGTACAATCCATTCTAATTCATTCGCACGATCCATTCTAATTCATTCGTATGATCCATTCTAATTCATTCCTACGATCTATTCTAATTCATTCGCTCGAATGTATCCATTCTAATTCATTCGTACGATCCATTCTAATTCATTCGTATGGTCCATTCTAACTCATTCGGTGGATCCATTCTAATTCATTCGTACGATCCATTCTAAGTCATTCGCAGGATCCATTCTAATTTATTCGTACGATCCATTCTAATTCATTCGCACGATCCATTCTAATTCATTCGTACGATCCATTATAATTCATTCGCACAAATGTATCAATTCTAATTCATTCGTACGATCCATTCTAATATATTCATATGATCCATTCTAATTTATTCGTACGATCCATTCTAATTCATTCATACAATCCATTCAAATTCATTCGTACGATCCATTCTTATTCATTCATACGATCCATTATAATTCATTCGCATGATCCATTCTAATTCATTCGTACGATCCATTCTTATTCATTTATACAATCCATTCAAATTCATTCGTACGATGCAATCTAATTCATTCGCACAAATGTATCTATTCTAATTCATTCGTACAATGCGTTCTAATCCATTCGTACGATCCATTCTAATCCATTTGTACGATCTATTCTAATTCATTCGCACGAATGTAACCATTCTAATTCTAATTCGTTCGTACGATCCATTCTAATTCATTCGTACGAATAAATTAGAATGGATACATTCATGCAAATGAATTTTAATGGATCGTACGAATAAATTAGAATGGATCATATGAATAAATTTGAATGGATCGTACGAATGAATTAGAATGGATCATATGAATGAATTAGAATAGATACATTTGCACAATCCATTCTAATTCATTCGTACGATCCATTGTAATTCATTCGTACGATCAATTCTAATTCATTCGCACGATCCATTCTAATTCATTCCTATGATCCATTCTAATTCATTCGTACGATCCATTCTAATTCATTCGCTCGAATGTATCCATTCTAATTCATTCGTACGATCCATTATAATTTGTTCATACGATCCATTCTAATTCGTTCGTACGATCCATTCTAATTCGTTTGTACGATCCATTCTAATTCGTTCGTACGATCCATTCTAATTCATTCGTATGATCCATTCTAATTCATTCCTACGATCTATTCTAATTCATTCGCTCGAATGTATCCATTCTAATTCAATCGTACGATCCATTCAAATTCATTTGTACGATCCATTCTAATACATTTGTACGATCAATTCTAATTCATTCTCACAAATGTATCCATTCTAATTAATTCGTACGATCCATTCTAATTCATTCATACGATCCATTCTAATTCATTCGTATGATCCATTCTAATTAATTCGCACCAATGTATCCATTCAAATTCATTCGTACGATCCATTCTAATTCATTCGCACAAATATATCCATTCTAATTCATACGATCCATTCTAATTCGTTCTTACGATCCATTTAAATTCATTCGCACGAATGTATCTATTCTAATTCATTTGTACGATCTATTCTAATTCATTCGTACGATTCATTCTAATTCATTCGTATGATCCATTCTAATTCTTTCGTACGATCCATTTTAATTCATTGTCACGAATGTAACCTTTCTAATTCATTTGTATGATCAATTCTAATTCATTCATACGATCCATTCTAATTCATTCGCACGAATGTATCCATTCTAATGCATTCGTACGATTCATTCTAATTCATTCGCACGATCCATTCTAATTCGTTCGTACAATCCATCCCAATTTATTCGCACGATCCATTCTAATTCATTCGTACGATCCATTCTAATTCATTCGCACGATCCATTCTAATTCATTCGTACGATCCATTCTAATTCATTCGCACGAATGTATCCATTCTAATGCATTCGCACGATCCATTTTAATTCATTCGTATGATCCATTCTAGTCCATTCATACGATCCATTCTAATTCATTCGTACGATCCATTCTAAATCATTCTCACAAATGTAACCTTTCTAATTCATTTGTACGATCCATTCTAATTCATTCGTACGATCCATTCTAATTCATTCGCACGATCCATTCTAATTCATTCGTGCGATCCATTCTAATTCATTCTCACGAATGTAACCTTTCTAATTCATTTGTACAATACATTCTAATTCATTCGTACGATCCATTCTAATTCATTCGTACGATCCATTCTAATTCATTTGTACCATCCATTCTAATTCATTCGCACAAATGTATCCATTCTAATTTATTCGTACGATCCATTCAAATTCAATCGTATGATCCATTCTAATTTATTCGCACAAATGTATCCATTCTAATTCATTCGTACGATCCATTCTAATTTATTCGTTCGATCGATTCTAATTCATTCGTACGATCCATTCTAATCCATTCGTACGATCCATTCTAATCCATTCGTACGATCCATTCTAATCCATTCGCTCGAATGTATCCATTCTAATTCATTCGTACAACCCATTCTAATTCGTTCGTACGATCCATTCTAATTCATTTGTACGATCCATTATAATTCATTCGCACAAATGTATCCATTCTAATTTATTCGTACGATCCGTTCAAATTCAATCGTATGATACATTCTACTTCATTCGCACAAATGTATCCATTCTAATTCATTCGTACGATCCATTCTAATTCATTCGTTCGATCCATTCTAATTCATTCATACGATCCATTCTTATTCATTCATACGATCCATTCTAATTCTTTCGCACAATCCATTCTAATTCATTCGTACGATCCATTCTAATTCATTCGTATGATCCATTCTAACTCATTTTAGAATGGATCGTACGAACGAATTAGAATGGATCGTATGAACGAATTAGAATCGATCGTACGAATGAATTAGAATGGATACATTCGAGCGAATGAATTAGAATGGATCGTACGAATTTATTAGAATGGATCGTATGAATGGATTAGAATGGATCGTACGAATGGATTAGAATGGATCGTACGAATGGATTAGAATGGATCGAACGAACGAATTAGAATGGATCGTACGAATTAATTAGAATGGATACATTTGTGCGAATGAATTAGAATGGATCATATGATTGAATTTGAATGCATTCGTACGATCCATTCTAATGCATTCGTACGATTCATTCTAATTCATTCGCACGATCCATTCTAATTCATTCGTACGATCCATTCTTATTCATTCATACGATCCATTCATATTCATTCGCACAATCCATTCTAATTCAATCGTACGATCCATTCTAATTCATTTGTATGATCCTTTCTAACTCATTCGGTGGATCCATACTAATTCATTCGTACGATCCATTCTAATTCATTCGTACGATCCTTTCTAATTCATTCACACGATCCATTCTAATTTATTCGTACGATCTATTCTAATTCATTCGCACGAATGTAACCATTCTAATTCATTCGTACGATTCATTCTAATTCATTCGTACGAATGAATTAGAATAGATCGTATGAATGAATAAGAATGGATCGTGCGAATGAGTTAGAATGGATCGAGCGAATGAATTAGAATGGATCGTACGAATGAATTAGAATGGATCCACCGAATGAGTTAGAATGGATCATACGAATGAATTAGAATGGATCGTACGAATGAATTAGAATGGATCGTGCGAATGAATTAGAATAGATCGTACGAATGAATTAGAATGGATCGTGCGAATGAATTAGAATGGATCGTATGAATAAATTAGAATGGATCGTACAAATGAATTAGAAAGGTTACATTTGTGAGAATGAATTAGAATGGATCGTACGAATGAATTAGAATGGATCATACAAATGAATTAGAAAGGTTACATTCGTGTGAATGAATTAGAATGTATCGTACGAATGAATTAGAATGGATCATGCGAATGAATTTGAATAGATCGTGCGAATGAATTAGAATGGATCGGACGAATGAATTAGAATGGATCGTACGATACATTCGAATTCATTCGTATGATCCATTCTAATGCATTCGTACGATTCATTCTAATTCATTCGCACGATCCAGTCTAATTCATTCGTACGATCCATTCTTATTCATTCATACGATCCATTCTAATTCATTCGCACAATCCATTCTAATTCATTTGTACTATCCATTCTAATTCATTCGTATGATCCATTCTAACTCATTCGGTGGATCCATTCTAATTCAATCGTACGATCCATTCTAATTCATTCGCACGATCCATTCTAATTTATTCGTACGGTCCATTCTAATTCATTCGTACGATCTATTCTAATTCATTCGCACGAATGTAACCATTCTAATTCATTCGTACGATTCATTCTAATTCATTCGTATGAGCTATTCTAATTTATTCGTACAATCCATTCTAATTCATTCGTACGATCCATTGTAATTCATTCAAACAATCCGTACGATCCATTCTAATTCGTTCGTACGATCCATTCTAATTCATTCGTACGATCCATTCTAATTCATTCGCACAATCCATTCTAATTCATTCGTACGATCCATTCTAATTCATTCGCACGAATATAACCATTCTAATTCATTCGTACGATCCATTCTAATTCATTCCTACGATCCATTCTAATTCATTCGCACGAATGTATCCATTCTAATTCATTTGCAAGATCCATTCTAATTCATTCCTATGATCCATTCTAATTCATTCGTACGATCCATTCTAATTCATTCGCTCGAATGTATCCATTCTAATTCATTCGTACGATCCATTCTAATTCGTTCATACGATCCATTCTAATTCGTTCGTACGATCCATTCTAACTCATTCGCACGATCTATTCTAATTCATTCGTACGATCCATTCTAATCTATTCGTATGATCAATTCTAATTCATTCGCACGATCCATTCTAATTCATTCTCACGAATGTAACCTTTCTAATTCATTTGTATGATCCATTCTAATTCATTCGTACGATCCATTCTAATCCATTCGTACGATCCATTCTAATTCAATTCGTGCAATCCATTCAAAATCATTCGCACAAATGTATCCATTCTAATTGATTCGTATGATCCATTCTAATTCATTCGCACGAATGTATCCATTCTAATGCATTCGTACGATCCATTCTAATCCATTCATACGATCCATTCTAATTCATTCGCATGATCCATTCTAATTCATTCGTACGATCCATTCTAATTCATTCTCACGAATGTAACCTTTCTAATTCATTTGTATGATCCATTCTAATTCATTCGTACGATCCATTCTAATCCATTCGTACGATCC
Source organism: Chamaelirium japonicum (assembly GCA_947650365.1). NCBI lineage: Eukaryota > Viridiplantae > Streptophyta > Magnoliopsida > Liliales > Melanthiaceae > Chamaelirium > Chamaelirium japonicum. The sequence goes on from OX393552.1 coordinate 34,918,868, forward strand.
ATTCTAATTCATTCGTACGATCCATTCTAATTCATTCGTACGATCCATTCTAATTCATTCTCACAAATGTAACCTTTCTAATTCATTTGTACGATCCATTCTAATTCATTCATACGATCCATTCTAATCCATACGTACGATCCATTCTAATTCATTCGCACGAATGTAACCATTCTAATTCATTCGTACGATCCATTCTAATTCATTCCTACGATCCATTCTAATTCATTCGCACGAATGTATCCATTCTAATTCATTTGCACGATCCATTCTAATTCATTCCTATGATCCATTCTAATTCATTCGTAAGATCCATTCTAATTCATTTGCTCGAATGTATCCATTCTAATTCATTCGTACGATCCATTCTACTTTATTCATACGATCTATTCTAATTCATTCGCACAATCCATTCTAATTCATTCGTACGATCCATTCTAATTCATTCGTACGGTCCATTCTAATTCATTCTCACAAATGTAACCTTTCTAATTAATTTGTACGATCCATTCTAATTCATTCATACGATCCATTCTAATCCATTCGTACGATCCATTCTAATTCATTCGCACGAATGTAACCATTCTAATTCATTCGTACGATCCATTCTAATTCATTCCTACGATCCATTCTAATTCATTCGCACGAATGTATCCATTCTAATTCATTTGCACGATCCATTCTAATTCATTCCTATGATCCATTCTAATTCATTCGTACGATCCATTCTAATTCATTTGCTCGGATGTATCCATTCTAATTCATTCCTACGATCCATTCTAATTCATTCGCACGAATGTATCCATTCTAATTCATTTGCATGATCCATTCTAATTCATTCCTATGATCCATTCTAATTCATTCGTACGATCCATTCTAATTCATTTGCTCGAATGGATCCATTCTAATTCATTCGTACGATCCATTCAAATCATTCGTATGATCCATTCTTATTTATTCGTACCATCCATTCTAATTCATTTGCATGAATGTATCCATTCTAATTTATTCGTACGATCCATTCCAATTCATTCGTATGATCCATTCTAATTCATTCATGTAATCCATTTTAATTCATTCATACGATCTATTCTAACTCATTCTCACAAATGTAACCTTTATAATTCATTTGTACGATCCATTCTAATTCATTCGTACGATCTATTCTAATTCATTCGCTCGAATGTATCCATTCTAATTCATTTGTACGATCCATTCTAATTCATTCGCACGAATGTAACCATTCTAATTCATTCGTACGATCCATTCTAATTCATTCATACAATCCATTCTAATTCATTCGCACGAATGTATCCATTCTAATTCATTCGTACGATCCATTCTAATCCATTCGTACGATCCATTCTAATTCATTTGTACGATCCATTCTAATTCATTCTCACAAATGTGACCTTTCTAATTCATTTGTACGATCCATTCTAATTCATTCGTACGATCCATTCTAATCCATTCGTACGATCCATTCTAATTCATTCCTACGATCCATTGTAATCCATTCTAATCCATTCGTACGATCCATTCTAATTCATTCGCACGAATGTAACCATTCTAATTCATTCGTATGATCCATTCTAATTCATTCCTATCATCCATTCTAATTCATTCGCATGAATGTATCCCTTCTAATTCATTTGCACGATCCATTCTAATTCATTCCTACGATTCATTCGTATGATACATTCATACGACTGAATTAGAATGGATTGTACGAATGAATTAGAATGAATTGTACGAATGCATTAGAATGGATCGTACGAATGAATTAGAATGAATCGTACGAATTAGAATGGTTACATTCGAGCGAATGAATTAGAATGGATCGTACGAATGAATTAGAATGGATCATACGAATGAATTAGAATGGATCGTACGAATGAATTAGAATGGATCGTGCGAATGAATTAGATTGCATCGTACGATCCATTCAAATTCATTCGTACGATGCAATCTAATTCATTCGCACAAATGTATCTATTTTAATTCATTCGTACAATGCGTTCTAATCCATTCGTACGATCCATTCTAATCCATTCGTACGATCCATTCTAATTCATTCGTATGATCCACTCTAATTCATTCGTACGATCCATTCTAATTCATTTGCATGAATGTATCCATTCTAATTCATTCGTATGATCCATTCTAATTCATTCGCACGATCCATTCTAATTCATTAGCACGAATGTATCCATTCTAATTCATTCGTACGATCCATTCTAATTCATTCGTCCGATCCATTCAAATTCAATCATACGATGCAATCTAATTCATTCACACAAATGTATCTATTCTAATTCATTCGTACTATGCATTCTAATCCATTCGTACGATCTATTCTATTCCATTCGTACGATCCATTCTAATTCATTCGTATGATCCATTCTAATTCATTCGTACGATCCATTCTAATTCATTTGCATGAATGTATCCATTCTAATTCATTCGTACAATCCATTCTAATTCATTCGCACGATCCATTCTAATTCATTCGTATGATCCATTCTAATTCATTCCTACGATCTATTCTAATTCATTCGCTCGAATGTATCCATTCTAATTCATTCGTTCGATCCATTCTAATTCATTCGTACGATCCATTCAAATTCATTCGCATGATCCATTCTAATTCATTCGTACGATCCATTCTAATTCATTCTCACGAATGTAACCTTTCTAATTCATTTGTATGATCCATTCTAATTCATTCGTACGATTCATTCTAATCCATTCGTACGATCCATTCTAATCCATTCGTACAATCCATTCTAATCCATTCGTACGATCCATTCTAATTCATTCGTACGATCCATTCTAATTCATTCTCACAAATGTAACCTTTCTAATTCATTTGTACGATCCATTCTAATTCATTCGTACAATCCATTTTAAATCATTCGTACCATCCATTCTAATTCATTCGCACAAATATATCCATTCTAATTCATTCGCACGATCCATTCTAATTCATTTGTACGATCCATTCTAATTCATTTGCACGATCCATTCTAATTCATTCGTACGATCCATTCTAATTCATTCGCACTAATAAATCCAATCTAATGCATTCGTACGATCCATTCTAATTCATTCGTACGATCCATTCTAATCCATTCGTACGAGCCATTCTAATTCATTCGTACGATCCATTCTAATTCATTGTCACAAATGTAACCTTTCTAATTCATTTGTACGATCCATTCTAATTCATTCGTATGATCCATTCTAATCCATTTGTACGATCCATTCTAATCCATTCGTACGATCCATTCTAATTCATTCGCACGAATGTAACCATTTTAATTCATTCGTACGATCCATTCTAATTCATTCCTACGATCCATTCTAATTCATTCGCACGAATGTATCCATTCTAATTCATTTGCACGATCCATTCTAATTCATTCCTATTATCCATTCTAATTCATTCGTATGATCCATTCTAATTCATTCGCTCGAATGTATCCATTCTAATTCATTCGTACGATCCATTCTAATTCATTCGTACGATCCATTCTAATCCATTCGTACGATCCATTCTAATTCATTCGTACTATGCGTTCTAATCCATTCGTACGATCCATTCTAATTCATTCGTACGATCCATTCTAATTCATTTGTACGAATGGATCCATTCTAATTCATTAGTACGATCCATTCTAATTCATTCTTACATTCCATTCTAATTCATTCGCACGAATGAATTAGAATGGATCGTGCGAATGAATTAGAATGGATCGTGCGAATGAATTAGGATCGTACGAATGAATTAGAATGGATACATTGGTGCGAATAAATTAGAATGGATCGTACGAAAGAATTAGAATGGATCGTACAAATGAATTAGAAAGGTTACATTTGTGAGAATGAATTAGAATGGATCGTACGAATGGATTAGAATGGATCGTACGAATGGATTAGAATGGATCGTACGAATGGATTAGAAAGGTTACATTCGTGAGAATGAATTAGAATGGATCGTACGAATGAATTAGAATGGATCATGCGAATGAATTTGAATGGATCGTACGAATGAATTAGAATGGATCGAACGAATGAATTAGAATGGATACATTCGAGCGAATAAATTAGAATAGATCGTAGGAACGAATTAGAATGGATCATACGAATGAATTAGAATGGATCGTGCGAATGAATTAGAATGGATTGTACGAATGAATTAGAATGGATACATTCATGCAAATGAATTAGAATTGATCATATCAATGAATTAGAATGGATCATACGAATGAATTAGAATGGATCGTACGAATGGATTAGAATGGTTTGTACGAATGGATTAGAACACATTGTACGAATGAATTAGAATAGATACATTTGTGCGAATGAATTAGATTGCATCGTACGAATGAATTTGAATGGATCGGACGAATGAATTAGAATGGATCGTACGAATGAATTAGAATGGATCATAGGAATGAATTAGAATGGATCATTCAAATGAATTAGAATGGATACATTCGTGCGAATGAATTAGAATGGATCGTGCGAATGAATTAGAATGGATCATGTGAATGAATTAGAATGGACATATTTGAACAAATAAATTAGAATGGATAATACGAACGAATTAGAATGGATCGTACGAATGAATTAGAATGGATCATGCGAATGAATTAGATTGCATCGTACGATCCATTCTAATTAATTCGCTTGAATGTATCCATTCTAATTCATTCGTACGATCCATTCTAATTCGTTCATACGATCCATTCTAATTGTTCGCACGATCCATTCTAATTCATTCGTGCGGTCTATTCTAATTCATTCGCCTGATCCATTCTAATTCATTCGTACGATCCATTCTAATTCATTCGTACAATCCATTCAAATTCATTCGTACAATGCAATCTAATTCATTCACACCAATGTATCTATTCTAATTCATTCGTAATCCATTCGTATGATCCATTCTAATCCATTCGTACGATCCATTCTAATTCATTCGCACGAATGTAACCATTCTAATTCATTCGCTCGATCCATTCTAATTCATTCGTACAATCCATTCTAATTCATTCCTATGATCTATTCTAATTCATTCGCTCGAATGTATCCATTCTAATTCATTCATTCGATCCATTCTAATTCATTCGTACGATCCATTCTAATTCATTCGCACGAATGTATCCATTCTAATTCATTCGCACAATCCAATCTAAATCAAACGTACGATCCATTCTAATTCATTCACATGATGTATTCTAATTCATTCGCACGATCCATTCTAATTTATTCGTACGATCCATTCTAATTCATTCGCACGAATGCATCCATTCTAATTCATTCCTACGATCCATTCTAATGCATTCGTACGATTCATTCTAATTCATTCGCATAAATATATCTATTCTAATTCATTCGTACAATCCATTCTAATTCATTCGCACGATCCATTCTAATTCATTCGCACAAATGTAACCATTCTAATTCATTCGTACGATCCATTCTAATGCATTCATACAATTCATTCTAATTCATTCACACGATCATTCGCACGATCCATTCTATTTCATTCGTATGATCCATTCTAATTCATTCGTACGATCCATTCTAATTCATTCGTACGATCCATTCTAATTCATTCGTATGATCCATTCTAATCCATTCGTACGATCCATTCTAATCCATTCGTACGATCCATTCTAATCCATTCGTACGATCCATTCTAATTCATTCGTACAATCCATTCAAATTCATTCGTATGATGCAATCTAATTCATTCGCACAAATGTATCTATTCTAATTCATTCGTACAATGCATTCTAATCCATTCGTACGATCCATTCTAATCCATTCGTACGATCCATTCTAATTCATTCGCACGAATGTAACCATTCTAATTCATTAATATGATCCATTCTAATTCATTCGTACGATCTATTCAAATTCATTCGTATGATCCATTCTAATTCATTCGTACGATCCATTCTAATTCATTTGCATGAATGTATCCATTCTAATTTAATCGTACGATCCAGTCTAATTCATTCGTACGATTCATTCTAATTCATTCGCATAAATATATCCATTCTAATTCATTCGTACAATCCATTCTAATTCATTCGCACGATCCATTCTAATTCATTCGCACAAATGTATCCATTCTAATTCATTCGTACGATCCATTCTAATGCATTCGTACAATTCATTCTAATTCATTCTAATGTATTCTATTTTAATTCATTCACACGATCCATTCTAATTCATTCGCACGATCCATTCTAATTTATTCATACGATCCATTCTAATTCATTAGCACGAATCCATCCGTTCTAATTCATTCCTACGATCCATTCTAATGCATTCGTACGATTCATTCTAATTCATTCGCATAAATATATCCATTCTAATTCATTCGTACAATCCATTCTAATTCATTCGCACGATCCATTCTAATTCATTCGCACAAATGTATCCATTCTAATTCATTCGTACGATCCATTCTAATGCATTCGTACAATTCATTCTAATTCATTCGCACGATCCATTCTATTTCATTCGTATGATCCATTCTAATTCATTCGTACGATCCATTCTAATTCATTCGTCTGATCCATTCTAATTCATTCGCACGATCGATTCTAATTCATTCGTATGAAACATTCTAATTCATTCTTATGATTCATTCTAATTCATTCGTACGATCCATTCTAATTCATTCATACGATCCATTCTAATTCATTTGCACGAATGTATCCATTCTAATTCATTCGTACAATCTATTCTAATTCATTCGCATGATCCATTCTAATTCATTCGTATGATCCATTCTAATTCATTCGTACGATCTATTCTAATTCATTCACACAATCCATTCTAATTCATTCACCCGAATGTATCCATTCTAATTCATTCGTATGATCTAATGTATTCGTACGATCCATTCTAATTCATTCGTACGATCGATTCTAATTCATTCGCACGATCTATTCTAATTCATTCGTACGATCCGTTCTAATTCATTCGTATGATACAATCTAATTTATTCATTCAAATATATCCATTCTAATTCATTCGTACGATCCATTCTAATTCATTCGCACGATCCATTCAAATTCATTCGCACGAATGTATCCATTCTAATTCATTTGCACGATCCATTCTAATTCATTCCTATGATCCATTCTAATTCATTCGTACGAACCATTCTAATTCATTCGTATGATCCATTCTAATTCATTCGTACGATCCATTCTAATTCATTCGTATGAAATATTCTAATTCATTCTTACGATTCATTCTAATTCATCCGTACGATCCATTCTAATTCATTCATACGATCCATTCTAATTCATTTGCACGAATGTATCCATTCTAATTCATTCGTACAATCTATTCTAATTCATTCGCATGATCCATTCTAATTCATTCCTATGATCCATTCTAATTCATTCGTACGATCTATTCTAATTCATTCACACAATCCATTCTAATTCATTCACCCGAATGTATCCATTCTAATTCATTCGCATGATCCATTCTAATTCATTTGTGCGATGAATAAGAATGGATCGTGCAAATGAATTAGAATGGATCATAGGAATGAATTAGAATGGATCGTGCAAATGAATTAGAATGGATACATTCGTTCGAATGAATTAGAATGGATCGTAGGAATGAATTAGAATGGATCGTACGAATGAATTCGAATGGTTACATTCTAATTCATTCGTACACTCCATTCTTATTCATCGCACAAATGTATCCATTCTAATTCATTTGTATGATCCATTCTAATTCATTCGTACGATCCATTCTAATTCATTCCTATGATCCATTCTAATTCATTCGTACGATCCATTCCAATTCATTCGCTTGAATGTAACCATTCTAATTCGTTCATACGATCCATTCTAATTCGTTCGCACGATCCATTCTAATTCATTCGTACGATCTATTGTAATTCATTGGCATGATCCATTCTAATTCATTCGTACGATCCATTCTAATTCATTCGTACAATCCATTAAAATTCATTCGTACGATGCAATCTAATTCATTCGCACAAATGTATCTATTCTGATTTGTTCATACAATGCGTTCTAATCCATTCGTACGATCCATTCGTACAATCCATTCTAATCAATTCGCTCGAATGTATCCATTCTAATTCATTCGTACAAACCATTCTAATCCATTCGTACGATCCATTCTAAACCATTCGTACGATCCATTCTAATTCATTCGCACGAATGTAACCATTCTAATTCATTCATACGATCAAATCTAATTCATTCGCACAATCCATTCTAATTCATTCGTACGATCCATTCTAATCCATTCGTACGATCCATTCTAATTCATTCGTACGATCCATTCTAATTCATTCTCACAAATGTAACCTTTCTAATTCATTTGTACGATCCATTCTAATTCATTCGTACGATCCATTCTAATCCATTCGTACAATCCATTCTAATCCATTCGTACGATCCATTTTAATTCATTTGCACGAATGTAACCATTCTAATTCATTCGTACGATCCATTCTAATTCATTCCTTCGATCCATTCTAATTCATTCGCACGAATGTATCCATTCTAATTCATTTGCACGATCCATTCTAATTCATTCCTATGATCCATTCTAATTCATTCGTATGATCCATTCTAATTTATTCGCTCGAATGTATCCATTCTAATTCATTCGTACGATCCATTCTAATTCATTCGCTCGAATGTAACCATTCTAATTCATTCGTACGATCCATTCTAATTCGTTCATACGATCCATTCTAATTCGTTCGTTTGATCCATTCTAATTCATTCATACGATCCATTCTAATTCATTCGTACGATCCATTCTAATTCATTCGCACGATCCATTCTAATTCATTCGCACAAATGTATCCATTCTAATTCATTCGTACGATCTATTCTAATTCATTCGTACGATCCATTCTAATTCATTCGCACAAATGTAACCTTTCTAATTCATTTGTATGATCCATTCTAATTCATTCGTACGATCCATTCTAATCCATTCGTACGATCCATTCTAATCCATTCGAATGATCCATTCTAATCCATTCGTACGATCCATTCTAATTCATTCGTACGATTCATTCTAATTCATTCGCACGATCCATTCAAATTCATTCGTACGATCCATTCTAATTCATTCGTATGATCCATTCTAATTCATTTGGATGATTCATTCTAATTCATTCGTACGATCCATTCTAATTCATTCGGTGGATCCATTCTAATTCATTCGTACGATCCATTCTAATTCATTCCTATGATCCATTCTAATTCATTCGTACGATCCATTCCAATTCATTCGCTTGAATGTAAGCATTCTAATTCGTTCATACGATCCATTCTAATTCGTTCGCACGATCCATTCTAATTCATTCGTACGATCTATTGTAATTCATTGGCATGATCCATTCTAATTCATTCGTACGATCCATTCTAATTCATTCGTACAATCCATTAAAATTCATTCGTACGATGCAATCTAATTCATTCGCACAAATGTATCTATTCTGATTTGTTCATACAATGCGTTCTAATCCATTCGTACGATCCATTCGTACAATCCATTCTAATCCATTCGCTCGAATGTATCCATTCTAATTCATTCGTACGAACCATTCTAATCCATTCGTACGATCCATTCTAAACCATTCGTACGATCCATTCTAATTCATTCGCACGAATGTAACCATTCTAATTCATTCATACGATCCAATCTAATTCATTCGCACAATCCATTCTAATTCATTCGTACGATCCATTCTAATCCATACGTACGATCCATTCTAATTCATTCGTACGATCCATTCTAATTCATTCTCACAAATGTAACCTTTCTAATTCATTTGTACGATCCATTCTAACTCATTCGTACGATCCCTTCTAATCCATTCGTACAATCCATTCTAATCCATTCGTACGATCCATTCTAATTCATTCGCACGAATGTAACCATTCTAATTCATTCGTACGATCCATTCTAATTCATTCCTTCGATCCATTCTAATTCATTCGCACGAATGTATCCATTCTAATTCATTTGCACGATCCATTCTAATTCATTCCTATGATCCATTCTAATTCATTCGTATGATCCATTCTAATTCATTCGCTCGAATGTATCCATTCTAATTCATTCGTACGATCCATTCTAATTCATTCGCTCGAATGTAACCATTCTAATTCATTCGTACGATCCATTCTAATTCGTTCATACGATCCATTCTAATTCGTTCGTTTGATCCATTCTAATTCATTCATACGATCCATTCTAATTCATTCGTACGATCCATTCTAATTCATTCGCACGATCCATTCTAATTCATTCGCACAAATGTATCCATTCTAATTCATTCGTACGATATATTCTAATTCATTCGTACGATCCATTCTAATTCATTCGCACAAATGTAACCTTTCTAATTCATTTGTATGATCCATTGTAATTCATTCGTACGATCCATTCTAATCCATTCGTACGATCCATTCTAATCCATTCGTATGATCCATTCTAATCCATTCGTACGATCCATTCTAATTCATTCGTACGATTCATTCTAATTCATTCGCACGATCCATTCTAATTCATTCGTACGATCCATTCTAATTCATTCGTATGATCCATTCTAATTCATTTGGATGATTCATTCTAATTCATTCGTACGATCCATTCTAATTCATTCGGTGGATCCATTCTAATTCATTCGTACGATCCATTCTAATTCATTCGCACGATCCATTCTAATTTATTCGTACGATCCATTCTAATTCATTCGTACGATCTATTCTAATTCATTCGTATGATCCATTCTAATACATTCGTAAAATCCATTTTTATTCATTCATACGATCCATTCTAATTCATTCGCACGATCCATTCTAATTCATTCGCACAATCCATTCTAATTCATTCGTACGATCCATTCTAATTCATTAGTACGAATGAATTAGAATGGATCGTACGAATGAATTAGAATGGATCGTACGAACGAATTAGAATGGATCGTATGAATGAATTAGAATGGATCGTACGAATGAATTAGAATGGATACATTCGTACGAATGAATTAGAATGGATCGTATGAATGAATTAGACTGGATCGTACGAATAAATTATAATGGATACATTCGTGCGAATGAATTAGAATGGATTGTGCGAATGAATTAGAACGGATTGTGCGAATGAATTGGAATGGATCGTGCGAATGAATTAGAATGGATCGTACGAATGAATTAGAATGGATCATAGGAATGAATTAGAATGGATCGTGCAAATGAATTAGAATAGATCGTACGAATGAATTAGAATGGATCGTACGATCCATTCTAATTCATTCTCACAAATGATTCCATTCTAATTCATTCGCACTATCCATTCTAATTCATTCGCACGAATATATCGATTCTAATTCATTCGTACGATCCATTCTAATTCATTCGTACGATCAATTCTAATTCGTTCGTACGATCCATTCTAATTCATTCGTATGAATGGATCGGATGAATGAATTAGAATGGATCGTACGATTCATTCTAATTCATTCGTACGATCCATTCTAATGCATTCGTACGATTCATTGTAATTCATTCGCACGATCCATTCTAATTCATTCGTGCGAATGAATTAGAATAGATCGTAGGAATGAATTATAATGGATAATACGAATGAATTAGAATGGATCGTACGAACGAATTAGAATGGATCGTACGAACGAATTAGAATGGATCATACGAATGAATTAGAATGGATCGTATGAATGAATTAGAATGGATACATTCGTGCGAATGAATTAGAATGGATCGTACGAATGAATTAGACTGGATCGTAAGAATAAATTAGAATGGATACATTCTACGAATGAATTAGAATGGATCGTACGAATGGATTAGAATGGATCGTACGAATGGATTAGAATGGATCGTATGAATGAATTAGAATGGATCATACAAATGAATTAGAAAGGTTACATTCGTGAGAATGAATTAGAATGGATCGTACGAATGAATTAGAATGGATCATGCGAATGAATTTGAATGGATTGTACGAATGAATTAGAATGGATCGAACGACTGAATTAGAATGGATACATTCATGCAAATGAATTAGAATGGATCGTACGAATGAATTAGAATGGATCATACGAATGAATTAGAATGGATCGTACGAATGGATTAGAATCGAAAGTACGAATGGATTAGAACGCATTGTACGAATGAATTAGAATAGATACATTTGTACGAATGAATTAGAATGGATCGTACGAATGGATTAGAATGGATCGTGCAAATAAATTAGAATGGATACATTCGTGTGAATGAATTAGAATGGATCATAGGAATGAATTAGAATAGATCATACGAATGAATTAGAATAGATCATGCGAATGAATTTCAATGGATCGTACGAATGAATTAGAATGGATCGAACGAATGAATTAGAATGGATCGTGCGTATGAATTAGAATGGATACATTCGTGCGAATAAATTAGAATGGATCGTACAAATGAATTAGAATGGATCATACGAATGAATTAGAATGGATCGTAGGAATGAATTAGAATGGATCGTACGAATGAATTAGAATGGTTACATTCGTGCGAATGAATTAGAATGGATCGTACGAATGGATTAGAATGGATCGTACGAATGGATTAGAATGGATCGTACGAATGAATTAGAATGGATCGTACAAATGAATTAGAAAGGTTACATTTGTGAGAATGAATTAGAATGGATCGTACGAATGAATTAGAATGGATCGTACGAATGAATTAGAATAGATCGTACAAATGAATTAGCAATGTTACATTTGTGAGAATGAATTAGAATCGATCGTACGAATGAATTAGAATGGATCGTACGAATGGATTAGAATGGATCGTACGAATGAATTAGACTGGATCGTACGAATGCATTAGAATGGATACATTCGTGCGAATGAATTAGAATGGATCGTACGAATGAATTAGAATGGATCGTGCGAATGAATTAGAATGGATCGTACGAATGAAATAGAATGGATCGTGCGAATGAATTAGAATGGATCGTACGAATGAATTAGAATGGATACATTTGTGCGAATGAATTAGAATGGATCGTACGAATGAATTAGAATGGATCGTACGAATGGATTAGAATGGATCGTACGAATGAATTAGAATGGATCGTATGAATGAATTAGAATAGCTCATACGAATGAATTAGAATGAATCGTACGAATGAATTAGAATGGTGATATTCGTGCGAATGAATTAGAATAGATCATACGAATGAATTAGAATGGATCGTACGAATGCATTAGAATGGATATATTTGTGTGAATGAAATAGAATGGATCGTATATTCGTGCAAATAAATTAGAATGGATCATACAAATGAATTAGAATGGATCGTACGAATGAGTTTGAATGGATCGTGCGAATGAATTAGAATGGATCGTACGAATGAATTAGAATGGATCCACCGAATGAATTAGAATGGATCGTACGAATGAATTAGAATGGATCGTACGAATGAATTAGAATGGATCGTACGAATGAATTAGAATGGATTGTGCGAATGAATTAGAATAGATCGTATGAATGAATTAGAATGGATCGTACGAATGAATTAGAATAGCTCATACGAATGAATTAGAATGGTTACATTCGTGCGAATTAATTAGAATAGATCGTACGAATGAATTAGAATGGATCGTGTGAATGAATTAGAATGGATCGTACGAATGAATTAGAATGGATCGTACAAATGAATTAGAATGGATCCACCGAATGAGTTAGAATGGATCATACGAATGAATTAGAATGGATCGTACGAATGAATTAGAATGGATTATGCGAATGATTTTGAATGGATCGTATGAATGAATAAGAATGGATCGTACGAATGAATTAGAATTGATCGTGCGAATGAATTAGAATGGATCGTACGAATGAATTAGAATTGATCGTGCGAATGAATTAGAATGAATCGTATCATTCGTACGATCCATTCTAATTCATTTGTACGATCCATTCTAATTCATTCGCACAAATGTATCCATTCTAATTTATTCGTACGATCCATTCAAATTCAAACGTATGATCCATTCTAATTCATTCGCACAAATGTATCCATTCTAATTCATTCGTACGATCCATTCTAATTCGTTCGTTCGATCCATTCTAATTCATTCGTACGATCCATTCTAATTCATTCGCTCGAATGTATCCATTCTAATTCATTCGTACGATCCATTCTAATTCGTTCATACGATCCATTCTAATTCGTTCGTACGATCCATTCTAAAATGAGTTAGAATGGATCATACGAATGAATTACAATGGATCGTACGAATGAATTAGAATGGATTGTGTGAATGAATTAGAATGGATCGTATGAATGAATAAGAATGGATCGTACGAATGAATTAGAATGGATCGTACGAATGAATTAGACTGGATCGTACGAATGAATTAGAATGGATCGTACGAACGAATTAGAATGGTTATATTCGTGCGAATGAATTAGAATGGATCGTACGAATGGATTAGAATGGATCGTACGAATGAATTAGAATAGATCGTAGGAATGAATTAGAATGGATCGTGCGAATGAATTAGAATGAATCGTACGAATGAATTAGAATGGATCGTACGAATGAATTAGAATGGATCGTGCGAATGAATTAGAATGGATCGTACGAATGAATTAGAATGGATCGTGCGAATGAATTAGAATGGATCATACAAATGAATTAGAAAGGTTACATTCGTGAGAATGACCTAGTATGGATCGTACAAATGGATTAGAATGGATCGTGCGAATGCATTAGAATGGATACATTCGTGCAAATGAATTAGAATAGATCGTATGAATGAATTAGAATAGTTCGTACGAATGAATTAGAATGGATACATTTGTACGAATGAATTAGAATGGATCGTACGAATGAATTAGAATGGATCGTACGAATGAATTAGAATGGATAGTGCGAATGAATTAGAATGGATTGGACGAATGAATTAGAATGGATTGTACGAATGAATTAGAATAGATCGTGCGAATGAATTAGAATGGATCGTACGAAAGAATTTGAATGGATCGTACGAATGAATTAGAATGGATCATACGAATGAATTAGAATCGATCGTGCGAATGAATTAGAATGGATCGTACGAATGAATTAGAATGGATACATTTGTGCGATGAATAAGAATGGAGCGTACGAATGAATTAGAATGGAACATACGAAGGGATTAGAATGGATCGTACGAATGGATTAGAATGGATCGTGCAAATGAATTAGAATGGATACATTCGTGCGAATGAATTAGAATGGATCGTAGGAATAAATTAGAATGGATCGTACGAATGAATTAGAATGGTTACATTCTTGTGAATGAATTAGAATGGATCGTACGAATGAATTAGAATGGATCGTGGGAATGTATTAGAATTGATCATACGAATGAATTAGAATGGATCGTGCGAATGAATTAGAATGGATCGTACGATGCAATCTAATTCATTCATACGATCCATTCTAATTCATTCGTATGATCAATTCTAATTCATTCGAACGATCCATTCTAATTCATTCTCACGAATGTAACCTTTCTAATTCAGTTGTATGATTCATTATAATCCATTCGTACGATCCATTCTAATCCATTCGTACGATCCATTCTAATTCATTCTCACAAATGTAACCTTTCTAATTAATTTGTACGATCCATTCTAATTCATTCTTACGATCCATTCTAATCCATTCGTACGATCCATTCTAATCCATTCGTACGATCCATTCTAATTCATTCGCACGAATATAACCATTCTTATTCGTTCGTACGATCCATTCTAATTCATTCGTACGATCCATTCTAATCCATTCGTACGATCCATTCTAATTCATTCGCACGATCCATTCTAATTCATTCGCACAAATGTATCCATTCTAATTCATTCGTACAATCCATTCTAATTCATTCGCATGATCCATTCTAATTCATTCGTACAATCCATTCTAATTCATTTGTACGATCCATTCTAATTCATTCGCACGAATGTATCCATTCTAATTTATTCGTACGATCCATATGGTTACATTCATGCGAATGAATTAGAATGGATCGTACGAATGGATTAGAATGGATCGTATGAATGAATTAGAATGGATACATTCGAGCGAATGAATTAGAATAGATCGTAGGAATGAATTAGAATGGATCATACGAATGAATTAGAATGGATCGTGCGAATGAATTAGAATGGATTGTATGAAAGAATTAGAATGGATCGTACGAATGAATTAGAATGGATACATAGGAATGAATTAGAATGGATCGTACGAATGGATTAGAATGGATCGTAC